>CM053591.1:67474946-67520766 GCA_028646515.1 Pseudochirops corinnae
AGAAGTCACCAGAGTCTTTGGAGTAGGAAAGTAATCTGGTCAAAATTGTGTTTGAGGAAAATTTTCTTGGCCATTGTGATGAGGGTGGAATTAAAATAGGGAGAGAATTGAGATAGGGTGAAGTGGTAGCTGTGTAGATAGTAAGAAAGGGTTAAAACAAGAGATGCTGCAGACACAGATAGAGCAAGAGGTAGCACCTCAAATGTGAGATAAATGAGAGTAAAAAATGAGGATATCCCTGAAGCTGCAAACCTCAAAAATTAAGATGCTCATGCCTGCTATTGAAAAATGAATACATTTGCAATATGGGTAAGTTTAAGGGGGGAAGTATAGCAAATGAATTGTGTCTTACATATTTTAAGTTTCATTTATCTTTAAAACATCGCATTTGAAATGTTCAATGGGGAAGTTGTTGACTAAAGAGAGGCTAGGGCTGGATATATAGATTCAGGAGTCAGCTGTATAATTAAACCACTAGGAGCTGATGAGACCATTGAGTTAGAGTACAAAGGTCAGACGATACACCAGAATGGAGATTTGAGATTTATTCACAATTAGGGAGAAGGATATGTTGAAACAAAGTCATCGGAAAAGGAGGAGAAACAGGAAGGAACAGTGTCACAAAAACTCATAAAATACAAGATATCTAAGAAAAGAAGGTGGTCAATAGTGTTAAATATTGTACAAAGGTCCAGAGGGAAAAAAGACTGAGAAAATACTGTTAGATTTGATAGTTAAGATATTAATAATTTTGGAAAGGCAATTTCGTGTGAGTGATGAGGTTGGAAGGTTTGACAAATGAGAGGAGAGGATGCCAAAGCAACAATTAATGTCTGCTTTTGGTTTTTTTGCTTTTTATTTTGAGGGGAAATTGGGGTTAAGTGACTTGCTGAAGGTCACACAGCTAGTAAGTGTTGAGTGTCTGAGGCCAAATTTTGAACTCAGGGCCTCCTGACTTCATGGCCAGTGCTCTATTCACTGCTCCACCTAGCCACCCCATAAAGTCTACTTTTCTGACAAGGATAGGATCAAAGTCTGTCAGCTTCTGTTCCAGTTCAAGACCAGTTAGGTATGTCTTCATCTCTCAATGGTGTGTGATATACTTGCTCTGCTCTAAATTCATCTGTTTCCTCAAGTTTTGTTACTTCTCTATTCATCCTTGTCATTAACACTCCACCAAAGTTAGAGTCTCTGATGGTTTTTCACTTTTTCACTAAATTGGAAAAGTGGATGAATATGTTCATTGTGGTGTCCCACCACCACCAAAAGGCATTTCCAGTCTCTGCAAGTACCATTGCCATGTAACTTACAGCTCTGTGTGGCCTTTAGTCTCTGTACAGTTCTCAAAGCTTCTCCTTTAAGATTCTGCAGTAATTTACCTTATTTTCACACCTCAGGAATATGCTAATGCTACAACAATTTAGTTAAACATCTGCTCCAGATATCTCATGGTTCTCCCCCAGGGGAACATGTGTTTTGTTGAGAAAACTTCCTGAGAATTTTCCTGAGAAATTCTTAGCTTAGGCCCTTGGTTCAAGAGATCTGGGCTCAGCACTATACACTGGGAAGGATGGAAACCTATATGCATCTTTAGCTGTCTGGTCCTGTAAATGGCTTTCTCTCCTAGGTCAGTCCTGATCATCTGTTTTCAGATATTCCCTCAGTGATTAGTAGAGTTTCAGCCCAATATAACATTTGCTCATCCTTTATGAAAAAGACTCAGAATCAGTTTTCAAGTACTTTTTGAAAGTTCTGTCTTATCAGGAATTTTAGGAAAAGCCATATCTTCAGATAGTTTACAGAAAATAAGTGAGGTGTTTTTTTTTTCTTTCTCTTTATATCTCTTAGTGATAACTGCACATCTCTCCAAACATCTTGCAAATACCCTCTCTGTTCTTGTCCCCTAAATCACGTGACAAACTCCTGTAACCAGTAGTTATCTTTGTGGTTCTAGATACACTGCTAAGCATCATGTTCTATGGTTCCATTTTGTTTGTATAAGCTTCCATATTGATAACCGAGCTAGATGGTGCCATGGATAGAGCACTAGACCTGAAGTCAGGAAGAGCTGGGTTCAAACCTAGCCTCGGACACTTTCTAGTTGTGTGACCCTGGGCAAGTCACTTAACTCTGCCTCAATTTTCTCACTTGTAAAATGACCTGGAATAGGAAATGACAGACCACTCTAGTGTCTTTTCCAAGAAGACTCCACATAAGGTCACAAAGAGTCAGACACAACTGAAAATGATTCAACAACATTCATCCATGCAAAAGTTTTCTCAAAGCAGCTGCTCTAATATGTAAAGGATACACATCAGAAAATCTACCTTCTAATTTATGCCTTTCTTTGTATCCAACACGTCTTATTACAGCACCTGGCACATAGTGATTAATAGAGGGATTAATAAAAACTTTTTCAATGACTGACTAACTGATCACAGTCCAAAAACAACAACATGCAAACTGTTCTCTCATATGTACTTGGAATACCATGTCATCTAAGATTGAAATCAGCATCAGTCCTACCATCTTTTTTACATAGGAGGAAACTGAGATTCAGAGGGGTTAAGAACTTGTTACGAAGAGCCAGGATTCAAATCCAAGTTCTCTGACTCAACATTCAACATTCTATCTGCCACTTCTTCTTTTATTTTCAGATCTTCATTTTATTCCTCCCACCTACTCTTCCCACGACCTCCACTGAGCTATCAATAAAAGCAAAACTACTACAAGCATGTATAATGAAGCAAAACAACTTCTTCCATTGGTTGTGTCCAAAATATATACATATACATACATACTATATCTGTATATCTATATCTATGTATCTATCTATCTATATATATACACACACACATGTGTGTATGTGAATTGTGTCAGCACATAGTGTATATATGTATGTATATATACATATATGTATATACATTTACACACACACACACACACACACACACACACACACACACACACACACACACATATATATATATATATATATATATCATGTGTGTGTATAAATATATAATGTCTCAACCAGCACTCTGAGTCTATCACCTCTCTATTAGGAGGTAAATAGAATGTTTCATCTTGAGTCCTCTGGAATTTTGGTTGGTCATTGTGTCAGTAAGAGTTCCTATGTCTTTCAAAGATGTTTGTCATTATAATATTGCTGTTATTATATAAATTATTCTCCTGATTCTCCTTGCTTCATTCTACATCAGTTCATAAAGTCTTCCTAGGCTTCTTTGAATTGATTCCCTTCACCATTTCTTATAGCACAATGATATTCTATCACATTCATATGCCATAATTTGTTCTGGCATTCATTTCCCAATTAATGGATACCTCTTCAGTTTCCTGTTCTTTGCCACCATAAATGATATAAATATTTTTGAAGATTTTTATTTCATCTCTTTGATGTATACACTTAGTAGAAGTATTACCTGGTCAAAGAGTATGCACAGTTTAATAGTTTGGGGGCATAGTTCAAAATAGCTTTCCAGAATGGCTAGACCAGAGTTCACAGCTCCACCCATAGTGGATTAATTAATGTGTCTTCCCAGAGCCCCTCCAGGATTTGTCTTTTTACATTTTTTGTCAATTTTACCAATCTAATGAGTGTGAGGTAGAACCCCAGAGTTGTTTGAATTGAAAACATGAAACTATTCATGTCATTTGACCATTTATCAACTGGGAAATGGTTCATTCTTATAAATTTAAATTAGATCCAAATACAACATATCTTTAAAAAGAGATCTTTATCAGAGAAACTTGCTGCAAATGTTTTTTTTCATTTATCTATTTTTTCCCCTAATAGTAGCCACATTGGTTTTGTACAAAAACATTTCAATTTTGTGTGATTAAAATTTTTCTAATTTTACCTTCTGTGTGATTCTTGCTGTCTCATGTTTGATCATGAGTTCTTCCCATTCTGAATCTGACAGGTAATTTCTTCCTTGCTTTTCTAATTTGTGTAGTATGTCACCCTTTCTGTCTGATGTATCTGCCATTTGGAATGTGTCTTGGTATACAGTGTGAGATATAGATCTATAGCTATTTTTTTTTAACCAGACTTCTTTCTAATTTTTCCAAGTTTTTGTTAAATAATGACTTCTTGCCACAATAGCTGAGATCTTTGTATTTATCCAATACTACTCAACTACTGTATTCATTTATGAATATATCTTATTAATCTAATCTGGTCTCCTGAACGTTCTTTATATTTATTATTCAGTACCAAATTGTTTTGATTATTACTGCTTGATAACATAGTTTGAAGTCTGGTACTGCTAGGCTCCCTTCTTTCTTATATTTTTTTTCATTAAGGCCTTTGATATTCTTGATCTTCTGTTCCTATACATGAAGTTTGTTATTTTTTCCCTAGCTTTATAAAGTAATCCTTTGGCAGTTTGGTATAGTACTGAATAAATAAGGTAATTTAGGCAATACTATAATTTTTATTATATTGGCTGAGCCTTCTACCCTCCCCGATTCCCTGTATTTATGTTATGTTGTTAGTTTAAATAGTGTTTTTTTTTAACTTTTTATTGTTTTTTGTTAGTAACTTGTAGAAATTCTGATTTTGTGGGTTTATTTTATATTCTGATATTTTGCTGATCTTAATAGTTTGCTTTTTGTTTCTGTGTTTTTTTCGACGTAAACAACCATATTAAATGTAGATAGAGACATTTTAGCTTACTCTTTGCCAATGATTATTCCTTTCATTTATTTGAATTGCCATGTAGGTAACATTTCCAGAATGATGCTGAATAATAATGGTAAGATTGAACATTCTTATTTTACTCATTGTTCTCAGTGGAAGAGCTCCTTATGTTTCTCTCTTATAAATAGTGCTAGCTCTTGGTTTCAAATTGATGTGTTCTAGCATGTTAAAGAAAAGTGCTTTCAGTCCTATCCTCCTTCCTTGTTAACCTAAATGAGCGCTATATTTTATCAAAGGTTTTTTTTTGCATGTACTATAGAGTTACATTTTAAAAATATTAGCGTGATTTATTACATTTATTATTTTTTCTAATGTTAAACCATCTCTGCATTCCTGATATAAACTCAAGTTGGTAATAAAGATACTGACAGTTAAAATATGAGGAAAGCAATATATATAAAAAGTAAGATTGGATCCCCGAATCACTTTCTCTGCAAACATAATCATATTGTTTGAAAATAACTTACTTTTACAAAAAATATGGAGAAACTTGTCAACCAAAATTTACAACTTAAGAATCATAAAAGCAAGAGAGAAAATAGTACAAACCAATTAAGCAATCATTTTTTTCTATTTTATTGATATATTTTGCTTTTACATCTTTTTGGTTTCCTAATACATCTCACTCTTCTGCTACCCAGAGGAGAGAGACAGAGAGAGAGAGAGAGAGAGAGACAGAGACAGAGACAGACAGAGACAGAGACAGAGATGGGAGGAGGGAGAGAAGTAAGGAAGAAAGGAAGGAAGGTAGGAAGGAAAGAAGGAAGGAAGGAAGGAAGGAAGGAAGGAAGGAAGGAAGGAAGGGAGGAAGGAAGGAAGAAAGGAAGGAAGGAAGGAAAGAAGGAAGGAAAGAAGGAAGGAAGGAAGGAAAAAATGAAGGAAGGAAGGAAGAAAAGGGAAAAGAGGGAGGAGAGAAGAGAGGGAAGAAGGAAAGGAGGGAGGAGAGAAGAAAGGGAAGGAGGAAAGGAGGAAGAAAGAGAGGAAATAGTCCAGGAAAGCTAATACATTTACTGTTTAGTGATATATGTGATGTGACTTCTGAGATATCTTCCAACTATGAGATTATGTGAAGTACAAAGAAGGAGAGAAGAAGGCAGATTCTTTAGAGAAGTAAAGCATCATAGTTCCAGTGTCTGGGTCCACAGCTACTTTTCTCTTCTAGTATGTGTTCTAATGGAACACTTGTCTGGGAAGGGAAGTCAATAGAACCTGTCCCATTACCACCCTAGTAAAAGCCTTCAAGTTCATAGCACAAAGACTGTAAGTAGTGGGATTGGTCAGTCATGAACTAGGTTACTAGACTCAGCCTTGCCATTGTTTTACTGCCAGGTTCATGTATCCAATTAATGAAGGTTGAAGAAATGAATGGTTTAGAAAGTTCATTGCACTCTTTGACTCTTGAAAGTGAGAAGTATCCCAGAGTGACAGTCACCTTAGTTTGGTGGTATAGTGGATATAGTGTTGGGTCTGAAGTCAGGAAGATGAGTTTGAATCCTACATTTGACACTTGTTGTGTGCCCCTGTAACACCAACACAGTATTCACAGTGCTGATGGTGACCGTAAACATTTTGGCATAGTGCTCAGTTGCAAAATATAACAGACTCTCCATATAGAGGACAGAAACAAAAACATTTATTCAGACACAAGAAAACCAAATCCCAACAGTGGAAAACCAAATCCATCATAACAACACAGAAATTAATACACCACAATGCAGCAGAGAGTCACACCATCCTTTAACTTTCCCACAAACTAACACTCACAAGCCTAGCTGCCTACCTGGGTGCACCCTCTCCTCCCTCCATCTCTAGCTGCTTTGACTCCCAGCTTCCTATGGTCTCTGCTTCATCCTTCCACAAACTCCTACCCCCAAAGGCTCCATATGATTACATTCAGCTTAGTAGGGGGTAGGGAATATCTTCAAAGCAGGGAAGGTCTTCAAATTCCTTTCGACTTATTAAGAGACAAGGAAGACCAACTTCCCATTACCATTACAGCCCCAGTCTAATTATTACCTAGTCACAGTTTCCTCATTTATAAAATGAAGATGATAACAACTCCCTATTAGACAGAATTGTTGTGAGGATCAGTTAAGTAATTTTTGAACTTTAAAGGGCTAGATAAATATTTGTTATCATTTTTAAAAATTTATTTATTTATTTTTAGTTTTCAACATTCACTTTTATAAGATTTTGAGTTCTAAATTTCCTTCCCCCATTTCTTCCCCCCTTCACAAGAGGACATGCTATCTGTTTAGGCTATACATGCACAAGCATCTTAAACCTATTTCCACATTAGTCATATTGTGAAAGAAGAATCAGAACAAAGAAGAAAAACCACAAGAAGCAAAGAACAAAAAATAAAAAAGAGAGAGAAAATAGTATGCTTTAATCTGCATTCAGACTCCATAGTTCTTTCTCTGGATATGAATAGCATTTTCCATCATGAGTCTTTTGGAATTGTCTTAGATCATTGCATTGCTGAGAAGAGCTAAGTCTATCAAAGTTAGTCTTCACATAGTGTTGCTGTTACTGTGTAAAATATTCTGGTTCTGCTCATTTCACTCAGCATCAGTTCATGCAAGTCTTTCCAGATTTTTCTGAAATCTGCCTGCTCACCATTTCTTGTGGATCAATGGTATTCCATAACATTCATATACCACAACTTGTTCATCCATCCCCCAATTTATGGTCATCCTCTCAATTTCCAATTCTTGGCCACCACAAAAAGAGCTGTTATAAATATTTTTGCATATGTAGCTTCTTTTCACATTTTTATGATCTCTTTGAGACACAGACCTAGTAACGGTATCGCTAGGTCAAAGGATCACAGTTTTATAACCCTTTGGGCATAGTTCCAAATTGTTCTCCAGAATGCTTAGATCAGTTCACAACTCCACCCACAATGCATTAGTGTTCTAATTTTCCCACATCTTCTCCAGCATTTATCATTTTCCTGTTTTGTCATGATAGGTGTGATGTGGTACCTCAGAGTTGTTTTAATTTGCATTTCTCTAATTAATAGTGATTTGGAGCCTTTTTTCATATGACTATAGATAGCTTTAATTTCTTCATCTGAAAACTACCTGTTCATACCCTCTGATCGTATCAGTTGGGGAATGACTTGTATTCTTATAGATTTGACTTAGTTCTCTATATATTTTAGAAATGAGGCCTTTATCAGAGACACTGAATGTAAAAATTGTTTCCCAGATTTCTGCTTCCCTTCTAATCCTGATTGTATTGGCTTTTTTATTTGTGCAAAACATTTTTAATTTAATGAAATCAAAATTATCCATTTTGCATTTCATAATGTTCTCTGTTTCTTGTTTGGTCATAAATTCTTCCTTTTTCCATAGATTTGACATGTAAACTATTCCTTGCTCTTCTAATTTGCTTTCACCCTTTTATGTCTAAATCATGTGCCCTTTTTGACCTTATCTTGGCATATGTAGTAAGATGTTGGTCTATGCCTAGTTTGTGCCATACTGTTTTCCACTTTTCCCAGCAGTTTTTATCACATAGCAAGTTTTTATCTGAGAAGCTAGAGTCTTTGGGTTTATCAAACAGTAAATTGCTATAGTCATCAACTACTGTGTCTGGTGTACTTAACCTATTTCACTGATCTACCACTCTATTTTTTACCAGTATCAAGTAGTTCTGATGATCGCTGCTCTATAATATAGTTTCAGATCTGGTATGGCTAGGTCACCTTCCCTTGCATTTCTTTTCATTAATTCCCTTGTTATTCCAGACCATTTGTTCTTCCAGATGAATTTTGTTATTATCTTTTCTGGCTCTATAAAATAAATTTTTGGTAGCTTGATTGGTATGGCATTGAAAAAGTAAATTAATTTAGGTAGAATTGTCATTTTTATTATGTTAACTTGGCCTATCACAAACAACTGATATTTTTCCGATTATTTGGATCTGAATTTATTTGTGTGACAAGTGTTTTGTAATTGTATTTATATAATTCCTGGGTTTGTCTTGGCAGCTGGACTCCGAAATATTTTATACTTTTACTATAAATGAAATTTCTCTTTCTATCTCTGGCTGCTGGGCTCTGCTTATTAATATGTAGAAATGCTGATGATTTATGTGGATTTCTTTTCTATCCCGAAACTTTGCTAAAGTGGTTAATCATTTCAAGGAGGTTTTTAGTTGATTCTCTAAGATTCCCTAAGTATACCATCATATCATCTTCAAAGAGTGATAGTTTTGTTTCCTCATTGCCTATTCTAAGTCTTTTTATTTCTTTTTCCTCTCATTGCTAAAGCTAGCATTTTTAGCACAATATTGAACAAAAGTGACCATAATGGACATCCTTATTACACCCCCAATCTTATTGGAAATGCTTCTAACTTATCCTAATTATATATAATGTTTGCTGATAGTTTTAGGTAGATGTTACTTATAATTTTAAGGAAAACTCCACTGATTCCTATGTTCTCCAATGTTTTTTTTTAATAAGAATGTATATTACATTTTGTCAAAAGCTTTTGTCAAAAGTTTGTTATGATAATCATATGATTTCTGTTAATTTTGTTTTTGATGTAGTCAATTATGCTAATAGTTTTCCTAATATTGAACCAGCCCTGCATTCTTGGTATAAATCTCACTTGGTCACTGTGTATTATCCTCATGATAGTTGCTATAATCTCTTGGCTAATATTTTATTTAAATTTTTTGCATCTATATTCATTAAGGAAGTTGGTCTATAATTTTTTCTGTTTTGACTCTTCCTGGTTTAGGTATCAGCACCATATCTGTACCATAAAAAGAATTTGGTAAGACTCCTTCTTCATCTATTTTTCCAAATAATATTGGAATTAATTGTTCTTTAAATGCTTAGTAGAATTCACTTGTAAATCTGTCTCCAACCCTGAAGATTTATTCTTAGAGAGTTCATCGAAGGTTTGTTCAACTTTTTTTTTCTGAAATGGCGCCAAGTATTTCATTTCCTCTTATGTTAATCTGGGTCATTCCTATTTTCATATGTATTCATCCATTTCACCTACATTTTACAGATTTATTGGCATATAAATTGGACAAATTATTTCCTAATTATTGTTTCAATTTCTTTTTCATTGGTGGTAAATTCATCCTTTTCTTTTTTTTGCCTTTTTTTTTTTTGCTTTTTGGAGGGGAGAATGCAGGTCAGTTGGGGTTAAGTGACTTTCCAAAGGTCACACAGCTAGTAGGTATTAAGTGTCTGAGGCTGAATTTGAACTCAAATCCTCTTGACTCCAGGACTGGTGCTATTCACTGCACCACCCAGCTGCCCCAGCATTTTCATTTTTGGTAATGGTAATTTGGTCTTCTATCTTCTTTTAAATCAAATTAACCAAAAGTTTATTTATGTTATCATTTTTTTTCATAAAACCAGCTCTTAGTTTTATTTATATTCAATAGTTTTCTTAATTTCAATTTTATTAATTCTTTGGTTTTCAGAATTTCTAATTTGGTATTTAATTGGGGATTTTTAATTTGTTCTTTTTCTAGCTTTTTTAGTTGCATGCTCAATTCGATTATCTCTTCTATCTCTAATTTTTCCATGCAAGCATTAGGGATACAAAATTTCCTCCATGAATCACTTTGGCGGCATCCCATAAGATTTTGTATGTTGTCTCATTATGATCATTCTCTTGGATGAAGTTATTGATTGTTTCTATGATTTGTTGTTTGATCCACTCACTCTTTTAGATTAGATTATTTAGTTTTCAATTCATTTTTAGTCTATCAAAAGATGACCCTTTATTACGTGTAATTTTTATTGCATCATGAAAGGAGACATTTAATATTTCTGCCTTTCTGCACTGGATTGTGAGGTTTTTATGTCCTAGTACATGGTCAGTTTTTGTATAGGTGCCATGTACTGCTGAGCAAAAGGTATATTCTTGTTCTATCTCCACTCAATTTTCTCCGGAGATCTACCATATCAAACTTCTCTAAAATTCTATGTACCTCCCTACTTTCTTTCTTTTTTATTTTGTAATTAAATTTTTCTAGTTCTGACAGGGGGATGTTGAGTCCTCCTCTAGTATAGTTTTGCTCTCTATTCCTGTAACTCACTTAATTTTTCCTCTAAGAATTTCGATGCTATGCCACTTGATGCATAAATGTTTAGTGTCAATATTACTTTATTGTCTATGGTACCTTTTAGCAAGATGTAGTTTTCTCCTTTATCTCTTTCAATTAGATCTATTTTTGCTTTTGCTTTGTCTGGTATCAGGATTGCTATCCCTGCTTCTTTTATTTCACCTGACACATTATGTAATCTGCTCCAGGCTTTACTCTGTGTATATCTGTCTGCTTCAAATGTGTTTCTTGTAAACAACATATTGTAGGATTCTGGTTTATAATCCACTCTACTATTTGCTTCTATTTTATGGGAGAGTTCATCCCATTCACATCACAGTTATGATTACTAACTGTGCCTTTCTTTCCATCCTATTTCCCCTCACCCTATTTATGCTTTTCTCTCTCCTTTTACTCTTTCTCTCCTCACCAGTGTTTTCTTTTGACCACTGTCTCCCTTAATTTTCCCTCCTTTCTATCAACCCCCCTCCTTTTTTTTCCTTTTCCCCATCCTATTTCCCAATAGAGTGTGATAAGCTTGTATAATCAACTGAATACATACATTATTCCTTTTTTGAGCCAAATCCAATGAGAGTAAGGTTCAAACAATGTTTGCTCCCCTACCTTCTTTCCTTCTACTGTAATAGGTCTTTGTGCCTCTTTCTTTGATGTAATTTACCCCCATTCTGCTGCCCTCTTTCCTCTGATCCCAATACAATCCTTTTTCCCCCACCTCTTAATTAATTATTTTTATCATCACATCAAATTCAATTTATTTCCACACTCTTTGTCTATGTATACCCCCTTCTAAATGCCATAATAAAAATACAATTCTTAAGAGTTACAAGTATTATCCTTCCATATAGGGATGTAAACAGCTTAACCTTATTGAATAACATCTTTTTTTTTCCTTTCCTGTTTACCTTTTCATGCTTCTCTTGAGTCTTGATTTGAAGATCAAATATTCTGTTCAATTCTGTTTTATTTTTAATCAGGAATGATTAAAAATGCCCTATACCACTTACTGTACATCTTTTCTCCTGAAATATTATGTTCAGTTTTTCTGGATAGTTGATTCTTGGTTGTAATTCAAGCTCCTTTGCCTTCCAGAATATCATATTCCAGGTTCTGTAATCCTTTAATGTAGAACTGCCAAGTCTTGCATAATCCTGACTGTGGTTCCACAATATTTTAATTGTTTCTTTCTGGCTGCTTGCAGTATTTTCTTCTTGACCTGATAATTCTGGAATTTAGATTTGATATTCCTTGGAGTTTTCATTTTGAGGTCTCTTTCAGGACGTGTTTGGTGGATTCTTTCAATGATTATTTTCTAGGATGTCAGGGTAGTTTTCCTTGATTATTTCTTGAAAGATGCTATCCAGGCCCTTTTTATTTAATGATAGCTCTCAGACCAATAATTCTTAAATTATCTCTCCTGGATCTATTTTCCAGGTCAGTTGTTTTTTACAATGAGATATTTTACATTTTCTTCTATTTTTTCATGCTTTTGATTTTGTTTAACTGATTCTTGATGTCTCATAAAGTCATTAGCTTCCACTTGCCCAATTCTAATTTTTAACAAGTTGTTTTTTTAATTAGTTTTTATATCTTCTTTTCCATTTGGCCAATTCTACTTTCTAAGAAGTAGTTTTCTTCAGTGGATTCTCCCCCACCCTCTCAATTTGAGCAATTGTATCTTTTAAGGAATTGTTTTATACATTCAATTTTTGTTCTTCCTTTTCCAAGCTGTTGACTGTTTCTTCCATACCTCTTGTTTCTTATCCCCTCTTGTTTCTTCTACCTCTATTATTTGACTTTTAAAATCCTTCTTGAGTTCTTCCAAGAAGGCTTTCTGGACTTGAGACCAGTTCATAGAAACCTTTAAGATTTCATATGTGGGTATATTGATAATGCTGTCCACTTCTGAATTTGTGTGTTCTTGTCCTTACAGAAATGTCCTTATAGAAACCTTACATGGTCAGTGTTTGCTTTTGCCTTTTGCTCATGTTGTTTGCCTATTTCCTGGCTTTTAAAGTTGAATTTTCTTGCTGGAGCACAGCAGGCACTGTTCTAGGTTCTTGTGCTGGGAGCCAAGGGTCTGGTCACTAACTTTGTGTGGTGAAGTCTCAAATGCTGTCAGCTGAAGGCTATATGCATCTGGCAATTTACCCAGTGCTGAGGTAGGGTCCCAGTGGTGGTGTCTGCTGTACACTGAGGTCAGGTGGGGTGTTTTCTGCATTTCCCTGGGGCTGAACTGAATCATGTAGAAGTCCACAGAGATCTACCTGCCAGTTCTCTTGGCTATGCTAAAGCATGTGTGGGTGGGGGAGGGCAGTCCTGGTATTGGCATTTGTCTGCTCCACCACACTGGGGCTCAGGATCTCCTCCTGTTTTATTGAGGTAAGGCTTGCCACCAGCTTGCTGGGCCACTTCCAGTCCTGGAATGCACTCCCTTTTTACCTGAGTGAAACAGACCTTTCTTGATGATCTTTCAAGTTTCCTGGCCTAAAAGATTTCTCCACCCCAACTTTCCACTGGCTCCACTGTCCCAGAATTTTTCCTGGGGCATTATATTTTGACTTTTTAGAGATTGATATGGAAGACTGACAGCAATTTACTGCTGACTCCACCATCTTGGCTCCTGAAAGTCTCTCTATTATCACTTTAGATCACTTTTTAGATTAATTCCATTCTGAACCAAATTCTCAAAGCACTAGTATAGCATAATATATTTACAGCTAGAAGGGATCTTACAGACAATATTCTTCTTTGTATAAATCAGGAAATTGAGGATCAGAGAGGTTGAGTAACCTGTCAAAGGACATATAGGTAGCAAGTGGGAGAAGTGAAATTTGAAACAAGGACTCTTAACTCCAAATCCAACATCCTTTCATTGCACCATATAGCCTCCAGCTATTGTGCCAGGCACTTGAATGAAAAGACAAAAACAAATGAAGAATAAATAGTAATATTTATTGAATCACTAGGTATTAACATATTAGCATAATATTAAATAAATATGAAGAAGAAGAATAAATGAAAAACAAAAATGAATAATATAATTATGTTTTAAAGATAGTATTATGTTTTCAACAATGTTAAATACATAGTTCTGTTTGCTAGGACCAAATGCGTACTCTACAATCAGAAATAGGACCTAATTTGAAACTCATTTTTATAATTTGGTTCAATTGTGAAGTTTTAACAATCATGTCATGTGAATAGGAGAAGAAATTGCCTCAAATGATACATTTTTTGTGACTATAAAAATTAGTGCTTTTAGGGAAAGGTTCTTTGAGAAAAGTCAACTTCTTCTTCCCAGAATGATAGGTTAAAAAGAAAACTTTTCATTGAGTATTTAGTGAAATTAATTACAATAATGACAATCTACTAAGCTAAAACCTTTAAGTATTCTCTTTGGAATTCCAGTTTTCATTAAGTCACATAGTATAAAAAGACTCCAAACTATCTTTGGAAGCTTTGTCTACCTGAACAAAGACACTGTTTAAAAGGTATTGTGATGTCAATGAGAAAATGTAAAGAGCTATTGAGAAAGGAGGAATAAATAGGTTTTTCTCTGTGGGTTATTGAATGTAATTGTTTCCCTTACCCAAATTTAATATCTAGCAACATAATCCCCAAACTATATAAAATAAATGCTTTGTAATCCACAAATAATCATTCTTAATATTTTTATTGGCTACTAGTACAAAAAGGAGGAAAAGGTTGTACAAAGGAGGGACTGGCAAATACAATAAAACATTTATAAAACAGAATTATCTGGGAATATTAACTAGAAACCTTTTTCTCTCTAAATCCCTACCTAAGAAAACCCCCTTGGAATATCAATCCATTTTGCTTCCTTAGTAAAACTCAAATAACAGGATAAGGTTAGAAGGGATCTTAGAAGTCTATCTAGATGACAAGATTTTGATCCAATTCCCTTATTTTACAGATGAGGTTTGGAGAAGTTGAGTAACTTACCCAAGGTTACATGGATAAAAAGTAGCAGTGCTAAGATTCTAATTTGGATCCTGTGACACAAGTTGAATGTTATTTCCACTTTACCCCTACGCTGGTGGTTGAATGACGATCCATTACCTGAGCCCAGACTCATACTTTCTAGCTTGGCAAGACTCACCATAGTTTCTGCTTCAACGGTCTCATTTACAAGAACTTAATGTCATATCTATGTGAAGATCAGATACTAGACTAGTCTATCAGTGAACGGAAGTTTTACCATGATTTGTAGAGATATTAACTCAACAACTTCACCTTTTAATGGCAATGATAATGATCCTATAGAGCTTTTATTTCATAAAGAATAGGGAATGAGAGAAAGAGACACAGAAAGAGAGAGGAAAGGGGGAGAGGTGGAAAGTCAAGTATGAGCAGCTTTCCAGAGGATTGCTGCTGTGAATAGTTCTAAGGTTCTGATCACAAAGTATAGTGAACTCTCTATTTATTCAGTAGCAAACTAAACCAAAACATTCACAGAAACCAAAGTACAGCATTCACAATGATATAACATAATAACTTATCACTACAATGACCACAAAATTTTAAACAAAAGATATCATTCAGTAAGTCCTTAACTCAATCATCCTTAAGGAGCAGTCCTCCTTAGGGGATACAAAGTACAAAGGTCTCTCACCCCTAGATGACAATAAATCACGATCTTGTCAGTCAGCACTAAGTACCCAAGGGAAGGTATTTTCATCTTGGCTTGAGGCTGGCTCCCAGATTCCATGTTTGCTCTTCCATGGTCCCAGCTTTTGCCTGAATTTGACCAACTGTCACCTGGATTCATAGGTAGGCAGCTCTCAGCTCCTCGTCCAGTTCCTCATCCAGTTCTGTGTCCAGTTCCTCATCAGTTCCTGTTCCATATTGAAGCTCACAGTGTCCAGTCCACCTCAAGCCTTTCATAGTTTCTGTTCCTGGGAAGATAATGCTTAACAGAGCCAAAACAACATTCATAAACATTGCTGGCATATTCATCAATTCACTATCTACATGTGAAATCAACACAGACCACAAACAAGGTCCAAGAAGTCAATAAAAATCATCACTAAAGTCCCAGGACCTCTGAAACCCTCCTCCAGGATTTCTGTAAACAGACAACAAGAAAATGCTCTTTCAGGGTTTCCAGGAAGGTCCCAGGGCTTCTGTACAAAGTATCACAAAAACAAATCAACACAGACAGAACACACAAACAGAGTGCTGGCCACCACAAGTGTTCTCCTCAGTTCTGCTCTGTCCCAGTTTGTGCTTCTACTTTTATATGGTTAATTCCTTCCTGTTCTGCCCCTTCCTTTTGCATCAAATCACAAGGGGTTCAAACAAGGTGCTAAATACTTAAGAAGTTGAAACAAAGTGCTAAGTATTCTTTGCTTGCCATTACAGGAGGGAAGGAAGAAAAGAGGGGCAGGGAGAGAAAGACAGTGAGAGACAGAGAGAGAAAGAGGGAGGAAGGGAGGGACAGAAGGAGGGAGGGAGAGAAACAAGTCATCTGGAACAGAACAGGATTATTTTTCTTTAAATTTCATAGGTGTTTTTTTTTTCAAAACAAAATGTAGAGAAGTTCTATGAATTATGTACTTTGCTAATATGATTTCTATTCTTCCTCTACAATCACTTTTTTCCCTCTTAGTTTTCAAGGGAGTTTTCAGTACAATGTCCTGAAAGTCTGTAGTTTAAATGAGGCAAGTAATTAAGCATCTTGAATTTCACTTTCCTCATCTATAAAATGAAGATTTAAAATATTTACACTACCTACCTCACACGGTTGTTGTGAGGCAAGCATTTTGTAAACTTTGAAGTTATAATTGATGTGAGTCTTTAGTTTCTCCATCTTATTATCCCTACTTGCAAGTTCACCTATTCATAAGGACCTCTCAAATCTGTGTCCGCAAGAACCCTGAAGGCTTCCAGTAATTAATTTTATTACTTTGAAGGGAATAAGAGAAATGAGCATCCAGGTGACCTTGACCATAGTGATCACTTAAATGCAATTTTCTCATCTGTAAAATGATAATATTAGATTAGAAAATCACAAAGGTCCCTTTCAAGTCTATGATTATGAGTCCTTATTATTATTACTGCATAGCTTCTGTCTCAACCTCTTTTAGAACAAGATGAATCAGAGATTCAAAATATCCATCTACTTTACAAAAAATAAATAAAAAATCACAGAATTATTTTTTCACTTTTACACAATCTTTTAAATAGGAACATGTTAACCTTCATCTAATCAATCACTAATTAAAGAAGAAAAAATAGAGTTCCAATGAAGATTATTTGTCATATTCAATGTCTGAAATTTATTCTAAAATTATAACCATTCAGCATAGAAACCTGATGTAAATTTTGCAAGCAGCATTCACAGACATAATTCACTTATTATTTCTCCTAAATAATTCAAAAATAATACTGGTTTCCTATAAACCAAAAGGAGGAATGACAAACCAGATTAGATTAGCTACTCTGAAAAATAGTAGAGAGAAACCACATTCTTTAATATTCACAATTAATTTGGAACAGATTTCAAGCAGTTGTAGTGATAATAGGGTCTTTCATTTGAAGAATAAAGAATCTGGGATTCATTATGGATTTTGAAAATTCATTTAAAATTTAATACATCTTTCCTTAGAACCTTCTGAAAAGGCAATCCAAAGTGTTGATTTATCTCATTTTATGTACCATGTCCATTTCTTTACAAAAAAATCAAGCATAAATCCATTTAAAAAATTAAATCATGCTTTAAATGTCCTTGTGACACATATTATTAATTGTCCTACAGTTAATTCTTCCGTAAAATACAAGATCCTTCTGTAAAGCAGACGGTTACTCTGTGGTTGACCTCTCTTTTGTATATCTAGATTTCCTTCTATTGGGTTTATTCCATTAAAGTGAGGAGTAAAAGTCTTCCAAGTAATATTCATTCGGTCCTCCCCCATTTTATAAATAGAAAGAAAAAAAATTCTTCATAGTTAAATGAATCACTTTAACTCAAAGAGTAGTATGATTGCATGAATCCTAAAACTACTGGACGATGATAAAGATGAAGATGGGAATGAATCACAGGTATAGGTTTTTATAAAGAAAAATTCAAATCCAATCTAAAGTTCTGAAATTGCCAACTGTTATTAAACTGACTAGATGATACTTCTGCCTACAACAACCTGTTACTTATTTATTCCATAATTTTTTCAAAATGTTGGGGTATTAACTCTTTTGTCTCTTGCAGCTTCATTTATGATTTCTTTAAATATAGCTCTGAAAAAAACAGGCTTTGGAAAAGCCCACTGTGATTCAAATGGATTCAAATGGATCAAATGGATCTCAAATCAATCTGTCTTTCATTGATTCATCAAATAAAATCATTTGCTCATTGTGTTGGTTTTGATGGTGCAGAGTGAGAGCAACTGCCATATTTTACAGCATAATTGCCTTTTTGCAACAAAAAATGTGGGACGCGACTGTTCTGTGAAGATTTTTTAAAAAATATATACTATTATTACTTGTCTTTTAGTTTCCACCAGTCTCGAACCTACTTTTCACTCAGTGAAAACTGTCTTTCTGCAGCTGTTTCCATGCTATTCAGTGAACACAATCACTTTCAGCTTGAAGCCCACAGAATAGTTTTTATATTTACCCATTATCAGAAAGAAATACTTCAGACATTAATGTATCACTGCCAGACAAACTGTACAGTTTATCTAGCTCGGAAAGATGCAAGCCTTACCATATCACATGACTTACTCATGGTGGCTTCATCTGCCCTTGCACCTACAGCTCTTCATTAGGTTGAGTGACAATACCATTAGTCCTGTAGGACTCTAAACAAACCGCACAAGTCAGCTTTTGGAAATATACTGACAAAGCATGTGCACTGAGAATTCTAGGCTCATGGCTCGTGATGTGCAAGAGATGAATGTGTATTCATGTGCCACTAGTGAATACATTGCTGTTCTGTTTATCTTTTAAATGGTGTGACAGACAGAATTATACCATGTGGCAATTATACGATGAAAGGTTATAAATCAATTTTGGGACTGAAAAAACAAGGTGTGATGGTTATGCAGAGATAATGATTAGGTGGTGAAATATGGTAGCAAGTGTTTTCTGTACTGGCTACAAACTCTAAGGGTCTTCCCCTCCCAGACTGATTCTTTTTGGAAGGAAAACTAGGGTATCCTTTGCCTCAATTCTAACTTAGTCTTTAATCACTGAATGGGTGTTGCCTCAGACAAACTGAGACCTGGAAAATACTTTTAAAAGGTTTAAAAAGGCCAAGGTCATCTTGACCTATGTCTTGCCGTTGGACTCTGATGACTCTGGAGGAGAAAGTGAGGCTGATGACTTTGTACAGGTCTGCCTCACTTAAATTTAATTTATTCACAAGTCAAGACATCACCCTCCTGATGTCACTGGTCTTCTTTGACAACAAAGGAAGAACAGCAACAGCAACAATAAAGTTTCTTTATCTGACCTGTGCCCTACATTGTAACTAATACCAAAAGTATTTACAGCAAGCATTGTGATAGTAAAGAACTGGAAACAAATTGGGTGCTTAAGAGTTGGGAAATTACTTGAAAAAGCTGTGGAATACAAATGTAATGAGCTATCATGGTGCAGTAAGACATGAAGTACGTGAATAATTCAGAGAAAGAGCGAAAATTTGTATAATCTAATAATAAGAAGTAGAAACGCAACATCAAAGGAACAATATATGTCACGCCAACAACACTGAAAGGGAAAAGATCATTAAGAGGAAAAAAATGAACTCTTAGCCATGGAAAACCCAGTGATGGTCCTAGAGATCGGGTATGAAAAAATACTCCCCTCTTCACGGCAGAGACGTAGGAGAATACTGCGGCAGAAGGTCACACAAATTGTCAAAGTACTCATTGTAGCCAGAATGTTTTTTATTATTCTTGGTTACAAGGTAAGGCTCAATCACAAGGTAAGTGTGAGGAAGAGAGGGGAAAGGATGTGTGTGTATACACACACATACACACATATACATATAAACATATGTGTGTATTTATGTATATATGTATGATATATATATATATGGAGTATATACGTATGTGCTTATATCTACATATGTATTCCCATATAAATATAGTTTCTTACATAAAAGAAATGTATATGTATTCTACTATAAGAAACTTTACATATATATTATATGTATGGATATATATGTATGTACACATATATGTGTATGGATATATAAAACCTCCTACTATATGCTGGACGTTTTACAGATATTATTTCATTTGATCCTTACAAAACTAAGAGGCAAATGCTGTTTTTATCCCCATTTTAAAGTTGAGGAAGCTGAGGCAAACAGAGGTTAATTTACTTCCCCAGTATCAGACCATAATTATTCAATATCTGAGGTCAGATTTGAACCCAGGTCTTCCTAACTCCAAGAGTCAATACTCTGTCCACTGTACCACCCAGTGGGTATGTGTGTGTGAATATCAATATCATTTGAAAATCATTTAAAAATTTTTTAAATTGGGGGTGGCTAGGTGGTTCAGTGAATAGTTCAAATCGTCCCAGACACTTAACACAAAAACTAGCTGTGTGACCTTGAGCAAGTCACTCAACTCCAATTGCCCTACCCTCTCCCCTCTAAAAAGCTAAAAAAAAAAAAAAATTTAATGTTTAAATTTTTGAAAATTAGACATTATTTTTAATAGAGGACTAGGTCTAGACAATGTAAGGTACCTTCCAGCTGTAAATCCTATGATTTGTCAGAACCAAGTCATTATATTACCCTAATTATTCTATAAATCAAGGAGGCCTCGCAAGAACCTCACTCTTCTATAAATAAATTCAACATTTCTCTTTACTTCCAGAATAAAATATAGAAGATTATTTCAGATATCAGTATGACACTAGTGAGTCATTGTTTCTTTGCATTTTTACACAGCCTTTAGTTTCCCCCATCCCCCTAGTTTAACAATACAGATTGTCCATGCAGTAATCCATAAAAGCTTAAAACCTCAAAAGAAATATTAACATACAACTCCAAGTCTCAAATCAAAATAAATGAAGCATTCAAATTATATCTACTGTTGCTGAGTGCGTATGTGTGGTCTGATGTATTAATTGCATGTTTAAGACATGTAAGCTTGAAGACTAGAAGTGAGAGTCCATAAAACCAAGATTTTCAGACTTGAAAAGAAGTTTCAATCCACTTAAACAACACAGCAAGCATTTCTTAAGTAAACAACTATCAACCTGTAGGGGCAGCTAGGTGGCATAGTGTGTAGTATACTGGGCTTGGAATCAGGAAGACATCTTCAGACACTTACTAGTCTGCAACCCTGGGCAAGTCCCTTCACCCTGTTTGCCTCAGTTTCTTCATTCACAAAATGATCTGGAGTAGTAAATGGCAAACCACTCCAGTATCTTTGCCAAAAAAAACCGAAATGGGCTCATGAAGAGTTGGAGATTACTGGATAACAAAACAACAACAAATCCAGAAGGTATACTGCTATTCAGAAACCCATGAAACTAACAGGTAGATAGGAGAGACATTGTGGAGAGAACTTAGGGAAGTATTAATGGAGAGAGTAAAAAAAATTGATATTATGGTGGGAGTAGAAAACAGTCCAAAAGTAACATTGGATAAAGAGCAGATCTCAAAGCTGACCTGGATTTGGTATAGAGTTATAATGGGGTATTGCAATTATGTGGAAATCTGTTGGAGTTCTCTCTCTGGTAAAATCAAAGCAAGCTGATAAATTTTCCATTTGGACAGTGGATCTCATCCTTCATAAAATAGAGGAAATGGTAAGGAGGACTGCTCTTCTGGACCTTATGGTTAATCTTAAAGTTAGAAGAACACAGTTTAAATATAGGTCCTTACCCTAGCTATGTGACACTGGGCAAATCACTTAACTTCGCTGAACTTCAATTTTCTCTTCTGCAATACAAGTATAATAATATTTTCACTACCTACTTACTGCCATTATCGTGAAGAACTTACTTTATAAATCTTGATGCATCATACAATTGTAAATTATTATTATATGATTGTTGAGACCCTCTAAGCAAACTTTGAAAAATTATAGAAAATTATAGCCATACCAGAGGTCATTAAATTATCTTCTCTAAGACAACCTGTATGAGACATGGCTAGTCTAAGTTTATGTGAACAGAAACTAGGGATTTCTGTGAACTGTAAGCCCAAGATGAAAAACATCATAGCCAAAGCAGTTAATGCAGTTTTAAGTTGAAGCAAGAGAAATATGGTTTTCAGAATGAGGGAAATAACAATCCTGCTGTCTTTTTCCCTGGTCAGCCACATCTAAAATATTCTGTTCAGTACCGAACAGCACCCTTAGGGAGGCCAAAATGAGAACCTGAAGTTTGTCAAGAGGAAGGGAATCAGGAAAATGACTATGTTATATCATAATTGTCTGAAACGACTGAGAATGGGATAAGAGAAGGCTTAGGGTAGACATGGTAACTCTCTTAAAATATTTTTAAGGACTCTTCTATGTTAGAGGAATTACATTTTGTTTGGTTTGGCCCCAGAAGGTAGACTTAGAACCAATGAGTTCTAGTCTGGTACTTAGCACAGCATCTGGCACAAAGGAAGTGCTTAATAAATTTGATTGTTTGATTGAAATGAGTTGAAGTTATAGGAAGGCAGATTTCAGTTCAACATCAGGAACAAAATAACCTTTATAATAATTGACTAGAGCTGACTGCATTTGAAAGTGCAATGGACTGTCTCAGCATGTCTCAGCACCTTCCTCCAGAGAGTCAACTTCCCCTTCACTTGGAGTCTTTGAGTAGAGACTGGATTAGTATTTGTCAGGGATGTTGTTAAAAAGGTTTCATGTTCCAGGTCTGGGATGAATTAAAGAACTCCCAAGGTCTTTCCTCTTCTGAGATGCTAAGATTCTATGTTCTTTCCTTTTGGGAAACTAATCTGATCAGTCCAGAATTTATAGGGATATTCATATATAAATACACACAGTCATACATATATACACACATATATACATGTACATATACAGACACATATATACATACATACTATATATGGAGAGAGAACATCCCTATAAATGTGTATATATAAGTATATAGATGTTTATATCCACACAAGTATATAAATATGCATATATTTCCACATATGTATACACATATACATATACTGTAAATTAAAATAGGCATTGTCTCTTTTCCCATTATCCTCCAAGAGTTCTCAAAGATAACTGTGAGTGATTCTTCTGATACTTCAGCTAATTTCTTAAGTACCCAGGACCAGGGGACTTACAATATGCACATAAATTGAACATAAATATAGAAGCTTCTGGAATTGATCATAAATTAACAAAACAAGATTTATACAGCATTTTTGAAATCAGCACCTCTAATAGTAGTATCAAAGTACCCACCTGCCCCCCATGAATTTAAGTCATCACATTCAGAACATAAAGGTAGCTAGATAAATAAAGCACTTTTTAAGACTTACTTTTCTTACTATGTTCCAGATGCCTTGCTAAACTGGGAATAAAATATAAGCAAGAAGCAATACAGTCCCTCCCCCCTAGAGATTTAAATTACAATGGGGGAGATGAAGGAAAAAGAAGATGAGAAAAGAATCTCAGGGTACTAGAAGAAATTAAGATAATAAATAAACACCAATAAAGTCCAGCAGTGATTAGCATTTCACACTCAAGGGTGATACTCTCAAAGCTAAGTTATCCAATAAACAAACCCTCTTCTTCACCATAAGATTTAATAGTGATGGAACTTTTTCGACTAGTCTTGAGATTAGTTGGAATTTGAACTTTAGCCAAGATGTATTTTCATCCTAAGTCTTACTGTAAAGATTTAAATTAAGCAAAGAAATAAAATCTAATGAAAAAGAAAAAGATGTCTCTTTTAAACAAGTTAATGTTTATAAGTCAAAAAGAATTGAAAATTCTAATGAATAAACTCTCATATATTTGCCTGATAGAAGAGACAAACATGACTAAAAAAAAATAAGAAAAAATGACAGAGAAATTATTCTTATTATCACTTAAATTATTTTGCTAAATCACTCACAACAAATGGATTTTTAAAAGTTTGCCTAAAAGTTAAGTTATTTTTATTAATCCTTCATAATTCATGTCTATGTCTGTTGGACAGTCTGGCACACTCAACACTGAGTTATTTCCTATAAACATCATAACTCTAAGAAAGTAATTTGTTTCACTGTTGCCAATCAAAAATATATACTTTTGCCTTCTACTTTGTTGGCTACATTTTCATGCAAATGGTTAGAACTAGGAGCATTTTGCCAGTAATTCTACATTTATTGTAGTACATTGACAGGAAATTACATTTTCTGAAAATTAATGGGGATTGAATCAAAAGAGTATCTGTTTATTTGTTTTTTCCTTCCAAATTGTCTTAGTGTCCAGGATTTTCACTCCATTAATGGTCAGCCATTTGTTTTCTTGGTATAAATGAGAGAAGTGACTCTTAAATTATTTAACCAATTTATCTAGTTGAGTCACCATGGAGCATTGATTTCATTACATCACTAAAACTTCTGAGTTGCAGAAATTAGCCAAGAATGTCAGCTTTTTGTTGCTCCATCAAACCCAAAACAAGACCTGTGCCAATGGAATTGCAAGGCATTTCTGAAGGCCACTTCTAAGAATGAAATTATATACAATTTAGCCAAAGATATAATCAATAAAACACAAATGAGAAAGTTATATAAGGTATATTCATTTGGAGGGCTGTATTTGAGAATTGTCATCTGAGGGAAGAGGCAGCAAAGACTTCTTAATTTGGGATGTGGAGAAAAACTCAGGGATGTGTTGGTAAATCTTTAAAAATGATAGGTAAAAGAAATGTGCCATATTTAAGTTTGCTCTACATTATTAATGTTGTCTCCCTGACTTTTTGAAGTCTAGACAATAAAAAAAAATCAAGTATTGATACATAAAATTTGCAAATTTCTGAAGTGTAAATGCTCATACTGAAATTTTAACAATTGGCTCTCCTCCAGACCATTTGAGCCTGTCTAAGAGATCTCAGGACAAGAACACATTGGGTGGTGGGAAGTTCACTATTTTAAAATATCTGGTAACATTCATACTATTCCAATATAGTGAACATTTATTTAGCACCGAATTTGTGACAGGCATAGCACAAAGAACTCTCTTCTAGGTCCTTCTCTCCACTAACATTCCCTACCACTGTTTTGGTTAGACTGACCTAGACAGGAAAATCTCCAAGACAGGTTCTGCAGAGAAGTTTCCTGACCCTAAGCCATGATTACTTAGGATAGCTTTTTTTTTTTTAAAAAAATTGATCTTTGTTTTTATATCACCTATACTTCACAATACATTCCTTCTCTTCTCCCTTCCTCCAGAGAGTCATCCCTTATAGCAAAAGATTTTTTTTAAGAGAAAAAAAATATTTCAGCAACATTAGTAAATACATTGGGGGAAAAAAAACTCATATTATGAGACCATTCCACACCCACAGACCCTCCCTCACCTCTGTAAAAAATAAAAAAAAGGATTCTCTTCAAATTGCTTTCCCAGAATGATGAAATTCCTTTTTACCTCCAACAACCGTGCAATGGTCTGCCTGTCTTCGCACAACTCCTCCAATATTGACTATTCCTATCTTTTGTCATCTTTGACAGTTTCCTGGGAATTGACTTTTGTTTGCATTTCCTCTTATTATTAATGATTTGGAGCATTGTTTTACATAGTTATTAATACTTTGCATTTCTTTTTTTTTTTTTTCAGAGAGCTGTGTTTTCTAAGCTGTTCCCCTTAACTTGGAGTAAGCCACCAGGTATAGAAATGTTGTAGAGTGTGCCGAAGGGGAGAGCTAGCTACTTTAATAACCTGACTACCAGTGACAGGACCACAAGAATACATGATATCTCCTTTGCTTTGATGTGGCTTGTAAAGAAGGATGACCTAGAAAAGAAATCTAGGATTTGAACTCAGGAAGAGCTAATGATTGGATGAGCTGAAGAAGGAAACAGTAAACCACGTGTATCTTTGCCAAGAAAATACCAAATGGGGTCATGGAGAGTCAGGCAGAACCGAAGAACAACAACAATGGTTGGAAGTTCCCTGAAAGTCATTTCCATTCTAGCCAACAAGCATTTATTGTATTACAAAACTGTGCTAAAAAGAAAGACATCCCAAAAGTACCTAACCTTAAGAAGCTCCTATTTTAATGTAGGAGACGACATGCAAATAACTATGTATATGAGACATATACAGAGCAAATTGGAGATAACCTCAGAAAGAAGACACTAGCATTAATGGAATATTGGAAAAGGTTTCTTGAAAGAAAGTGAGATTTTAGTTGAAGGAAACCAGGGAAGCCAGAGGGGCAGAAATGAGGAATGAGACATTCCAGGCATGGGGGACAACCAGTAAAAGTGTACAGAGTCCTCAAAAGGAGTGTCATGAGTAAGAAGTGACAAGGAGCCAGAGACATGGATTGTGGAGTATGTAGATGGGAGATAAATGTAAAAAAGGACTGGAAAGGCAAGAGGAGAGCAGATTGCAAACATCGTTGCTTCCAAGTCAAACAGAGATTTTTATATTTGATTCTGATGGTAACAGAGACATTTGACATAAGAGAAAGTGTGCAAAGAAGTATCAATTTGAACCAGACTTGGAACTGGAGGTTGTCCTAGCCATGCAGTCATTCTAATTTCCAACTAGAAAATAATCTGAAATTTTAATCTACCATTAAGGGAAAAAGGAATTACTACTTCAACTGGCAAGTTCACATTTTTAGGAAAGATGGTCACTTTTCCTGGAGCTCCTATATCTTGGAGTCTTAATTTCTCCAAACTTCTACATTCTTATTGTCTTTTGTTCCATTGCTAAAATGAAATTTGTCTCCATAGCTGCTTAATAATCCTTAGTACAAGGAGGAAACTGTCTGTCAAAAATGACATGCGACATTTGTAGAATGTCAACCTCCAGCTGACTATTTTAAGATTGGTCCAAGAAAGGAAATCAATTAGAAAGGGGGAAATGTTATATCCTATTTTAAACAGTTGTCTTTTAAGATCATCATACCTTTTCTATAACGTCTCTATGTCTTTAAAGTATATGCGTGTATGTATGTGTATATATACATATATGTATATGCACATACACACACTCTTTCCACAGCAGGAGAACCAAAATGCTTAGTGAAATCAGATGAGTACTTCCAGATTATCAGCCTCCTAAGGTTAAGCCTCCTTTAGATTTCTCATGAATAAGTCAAAGATGACCAGTTATATATTGAGTCTTTACCTGTTTTACTTACATGTTATGTAGAGTATAATCAGTAGAATCAAAGGAACTATCATGTCTCATAGGTTACTTAGTGGATAGAGTACTTAGTTCAAATCAAGCCTCAGATACTTACTAGCTGTATGAGCCTAGAGAAGTAACTTAACCTCTGTTTGCCTCAGTTTCCTTATTTGTAAAATGAAAACAATAACAGCACCTGCCTTCCGTGGTTGTTATGAGGATCAAATGAGATAATAATTGCAAAGTGCTTAGTACAGTGCCCAGAACATAGTAAGATATATGTGCATATATGTATGAATGTATGTGTATGTGTGTGTATATATGTATATGTATGTGGGTATACATATATATACACTATATATTTCTATACATATATTCACATATACACATACACACATATTTATACACACACATATATGCTATTATTATTATTACCTCCTACCTCAGATACTTATTGGCTATGTGATCTTTTCTTTGCAATTCTCTTAACTAGTCTGTGCCTCAATTTCCTCACTCATGTAACGAGGGAATTTAACTCAGTGGCCTCTAAGGTCTCTTCCAGTCATAAATCTATAATTCTTCTATTCTATATGTTGTAGAAGAAAGAACCCAGAATCCTTGGTCCTTGAGGTCAGAGGTATCCCCAGAGCCTAGCACAGCAAACATTAGTAGGCACTTACTAAATTTTTGTGGAAGAGTTGAACAAATTCAGAGTCCAAAGACCCAGCATCCATTCACTAGCTAAACCTCTTTATGCATATCATCACCTTTAAAATAAGAATAAAAATTCTTGGATGCCTCACAGAGATGTTGAACAAAATCCATTATGTCATTTGGTCCTCTTTTCTGGATCATTCTCCTTCACAAACCAAACCAAAATGAAGGAAATGATCATGTGTTCCCATGGTCTTGCCCCTGGTAGTCAGGTTTGTGAAGTACCTGGCTCTCCCCTTCAGCATTCTCTACAACATTCCCATACTTGGTGGCTTGCTCCAAGCTAAGAGGAACACCTTAGAAAACAGTTATCTAAAAAAAAAGAAATACCAGCTATTAATAACCGCATAAAATGATGATCTAAATCATTAGGTGGGTAATCAGTCTATTTATCCTTCATCAGCATTTACTAGGTGACTACTGTGTTCCTGGAGCAGGAAATCCACTAAAACTCCTGCATACCACATTCCCATAGGCTGGCTTTTGTATGCAACAAGGCAGCAATGTTCTTTCAAGTGAGTTCAAGTCTTAGACTCCTCAGACCAACCAAATTATTAGGACCTTTGCCACCTTAAAAGAAAATGAACCCAGGCAATGTAAAACAAATGGTGGTCCTACCATGACATTATGGATTAAAAAAAAAAAGAGTTTTATGCTAAGTAGCATTTAATGGTCAACTGTCCTGAGAGTACTTTGCATTTTAAAAGAGAGAAGCTGAGAGAGGACATTCCTTCACATGTACTTTCAGAGACAGATCGTTAAAACCATTTCAGACATGGGTAGGAGAGAGAATTTGGGGGTAAATGATTTTCTCAAAACAGCTCAGATCAATCAATCAATATTTCATGAGCGCTTACAATGTAACAAGCACTGTGCTAAGCATTAGGGATACCAAAAGAGACAAAAGATAATCCTTGACCCAAAGGAGCTTACAATCTAATGTAAATCACATCAGGAAGCCTCCTGCTTTCCTCTGCCCATAAATAAGATCAGATCTAGACTTCAAATATCATCACATCAGGGTTGTTTTGGTTTGTTTTTTAACAGCAAGTAGTCATTACATTTCATGGCTCAGGTATCAAGCATCAGCTCCTTTATCCTTGGAAAAACATGATTTTAAAAAGTGTTGCTCAAATGAACTTTTAAATGTTGTCTTTGGGAATAACTAATTTAAAATGCACCCATATGGAGTTGGAAATATAATTATATTTAACCTTAGAAATGGAATATTTCAAGTACCTTTATAGCAATTAGCATGGAACACAGCCCCATAGGCCCAACACACACAAATGAAATATTGCTTTGAAAAAAAAAATCATGTTGTAATTAAGCTCCAGCTGAACATCTTATTGGAAAATTATATACTGGCCAACCAAAAATGACAGTTGTTTTCTGTATAGGGTCCAAAGGAGAAAAGAAAAATCAGTAAAATTTAATTCAGAACAGGCTAACCTTAACTTATGTTCCCAAATACGAAAAGATATTTCAATTCTTTAAAGCAAAACTTAATTGCTACAAATTTATGGCTTCTGACTGCTCTTCCCAACTCTCTCATTGATCCTTTCCTGTTCAATTCTTCTTATCCATAAAAAAAATACTGTATTAGGATTCAAATGAACTGATTTCATAGATAATAGAATCATAAACTTAAGAGTTAGAAGCAACCTTAGAGACCGTCCAGTCGAAATCTCTCAGTTTACAGAAGATAAAATCAAGGTCCCAAGAGATTACATACCTGTCCCCATTAGAATGGAAGCTCTTTGAGGGCAGGAACTATTCCCACCTTTCTTTATGTCCCCAATATTTAGCAAAGTTTGTTCAGTCTTTTTTTTTTAGTCATTTCTTAGTCTTTGTGACCCCCTTTGGAGTTTTCTTGATAAAGATACTGGAGTGGTTTGCCATTTCCTCCTCCAGTTCATTTTACAGATGAAGAAACTGAGACAAATGGGGTTAAGTGACTTTCCCTTGGGTCACACAGATAGTAAGTGTCTGAGGCTAATTTTGAACTCAGGAAGATGAGTCTTCCTGACTCTAGGCTGGGCACTCCACCCATTGTGTCATTTAGTTGCCCCGGCACATGTCAGTACTCAATAAATATTTGTCAACTTGACTTGTTGACTTGTCCAGGGTCACACAAACAGTGGCACTTTTTTCCTTATACCATAGAGTAGGGATAAAATATCATTTGGGGCTGGTGTTGAAGAGTTAGAATTTCAATGTCTCTCCTAAAGATCCAAAGCTTATCCATTGTTCCAGAAGATTTAAGAACAACTTGTGAAAGTAGTTCAGTATCTTTTCTAGAGTGAGCAATCCCTCCATGAAATAAGGTCTACAGTATATCAAGATTACCACAGGGAGATAAAAATATCCCTAGTATAACATGCCTACCCTTTGAAGACAGATGAAAAAAAACTTGAAGCTTGGAGATATTAAGCAAGTGGCTACCCATATGAGTCACAGCTTCTGATAAATATTAGCTTTGTTCTCACTTGTAACACGATCATTAGAGACATTAAAATTTTCCCCTTCAAATGGTTTCAGAAAGACCTGGGAAGATTTATATGAGCTGATGCAAAGTAAAGTGATGAAAGCTAGGAGAATATTGTATATACAGTAACAGAAATATTGTAGCAATGATGAACAGTAAAAGACTTAACTACTGTGATCAATATAAAAATCCACGACAATTCCAAAGGATTCATGATAAAATATGCTGTCAGCTTCCAGAGAGAGAACTGATGAACTCTGTCTATAGATTGAAGCATACTCTTTCACTTTGTTTACTTTTCCTCATTTTTTTGGGCAACATTGTTAATTGGAAATAGATTTTACATTATTTCACATGTATAATGAGTATCATATTGCTTGCCTTCTCAATGAGTGGGATAGAGGCCAGAAAGAAAGATATCATCTGGAACTCGAAATTTAAAACAAAAATCAATGAATGGATTGTAAAAAAGAAACAAAAAATCTTCCCTTCATTTCCTTCTCCATTGGTTTTGTACTTTGGGTTTTTTAGGGTAGAGGAGTTCTTCCAATGAACCTCAAAAATGTTCCCAATAATATTAAGTAATAAAGAAAGCAATAGGGTACAGTGCAGAGCTTTTGTAACCTGAGTCCAAGGGGGCTTATCCTGTTTCTTTCTTTTTCCTTCATATTATGTCCCTCAGTCTCACACTACCCTCCCTCTGGACTTTTGTCCTCCCATTTGCCCATTCTCAAAGCCATGAACACCTAGGGTCCTGACCACCTCCTTGATTTATCAACTTTAATTCTTTTATTTTTTCCCAGTCCAAGAGTTAACCAAAGATATAAGGCAGTTGGGTTCTCAATGGATAGAGTATTGAACTTTGAATCAGGAAGACTTGAGTGCAAATCATCCCTCAGATACTGTTTAGTTGTGTGACCTTGGACAACTCAATCTCTCTAAGTCTTGGTGGCCTCATTCATCACAGACCTGTTGTGAGGATCAAATGGAATTACATATGTAAAGTTCTCTGCAAACCTTAAAGCATTGTTATTGGTATTATTATATAGTCTAATATAGTCTACTATATTGTGGGTGAGAAGAATTATTTAGTTCAAGGGATAGACCCTGAGCAAAAGAAAAATAGAAAGCTTCCCTCTAAATGCTTATCCTGAAACTAAAGGAAAACTACAAATTAAAAACTGTAGAATTGCTTGTAGCCTACATGAAGGGGACACATTAGAGATAAATGTCCAACATTTTCACACACACACACGCACACACCACAAGGACTGGTTTAAATAGACTTACCAGGAGCATTATATCAGAATATTGGTAAATATTCCTGCTTGGCAAGATGAAAAAAAGCAATGAAATTGTGAGAGGAAGCAGCATCTAGAGACTCTCAGAGAAATAGAAAAAAAGCATTATTTCTTATGCATTTAATAAGGGTTATATTATGGCTGTGGGCGTCATAGTCAATTCATGAAGCCACAAGGTAGCAGAGAAGCCAACTGAGTATTTATTGCATACTTCAACATACAAAGTGAGTCCTCCTACAGATAATATCATGACGGAGAAGAACATGGCCTTGACAGCAAGTGAAATACTACCAAAGAAGGGAAGTGGCAAAGGCACAAGGACCCTAGGAACAACAGACAGAGAAAGATAAATACAAGAATTTTGACACAAAAACAGTTCATTAGTCAACAAGTATTGATTGAGTCAGTGAGAAGGCACAGAGTACATGGTCCCTGCCTTCAGAAAGCCTCAAATCTAGGAGGAAAGAAGGATAAACCCACAATGAATATAAATTCATATCAGTACCATAATTATGACATTTAGGATCATATTTAGGATAATTGGAAGTACCATTCAATTTTCCAATGTGATCCAGCTTAATCTCATCCTGCATGAGAAGCTAAACTTTTATGATCTTATTTATTCCGGTCTTCAGAGAGCACACATCCTGTTTCTAAGACAGCACTTGAAGGCTTTTTTTTTTTTCCATTTAGTAGAAACCACCAAAGCTCACGTTCCATGGACCCCATTTTGAACAGCCCAGGGTTATCTTTATGTCAAAAGGAGGCTTCCAAGAAGGATTATATTGGATAGATTTTCTCATATAAAGCAGTAATTGGGAAAATAGATTCCTGTACTATGTAGTTTGATTGAAAGATGAGGGAAATAAACTGTCAAAATTTTCTGGAGGACAGTGAGGTGAAGCAATTTTCTGTAAAGACCAGCTATTACCTGATTCTAAAAACTGTCAAATTTAAAATAACCAGAGTAATTAGGGAACACCAACCAACTCTATCCCCTTCTGTAGCTTCCAATGGAATTCATGTTTTGTGAAATGGGAAGCGCAATGGCTTAGCACTCACCCACATTCTTCTGCCCAATTAAGTGGGTGAGGAGGAAATGCATTCCAGGCATATGGGATGACCTGTGCAAAAGCACAGAGATGAGAGATGGAATTTCATCTGTGAAGAACAGAGAGGACAGTTTGGCTGAACTGTAGGTAGGAATGATATTTAACAAGGCCAAGATAGTAAGGTAGAAGATACATTGTGAAAAGCTTTAAATGCCAAATAGAAAAATTTGGTTTTGATCCTAGACACAAGAGGAAACACTGGGATCTTCTGGAATAAGGAAGTGACATAGGCAGACCTAAGCTTTAAGAGTATGTCTTTGGCTACTTTATTAAGGATGTGTGGAAGTAGAGAGAGACTTAAGGTAAGGAGAACAATTAGGTGTCTGCTGCGGTACAATAAGTTAAAAAAATGCTACAGTCCTAGAGTAGGGTGTTGGCCATGAGAGTAAGCAAAACAGGATGAATGAGAGAGATTAGCAAGCAGATGAATAAATAGGGGGGAAGAGAATAAGGAGTCAAGGACGAGTCTTAAGTGCCACTATTATGCCCATTTTGCAGATGAAGTAACTAGCATTCAGAGACATAGAGTGATGAGTCCTGTATCACACACCTAATAAGTTCCCGAGGTGTTATGTAATCTCAGGTGTTATGTAATCTAACACTGTAGGCCCCTAAACAACTATACCAATCAATGTACAACTTTATCATGCTTCTTCATGATTTTGTTGTTAAATTTATTGTTAGATTTGAAATGGTTACAGATCACTTTGTCCTCCCAGTATAAAATTCTGCCACTCTTTGCCACTGCATTCCTTGGGGAGTAGCCCTGCAAATCTAGATGCATATACCAGGAATGTGCTAGTAAATGTTTAACAGTAGGTCTTGTAGACAGGGGTGGGAAGCAGAATATGACACACTTTAAGTTTAATCTCTAATATTAACATGTTCTCCATTACTTCCTTAAGTCTAAACAATCAATCAATCCCTGATTTGTAGCCAGTTTCTGAGGTACAAATATTCACCTGAAAATTTAACAATTGGCTCTGTCCAGAGTCAACATGAGCTGGCTTCAGCACACTCCTGGCCAGTATTGCCTGGATCTACCTATTACATATGCTCTCTTTGCCTTTTAGAGACCAGTAAATAAAGCTAAGAAGTAGGTAGATGGCAGAATTATAGGGTGAGTTCTTAGGTTCAATTTTGCAGACTTTTTGGTGAATAATCTTTGGCTTATACTCTCCCAGGATACCCCCAAAGATATTTGAATTTGCCTCAATTGTGATCTTTCCATAGAGATCTTTGGTTTTCTTGCAAGCCACCAAGGTTGCCAAGTCAGTTCCACACAATCAGATATCAAAGTATTCATATCCAAGCCCAGAAACTGTTCAGAAAAATTTCACCTCCAGTTGACCATACTTCTCCCAGAGATCAACTTTTCAACACTTCTTGTTTCTCTATTTATTCAAATGTTGGAATATATTGGTTCTACTATAAACATGGATGAAAACAGATTGCTATGAGATTACTGTTTGTCCTCCATTCTTGAAGAGAACCATGACATCAGGAAGGTAATGCCATGACATGCAAGTAAATCGGATTTAAGTGAAGGAGAATTGTGCAAAGTCACCAGCCTCACTTTCTCCTGTACAGCCATCTGGCTCCAGTGGCCAGGTATGGATCAGGGCAAGTAGAGATGGTCTGGGATGCAGTGGCAGGCTGTAAGAACTTTTAAAATGCTCTCAAAATCTTTAAAATGTTGTGCCTCATGCCAAGCTTTATACAGACCTCCTCCCCTCTATTTTCTCCAGCTGTTTCCAAGGGAAATCTTCCTCTTTCATGGTTTCCAAATGGGTTTACATTCTAAATCTATGTTGTCCTTGGCTGACTAGGTACTTGGTAAAGATACTTGGAAAAGTAAAGAAATATACAGCACCTAAGGCAATCTCCTTCTGTCTCTCTCTCTCTCTCTCTGTCTCTCTCTCTCTCTGTTTATATACATATATGTATATATGTGTATATATATATATATATATATGTATGCGTGTGTGTATGTTAAACTTATCTAAAACATTTTAATGAGCAGAATGATTGCCTTTCTTTTAATGTGGATCCCAACAGCTAAATTATAACCAAATTTTTGAGACATTAGCTGTTCATATTGGTGCTAAGGTTATCCTTTTGTAAAGATGGTAAGATTTCTATAGGAGATTGGGGCTGCTGCTACAATGCAATTCTGTAGTTATTGCCACAGAACACTGAAGGATGTCAATAAAAGGAGTCCCTTGAGTTCTTTATATAGCAAGATCATTCTGTTTGGGGGGTGTTTTTGTTCCAATCATTATTTCAAAGAATTAATTGATATATATCTTATAAAGAGAAAAGCAATAAATGTTTTCATTAAATGGCAGAAACTTGCCGTTAGAAGGTCTGATGCAAAGAATTACAAAGAAAAATCATCTTCCATTTTTCAAAATATGTCTTTAAATTTTTTTTAAATATTGATCCCACTACAATGGCTAATGTGGTTGCCTACAGTAATTGCTTTTGACAGATTTTTAAAGAGAAAGGATTTGAAAAAAATCTTCATTATAAAAATCAATGACTTTTTCCCCCTTTTAAAGCTGTATATCTTAGACAGCTTATACCTGCCTCACTTTTTGCTCATAATCACATTTCTTTGTTTCTTGCTCATAATTCTGACCTCTCATGAATCCTTTCTATTTTTTGTCATTGATATTTATGGTTTGTTCTCTGTTATTCCCACTGAATGGTTTTCATTTAGCACTTCCTTAATCAACAAAGATTGAGTGCCAAACACAGACATAATATCTAATTAAACGTGTTATTTTTAAGGATGACTTTTGCTTCTGCACTTGGTGTATGTCTTATCATATTAATTATATCCAAGTGTCTATTCCAGTATGTATTAATAGAAAAGCAAGAAATAAGATCATTCCAACAGTTGTCTTAGGACTCATTTTTTCCTCCTTGTCAATATGATCTCCCTATTTTGGTTGCTTGCCATATTTCTTAACTTTTAATTCAGAAAGAAAGCTTCACAAATGCTTTGGTATGTTGAGTAAAATGATCTTCCTCATTTTTTTTCCCAAAAATTATCGAAGCTCTAGTAGAGATATTGTACTATGTGGAGTATTGAATCACTAAGATTATTGGACAATATTTAATTTTTATAAATTGCTCTTTTGACTTCCTTTATTCCTTTTATCATCTGAACTAACTAGTTTTAAGAGTATTCCGTTTGCATCAGCTGATTAATTCCGTACACTTGTTATTTATGCTGTTTATAATGCTACTGCCTGGTCAATTTTTCAGGCCACTTTCTATACATTTATGCCATGATTTTATGAACAATTTTGGTTTCATGTCCTTGATTTCTTAATGATAATTAGGATTAATCTTATATTTAATTAACCATAGAGGTTAGTCACTTCATTTCATGAACCTAATTGTGTATATCTCCCACTGTGACTTTTTGGAGAATATAAATGGATTTGTTTCCTTTCCAAGTGTTAGTTTGATTTAATATAATATGTATGGCTATGTTTGCTTACATTTATGCTTCTTTGTGATTTAATTATATGCTTATAACTTGGAGGCTTATAAGCCTCCTGGTTGTCTCCACCTAGATATCTTTCCTCAAAGTATATTACTCCCAAAGGGTCTCCATGCCTAGATTATCATGTACCTAGAGGAATAAAAATGGTTAGGGGAATGGAAGCCAAATTGGCTCTCACTCTTACAAGCACTGCTGTACAATACATGTTTCCAACATTTGGGTAATAAGCTGTTGCCAATCTGCATACAACGTGTTGATACAACCAAAGTAGAATGCTACATAGTTTTGCCACAAGGTGTTGACAGAAAAGGCTAGAATAAGATGCAAAACCCCCAATGAGCAAATCCTGTTAGTTCTGCAACATCAGCTCATCATTCTTAGCTCTAACTCCAAATTGGATTATTCTTTATGTACAGAAGTGTTTGGAAAGATGAATAAATGTGTCCATTTTATAATGTTCCCTTAAGAATCCTTCAGCTGAATGGCTTCATACAGGACTTGCCACTTTATTTACAGTCTGACTTACATAGCTAATAGTACTCATGAATGATTAGGATACTTTTGACTATAGTTCTAAAGCTGGAAGAGATCCCATAAGTCATCTAGTCTAGACCCTTTATTTTATAGAGGCTCAACAGGGAAGTTAAAGCATTGTCCAAAGCTACACAGGTCATATCAAAGGAAGGATTTGAACCCATATCCTCTGATACCAGAACAAGTACTTTTCCCCCTGTACTATGCTGCCTCTATAGAGGAAGTAGCCTTGTCAATGAAACCATAGGTCTCTGAAAAATTGAATTGATAAAGCATCTGTCCTTTAATAAGTCCAAATACTTGTAGAAATAAAATTCTCTAAATTTTTCATAGAGAGTTATTTTAGACCAATGGATACATTAGATTATAACAGATGGCTAACATTTGTAATACTTTCTCAGTTAGTAACACGTTAATAATTTAGCAAAGGATACCCATCTTTAGCAGCACCTTGCCAGCACTCTAATTGGGCATTACCTTTTCTATTATTAAAGAAATTAAAACTGAAAATATGGCCCAGGAAGTGCCACTAAAACCATGATTCTGATTTAATCTCTGTGAACTTTGGTACTTCCCCACAAACTACAGACAATTATGACAATCAAAATTATCATGTGTGATCCAAAAAAGAGAGAAAATATTTTCTAGTCTTTTAAAGGTTTTCTGTTTCTGAAATCTTTGAATGTAGTGCATGCTTTGCTGCTGCTTCCTTAACTCCCACTCATACTTGCCAGCCAGGTCCCTAGCATCCTGCTGCTTACTACTCTCCTCAGATATCCCAGGGGTAACCTTGAGGGTCTGAGCTCATCAATGGGGTCTTATGAGCAATTGTGACTCATAATCCCCCAAGAATGTACTCTCCATTGATTACCAGTTAGCTAGGCAATATTAATGAGTTTTTAGACATGAGTATTTATTAAAGTGATATAGTATGCAATTTTTTTGCAAATTGTTTCTCCTTTCACAACAAGAGTAATATGGGAATAGGTTTTACATGATGGCACATATATAACCTACATCAAATTGCTTACCATCTTAGTGAGGAAGGAGAAAAAAGGAGGGAGAAAACTGGAAATCATGATTTTATTTAAAAAAAAAAAAGGAATGTGAAGGGAAGTATAGTTAGTCTTTCATAGCATGACTGTTATGGAGGTGTTTTGCATAACTACACATGTATAACCTATATTGAATTGCTTGCCTTCTCAGTGAGGGTGGGTGGGGAAGGAAGAAGGAAGAGAATTTGGAACTCAAAGTTTTGAAAACAAATGTTAAAAATTGTTTTTACATGCAACTGGGAAATAAGATCTAAGAGCAGTGGGGTAGAGATATCTATCTTGCCCTATAAGAAAGTGAAGGGGAAGGAGATAAGAGAGAGGGGTGGGGTGACAGAAGGGAGGGCAGACTGAGGGAAGGAGTAATCAGAATGCATACTGTCTTGGAATGGGGAGAAAATTTGGAACTCAAAATCTTGTGGAAATGAATGTTGAAAACTAAAAATAAATAAATTAAGAAAAGGAAAAAAGAAAAGAAAAAAAGGAATGTTAAAAATTGTCTTTGCATGTAATTGGAAAAATAAAATACTAGTGTTTGTTTTAAAAGGTGATATAGTACATACAAACTGTTGGCACAAGACGTGCTTCCTGGTAGTAAATACAGAGGTAGGATTTGAACCCAGGATTTCTGACTACAGAGCCAGTGTTTTGGGTTTGTTTTTTTTTTTTTCCACGTGACTACATTTATCTCTGGAAGTAAGTTATATAGGCAAAGTGAAGCTGAGAATTGGTAAACAGAAGCCTAAATTGGAAAGTAGTAACTCATAGTGTCCAGGTCATTCGGTGGATAGAGCACAGGGTCATGATTCAGAAAGTCCTGACTTCAGATGTGACCTCAAGCACTTGCTAACTGTGTGACCCAGGAAAATCATTAACCTTCTGTTTGCCTCGATCCACTGGACAAGGAAATGGCAGGCCATGTCAATCTTTGCCAAGAAAATGCCATGGACATTATTAACATGCTATGTGATCCACAGAGTCACAAAGAGTCATACAGGCCTGAGCAACAAAAAACTCATAGAATGGATACATGAGCACAAAAAAAGTAGCCTAATAATACAACTCTTGTCCTACATGTGGGGAAGGCAGAAAGGAGTAAGGAAAGATGGTTGTTCTCCTTCAAATTCTTGCAAGCTTCATTCTCTCCTCTCTTTTCTTTTCTTTTTTCCTTTTAGTTTCATCCTTTAAACTAAAAAAATCTGAAGACGAAGAAAATTGTCCAAAGTTACATGCCCTAGGCAGGGATTCTTAACCTGAATCCTGTAAACTTGGGTTTTTAAAAATATTTTTATAATTATATGTTATAATTATAGTATATTTTGGAAATTTTATACACACATATCACACACACACACACACACACACACACACACACATGATTTCCTATGTAATCCTATTTGTAATGTCGGTGCATTTCAAAACATTGTTCTGAGATGGGTATCCAACCCGTGATGCAAAAAAGGTTAAGAACCCCTGTTATGGAGCATTACTATAATGTAAGAATTTCTATTAAGATACTTGGAAGTTCATAGGACACCAAATCCTTGAATGGAACACATGACAAAACTCATGGCCTCACGTGTCCGTACACAAAACTTTAGACAACAAGTAAGATGAACCAGATAGAAGGAACAACATTTCTGTGCTAGAATGAAACACAAGAAAGCAAACTCCCGTATTCATCACTGAATATACATAATATTAGAGGTAAATTCTATGATTAAGACGTGACATTGGATGGGCGTACTTTATTCGAAAGAAACAGGATAGGTCAAAGGTAGCAGGGGGAAGGGGTGGGGATGGATTCGGGATAGCATTGTATTAATGAAATACACTCATGAAATGAAATTAGAAATCCAGGAACCAACAGGTGGAAATAGTGTATAGAAAACTGAGGTGAAGATCAATGGAGAGAGAAACAGAATCTATTTTGTCATCAAAGTATACAACAAATCATGCAGACAGAAAGAGAAAGCAGATGAGATCAGAAAATAAGTCACAAGTCTGGAACAGGTCATGATACAATACAGAGAGCTGGGAATTTAGTTATACAAATATGAGTTGTTTTATCTCTACTAAAAGATCATCTAAACAACTTATTAGTTTACTTTATAATAATTTTATCACTCAAAAGGTAGAGAAAACAAAAATATTATTTTGGAATTGATTTTCATCAACAGTGAGAATTGGTTTCTAGAGTAGAAGTGGTGGGACCTTTGGAGAAAGTTCCCACTCCTTCTTAGAATTTATGGTAGAGAAGGAGAGGAAAACTGGTTATGATGTATGCCTTAAATTGTAAGAAAAGAGATTTCAGGGAGATCAGAGGAAGGATCAGAATCCTGTGAATGAAAAATCTATAAGGAAAGTCAGCCCAGGACAAATGGAAAACTCTCAAGAATAAGACCCTGAAAACATAAAGTGGAACTATTCCATAATAAGGAGGAAAATTTGGAAATGTCTGAGGAGACCAACATGGATACAAGGAAAACTCACCAACTAAACCAAGCTTTTAAAAGATATGAACAGAGGATTTAAAGAAGGAGAGGGAACAGAAAATTAATACAAAATCAGGAGCAAGGCTGAAGGATAAGCATCAGAAGCAATAAAGTTCAGAATGAGCTGAGGTTAACAGGGAAAGCTAAGAACAATCAAAGGTTTGTTTTGTTTTCAGGCTTTTTAAAACCTATGTTTGGGGAAAGAGAAGCATTCAACAAGAAACAGGACAGTGAATTAGGATAATAACAATTGCTAGAAGGCAATATTGCTTAATTCTTTGTTTGCTTGTTTTATCTACCAAGGAGAAAGACCAGAAAGAGAAAGAACAAAACCAGATCATCTAATAAGAACGTTGATAACCAAGATAACAGGAAGATAATAAACAAGTATGTAGCTACCACTGACACATTCAAGTTGCTTGTGTGAGAGAACAGACAGATGGGATTTCTAAACCACTGAAAGTGACATTTGAAAGCATGTGGAGAAAAGAAGAGGCACCCCAGATCTGGAGAGAGGTCAAATACATCCCAATTTTCCACGTAGGGAGGAAATTGGAACTTGACTTCAATTTCTAAGAAAATTCTAGGATGCATTATTAAGGAAAATAATTTGTCAGAATTACTGAGTTTGCAAGCATAACTGCTCTTGAAATACCAACAACTCTTCTGACTGATTGTCCCTTTTGTCCTTGTAAATTTTGTCAGGGTCAAGTGTGTAAGAGTGAAACTGTGGATAACAACCTTATGGGTATATACATATTTTAAGAGCCCTAGTCACCAAGAATGACTTTGGTACAACTCTGAATGAAATACAGAGGAAAAACTCAGCAAAAGTTGTCTGACAGGTTTGTATATCCTTTAATGAATAGTATGTACTTTTAGGCTTGTTGAATCCTAAATCATCAGCAGAAAGAAAAGACACTGTTCAGAACAGAAAGACCTTCCTGAAAACTTGTGCTTGCTCCTTTGGTCATTGTTATTCTCTGTGTTTATGAAATGGTGATCAGTCTTATTTGGTGTTAGCTAATGAAACCTCTGGAAAGGGAAGCAGTGATGAAAAAAAATTGAAATTATTTCATCAAGAACAGTTTGTGCCAAACTAACCTTTTTCATATAGGCCTGCTAAACAGAGTAAAGCTGTAAATGTAGTTTGCCTGTATTTTAACCAAATATTTGGTAAAGAATCTCCTGCTATTCTTATGGCAAAGATAGAGGAAAATGGGCTAGCTAGTAATAAAAGTAGATGTATGCTGAGACTGGTATCATGGGTGGTCTCAATGAATAGTTAGTATTTCCAGGTCAACTTAGCAAGAGATTTCCAGTAGAGGGCTCAATCCATGTTTACTTCACCCTGTGCTATTTAACCAAGCATCATAGTGCAGCCCATATAAGGTCAGAGGGTTCTTATTCTAAGCACACAATCATAGATCAGTCTTGGACCTCAGAGCAAAGCATCGTAATCACCATCACAACAACAACTAGCATTTATCTAACACCTTAAGCTTCACAAATTTGTTTTATATTTGTTATCCCATTAGATATTTTTCTCCCTCAGGGTCTTCATGGTTATCTTTGAGGAGACAAAAGTAATTCACTAATAACATTGACTTGAAGCCAGTGTGCTTCTCCCCAAGACTATCAACTGAGAATCATTTTAATCAATCAGTCTCAAGTGGCTTTTATAATGCAGAATTTACTAAGGTGGCACAGGAAGTGCAATTATTACAAAACATCGCCTTCCCACAAACATCTGAGACATACCTTCCCATCATAAAGAGTCTCAGGTAAAGTGATCTCAGCCTTGGGAATAACACATAGCAATGGATTGACACAGCTCCTAGTTCCTGGAAGTCCTTTCCTCCCATTCAGGAGTACTCAATATGTTCCCCTTAGGAATGGTTATTATCTTTAATGGGCTCCTTGAGTTACCATGAATCTATGTCAGCTTCTCTTTGGCTCCCAATTCAGATACTTCCATCAGCTAATCTGGGGATGGCAGACAGAGATAGAAAGATGGGAAGTACGATATCCCTAGGACCCTTCAAATCTCACAAAGTCACTGCCAGTCAAAGGGGTGGGGAAGAATAGAACCAGACCAAAGCACCTTTATCTCCACCACCCCCCAAGGGGTTCCTTCTTGGGGAATTTCCTAGAATTTTCACACTTACTCCAATATCTGCAATGACTCTGGTTCTAAACTAACATGATCATTTGTAAATAAGCTCTAACGCATGACCAAATTTGCTCAGCATAATAGAAAAAGATTTTTTAAAACATCACTCAAATTTCAAGAATTTTTCACACTTAGTCTGAAGCATATGATTCTTGATTGAACTACCTTAAGTTTGAAATAAATTGTTTTGATTTGGTAATGACACAAAGGATTCTATCACTTATTTTATTGGGTAGAGTGATTTGATTAAGTCAATCAACCTCCCCCTTACAGCATGATCTGTGAGGTCATCTAATCCAACCCCTTCATTTTCCAAATGAGAAGAGAGACCCAAGGAGGCTAAATGATTTTACTAAAGTCAAAAAGATAGTATCGGTGGCATTTGAACCAAGGTCCTTTGACTCCATAGCCAATGATTATATATTAAAGCACAGAGGCATACTTATCAAGTTTATAGATAAGTAGGAAGGATAGATAACCTTGAAATGATAGCCTCAGGACCCAAAACGGATGACAGGCTACAAATGAAGCAGGTAATAGGAGATAGAGTGCTAGACCTTGAATCTGAAAGAAATAGGTTCAAATCTCAACACATATACTTACACACATACTTACCAATTGCATGACCTTGGGCAGGTCACTTAACCTCTCTTTGCCTCACTTTCCTCATTTGTAAAATGAAGTGTTAGTTTTGATATCGAAGGTGAGTTCCAGCTCTAGATCTATTATACTATAAAAATTAGCCTGAACCTAGTTAGATAAAATATATTTTATTCATTTTTCTTTATAACTTTCCTTTTTGTCACCTTTATTTCTCCTTCCTCTAAAAAGAAAGAAGATAAAAAGCAGTTTGTTTACTGTTCATTACTTTAGATCCTGAGCTCCCAGAAGTGTGCATTCCATTTATAAAAATTAATCATGATGACACTGCTAACTCTCAAATATGAAATATTAACCAAATGAGATAGCAAGAATAATTACAGAATAGCATTTACTAAATAGAAAGCAAAAGCAGAAATAATAAAAATATGACAGTCCATCTACAGATTTGGATTGTACTCCCCCACGAATTATGTACACCATGTCAGGTACAAGGGAAGGGAAGGGCAATTAGTACAAACTTACAAAGACCTAGCAGTAAGGCACATGAGTGGAAAAAAAACCAAATGCTCAGGGCAATTCGCAGCTATGTACTATAGATCTAGAAGTCAGTGGCCCCTTGATGAAATATTTTGCAAAATGTGTCACCCCCTGTGCTGAACTCTGATATTTTCTGCTCTCCTGTTAGATGAAACTGCTTCTCTGATACTAGGGAGTTGATCTCTTTTAGCTGGCTTAAACCCAAGATATTCAGAAATCCCTATGTCCACTTTCTTATCTGGTCATTGAGGCAATGACCCTTTTTCAGTGAAAAGTAGTTCCCTTCAAGTTTGGAATCTGCAAAGTTTTTCAGGTTGACTCTGTGTGCTTTGAGGAATTTCCCCTGCTAAAGCTATAAGGGGAAATGAAGGGCAGTATAGGTACCTCTTGGAGGGACTTCTTCTCTAGATGGTGCTAGAAGGTAAGGCAACCTTTTTCTAGCCAGTTCTTCAAATAGCATAGGATTATTACTTTCTCTAATGAGCTCCCAGCATCAAGATTTTCCTCCAATCAGATCAACTCTCTCCAACAATCACAGGTCCTGTTTGTCTCTAGTCATCTTGTCTTAGCCTCATTACACTCCTGTTAGACTTTCATTAGCTATTGGTAAAGAATGTATTGCAACAACCTTTTCAGTAAGTACTTTTGCCAGTCGATACTTTTGTCTCTGAGGAGCACTTCACTCTGGTCCTCTCTGAACTTTATCTGTCTTTCTTCAAACATTTCTATTGAAGGGACTCCTTCTCTCCAAGATTCTTTCAGAACAGTTCATGTTTCTTCTCAAGCTGCTTCTTTCTGTGTTTCACATAAAATATCCATTTTCTGCCTCTTTCAGTAATAAAATACCCACGTAAGAATGGAGCAGTACCTTGCACTAGCATTTCTAAAACTTTTCAACAAAAGCAAGGAAAAGGGACATTCTTGCTTTATTTCTGTATTTACTTGGACAGCTTCCAGTGTTGTCCCGTTAAATATAATGCTAACTTTTTGTTTTACATACTTTTCATCATATGTAAAATAAATTTTTTCTTCATTTGCTAGCATATTAACATAAGTGTGGTATTTTGTCAAAAGGTTTTTTTCTGCATCTACTGATATATGATATTAAAAATATGTTTAGTTATGTTCATTGCTTTCCTAATGTTAAACCATTTTTGAATTTCTGGAGTCTTAGTGAATAACTTTTGGATAAATCGCTATATTATTTTTGCCAAGATTTTATTTTACCATTTTCAATCAAAAGTCACTAATGACATTGGTCTATAGTTCTCTGTATATGCTTTGTCCTTCTCTGGTTTAGGTATGGGAACTATATTTCTTTCCTAAAGGAAGTTTAGTAATACATTTTCATTCTATCTTGTTGAGAATAATTTGTGCACTATAGATATTGTTCTTTAAAAGTTTAAAAGAATTAACCCATAAATAGATTTGACCCAGGAATTAATAAGATGAAATATAATGGGAATACACAAATCTTACATTTGGGTTCACTAAATAAACTTCACAAATATAACATGAGGAAGGCATGGTTTTAAAAAAGCATGGTTTGGGGGGGTGGAGCCAAGATGGCGGCATAACAGTAGCAACATATTGCAGCTCTCACATAGCTACCCCAAAATACCCATAAAATAGGACTCTAAACCAATCCTAGAACTCCAAAACGTACACAAAGATACTTCCCACTAAAGTCAGCTCGGCTACGAGGAACCATATCAACACTGTGAACTGAAACCAGCCTGGCCTGAAGCTGCGGCTGTGCCCCAGGGGCGGACAGAGGAGAGGAGCAGTGAGCGGATTAGCAGCAGCTGAGAGCAGCGTTCAGAACTAGGTCAGTAGGACTTGTGAAGTTGGGAGGGAAGAGCAGTCCGGCCAAAAGGCCTCCAGAGCAGAAAAGCGAAAGGCAGAGGTTTTGCACCCGCCTTTGCATTGCAGCTTCCCGCCTGCGGCCTGCAGACAGCAAGGGGACTAAGCAATTGTTCAGAGGCCAGTGCTGTCGCATTGAGCGGCCTGGATCCAGATCGCCATTTTGGGCCTCGGTCTTGGAGTCTTCATTATCCAGAGAGCTGGAAGTAAGCAGGAAGGGTCCCAGCACCTTCCTGAGAGCTACGGTAGCTGGGAGGACCCCAGCAATTTGGAACAGAGCTTTCCCTTCTACAAGCAGAGCCCCACAGAGATTTTTT
>CM053591.1:67521266-67541003 GCA_028646515.1 Pseudochirops corinnae
GAAGGCTATATATACGCCCTGATATGAGGTTTTGCTTTGGGGCTCACTTTGAGAAGAGTTGTGTGATTTGGCCAGATGAGACTCTGGGAAGCCATTGAGCCCCCTGGCTTTGAAAAACCCAGATGTTGGTGCTTTCCTCTCTGGTAACTGAATAGGTATGGATGTAATGGTCAGAAGCTGAAAGCCCATCTGCTGATCTGTTTCTTTGTTTGCTTGTAACTTGTGTTTGTAACTTGTGTTTGCATTCTCTGAAGTTCAGGGTGCTGACTTTTTCCCCTGAACTAAGTAAATGATATTTGTTTGACTGATTAAAGTGAGATTGTTAACCCATTTTGAGTTGCTTTCCTTTAGAAATACAGATCCAAGAACCTGTGCTAGCAGCCACCCTGAGTATGTTAGGGTGCTTGCTGATACACAGGGTCAAAGGGGAAAATAAAATAAGTGGGGGGGAGGGTTCCTATGGAGAGAAATATAATTAGTCTTTCACAACATGACTATTATGGCAGTGTTTTGCATAACTACACATGTATAACCTATATTGAATTGCTTGCCTTCTCAGTGGAGGTGAGGGGGGAAGGAAGAAGGGAAAGAATTTGTTACTCAAAGTTTTAAAAAAAACAAATGTTAAAAATTGTTTTTACATGCAACTGGGAAATATGATATACAGGCAATGGCATAGAGAAATCTATCTTGCCCTACAAGAAAATAAGGGGTGAGGGAATAAGAGGGGGTGTGATAGATTGGAGGGCAGACTGGGGGAAGAGATGATAAGAATGCATGCCATCTTGGTGGGAGGGGAGGAGAGAGATGGGGAGAAAATTTGGACCTCACAATCTTGTGGATGTGAATGTTGAAAATTTAAAACAAATTATTTTTAAAAGAGTTCAAAGTACATAAACATGTCTTTATCATTCATAAACATTAACCTCATAACCTTTGTTATCTGTCTCCTTGCTTTTTGTAACTATATCAACTAGAGACTAAAGTTGGATGAGGAAAACAACTGCCCAGAGACCACTTACTCTCCCCCCTCATCTTCTTCTGTCCCATTCCCTTTCTCCCATGGGCAGTTGCATCCAGGAAAATCTTAGGTTACCTACATGAATATGCTACTTCTACTCAGTCAGTGAATATTACTTATGTATATAATAAACTTTCCTTGGGAGGCCTTGAGATCAAGCTTCTCTAAAAACATGCATTTTATATAGAGCTCCAGCAGTAGCAATGAACTGATTATCAACTGACTCTGCTTAATAATAGTAGCTACCATTAACGCAGTTCTTTAAAGTTTTGTAAAAAACTTAATGAGTATTAACTTAGTTGAGCCTCCCAACAACACTGGAAAGTAGGAGCTATTGTTATCCCCATCTAACTGATAAAGAAAGTAAGGCAGACAGAAGTTGACTTGTCCAGGGTTCTGAAGTTAGAAAGTGTCTGAGATAGTATTTAAACTCATGTTCTAGTTTCTGGACCCTATTTACTTCACCACCTAGCTACCTCTAAATGCTTGGTACATTTCCAAATGAAAAATTCCTGTATGTTTCTGAAATGCCAATTCAGTCCCAACTCAGCACAGCCAGAAGAAATATTTTACATACATGTATATTTATGTATATCTACATATATATCTTATAATATGCATGCATTGCATAATGTGTATGTATGTATTTAAAGCATACATATGTATAATTTCTTACATATTATTATACAGTAATATAATAATAGTAATATACAGTATTATATACATATAACATTGAATCTCTCTATATGCACATATATGCATATATACATATATAACCTATAATATCTTTAATGTATATGAAGAAAGAGAGAATGAAAAGGGGAGGGATGGAGATGGGGAGACAAGGAGAAGAGATAGAGAGGAAGAGGGGGTAGGGAGGCGAAAGAAGGAAGGGAGGGAGAGAAAAGGAAGAAAAGAGAGAAAGGGAAGGGGAGAGAGTGTGGGGGTGGAGGCAGAGAGGAAGGTAAGAAGAGGGAGAATGAAGTGAGAGGGGAAAGAAGAGGGAGGGAAGGAGAGAAGAAAGAGAGGGCAAGAGAAAAGAAAGAGAGGAGGGAGAGAAGGGGAGAGAGAACACATCAGAAAAATATGGTGAAAATATGCAAGTTGGTTTTTGATATCACCAAGGGGTGATAGATTTCTCTACACCAGCGGTTCTCAACCTGTAGGTTATGTTCAATTTGTAACAATGAAAATAAATCCTGCATATCAGATATTTACATTACGATTCATAACAGTAGCAAAATTACAGTTATGAAGTAGCAACAAAAATAATTTTATGATTGGGGTCACCACAACATGAGGAACTGTATTAAAGGGTCATGGCATTAGAAAGGTTGAGAACCACTGCTCTACACCATTGCCTATATATAGTATTTCCCAGTTGCACATAAAAACAATTTTTAACATTTGTTTTTAAAACAAAGAGGTTAATAACTAGTAGTAGAGAACAAAATAAGCTTTGTAAGATCTGGCATTCAGGAAAGTGTGTCTCCCCATAGTGCCCATGAATCATTTCCATTTAACTTTAAATCAATGTTTAATCTTCACCAAAGCACAAATGTTTTTTTAAATTCACATTGACTCTTGTTATTTATCTGGAATATTTGATTTCAAAGTGAAATGTAGTTCTCTCTTGTTCACATGGAGCCCTGGAGAGTTACCTGCTAAGATTTTTAAGGAGTCCTTTGAAAATAGCACCTTCATTTTTGGGTTTGTTTTTTTTTTTACATTTTTATTTACTTTATTCTGAACTTAAGAAATAAAACAAGCATTTCCACAATATCACAGAATAGGGGGAGAAAGATAATCACACATGAAACTGCAGATCTCATATGTACAATTTGCTATTTCTTTTAAATATATGATAAAGTTATCATATAACTCTCTTTTTTCCCCTTTTTTTCTTTTCTCTCCACCCTCCCCACCTTAGAGATGTCTACCATTAATAATCCTGTACATACTTCTATTGTCAGCTCTCTCTCTGGATGAAGAAAATAGTGTATAATACAATACAGAAGTATGAAGATGAAGCAAAAATTTAATCTACATGTAATCTACCTCTACTTGTAATTTTAGTGTACATGTAAAATGTGCTTCAAAAACAAGGATCAAATCAAATGAGACAATAAGTGTAAAGCACTTTACAAACCTTAATCAATGCATAAATGCTAGATATTATTCTTTTATTAATATTGAAATAATATTTGTAAAGTGCTTTGAAAAATCTTAAAACACTCTACACATCAGGCATCATCATCATTATCATCACCATCTCCTCATCTTATTCAATGAAGTTCAGATAGAACTAATGGGAGGAACCACAAGAAAGAAGAAACAAAACAAAGCAAAAAAAGAAAAGGAGAGCAAATAGTTTTTGCTTCTTCTATAGAAGAAATGCTTCTATCTGCATTCAGACTCCAAAGTTCTTTCTCTAGATGTAGACAGCATTTTCCATCATCAGTCTTTTGGAGTTGTCTTAGATCTTTGCATTGCTGAGAAGAGCTAAGTATATCAAGATCAGTCATCGCACAATGTGGCTATTACTGTGTATGATGTTCTCCTGGTTCTTCTCACTTTACTCAGCATCAGTTCATGTAAGTTCTTCCAGGTTTTTCTGAAGTCTGTCTGCTCATCACCTCTTTTTTTTTTGCTTTTTTTTGGAGGGCAATTGGGGTTAAGTGACTTGCCCAAAGTCACACTGTTAGTAAGTGTGTCAAGTGTCTGAGGCCACATTTGAACTCAGGTCCTCCCGACTCCAGGGCCGGTGCTCTACTCACTGTGCCACCTAGCCGCCCTCTGCTCATCATTTCTTATAGGGCAATGGTATTCCATTACATTCATATACCACAGCTTGTTCAGCCATTCCCCAATTGATGAGTATCCCCTCAGTTCCCAATTCTTTGCCACCATGGAAAGAACTGCTATAAATGGTTTTTGTCAATATGGATTCTTTTTCCATTTTTATGATCTCTTTGGGATACAGACCTAGAAATGGTGTTGCTAGGTTAAAGTGTATGTACCATATTATCTATGGCACCTTTTAGTAGGATGTAGTTTCCTTCCTTGTCTCTTTTAATTAGATCTCTTTCTGCTTTTGTTTTGTCTGACATCAGAATTGATATCCCTGCTGTTTTAACTTCAGCTGAAGTATAATATATTTTACTCAGCCTTTTACCTTTACTCTATGTGTATCCCTCTGCTTCAAATGTCTTTCTTGTAAACAACATATTGTAGGATGATGGTTTTTAATCCACACTGCTATCTGCTTCCATTTCATGGAAGAGTTCATCCCATTCATATTCACAGATGTGCTTACTATCTGTCTTTCTCTCAATCCTATTTACCCCATTTATGCTTTTCTCTCTCCTTTCTCCCTTTGCCTCTTTTCTAGAGTTTTGCTTCTGACCACTGCCTCACTCACTCTGCCCTCCCATCTATCATCCCCCTCTCTTTTCTTCCCCTTTACCATCCTATTTCCTATAGGTTTAGATTTCTATGCCTAGCTGATTTTGTTATTCTGTCTTTGATGAGAGTAAGATTTAAATAATGCTCATCTAACTTCCTTCTTTCCCTCTACTTTAAAAGGTTTTTGTGCCTTTTCATGTGATGTAATTTACCATTGTATGCCTTCTCTTTTCCTCTTCTCCCATATGACCCTTTTTCACCACTTAGATTTTTATCATCACATCAAAGTCAACTTATACCCATGCCCTCTGTCTATGTATACTCCTTTTAAATGGCATAATAACAATACAGTTCTCAAGAGTTACAAGTGCCATTTCCCCTTCTAGGGATGTAAACAGTTTGACCATATTAATAACATGTTTCTTTTTTTCCTCTCCTGTGTACCTTTTTATGCCTCTCTTGAATATTGTGTTCGAAGATTGAATTTTCTGTCTTTTCATCATGAAGGTTTGGAAGTCCTTTCAATTTCACTGAATATCCATCTCTTCCCCTGAAAGGTTATGTTCAGTTTCACTGGGTAGTTGATTCTTGGTTGTAATCCTTGGTTGCCTTATGGAATATCATATTTCATGCCCTTCAATCTTTTAATGTAGAAGCTGCAAGGTCCTGTGTAATCCTGACTGTTCCATGATATTTAAATTGTTACTTTTTGACTGCTTGCAGTATTTTCTCTTTGACCTGGTAATTTTAGAATTTGACTACAATATTCCTTGGCATTTTTAATTTGGGATCTCTTTTAGGAGGTGATTGGTGGATTCTTTCAATGATTATTTTACCTTTTGGTTCTAGGATCTCAGGGCAGTTTTCTTGATGATTTTCTGAAAATGCTATCCAGGCTCTTTTTTTTATCATGGCTTTCAGGTAGACCAACAATTTTTAAATTGTCTCTCCTGGATCTATTTTCCAGGTGAGTTGTCTTACCAATGAGGTATTTTATGTTTTCTTCTCTTTTCATTCTTTTGTTTCTGTTTCACTGATTCTTTATGTCTCATACAGCAAGTTTCCACTTGCCCCATTGTAATTTTTAGCAAATTCCTTTCTTCTATTAGATTTTGTATTTCCTTTTCCATTTGGCCCATTTTACTTTTTAAGGAGCTCTTCTCTTCAGTGAATTTTTGTACTTCCTTTTCCATTTGACTAATTCCACTTTTTAAGGACTTAATTTCTACAATCAATTTTTGTCCTTTCTTTTCCCAAACTATTAACTCTCATTTCTTTTCCCATTTTTTCTTCTACCTTTTTTATTTGACTTTTAAAATTCTTCTTGAGTTCTTCCAGGAAAGCTTTTTGGGCTTGGGATTAGTTCATATTACCCTTTAATGTTTTGGATATGAGTATATTGACAATGTTGTCCTCTTCTGAATTTGTAATTTGATCTTCCCTTTTCCCATAATAAGAATCTATGGTCATTGTCCATTTCAGCATTTTGCTCATGGTGTTAGCCTAATTCCTAGCTTTCAGAATTGAGCTTTCCTATTGGAGCACAGGGGGTGCTGACCCAACCTTCCTGTGCTAGGAGCCCTGGACCTGGTCACTGGCTTTGTGTGCTGGGGCCTCAGGTGCTGGCAGCTGGAGACTTTAGGGGTCTGGCAGCTTACCTGGTCCTGAGCTGGGGTTAGCAATACTGGAACTCTCAGGGTGGGGAATCTGACTCCTGGGGGACACCTGCTCACCCAAGCCTTGCACTCAAATATTTGACTGCTGGAAGATGTCTGCCAGCATGGAGCTGTGCCTCCTGGAGTTGAGCTTCCTGGAGTTGGGCTGAAGCACTGGGAGATTTGGCTGCTGGAGAATTCTGGTGCATGTGGTGGTTTTCTGAGCTAGTATCTATCAGTTCCCCTGTCTGTCCTGAGGCTTTGAGGGGAGGGGGGATGTTCCTGGTTTTGGTGTTTGCCTGCTCCACCACACTGGGTCTCAGGATCTCCCCCTGGTTTGCTGAGATGAGGCTTGCCACTGTCCTCTTGGGATGCCTCCCATCCTGTACTGTTACCTCTCCCCCAGAATGAGAGGGGGGAAATTAGAATCAGTGGGAGGAGCCACAAGAAAGAAGAAACAAAACAAAACAAAACAAAAAAGAGAGCAAATAATATGCTTTGACCTGCATTCAGGCTCCATCATTATTTTCTGGACGTGGATAGCATTCTCTGTCACAAGTCTTTTGGAGTTGTCTTAGATCCTTCCATTGCTGAGAAGAGCTAAGTCTATCAAGGCCAGTCATCAGACAACGTGGCTGTTACTGTGTGCAATGTTCTCCTGGTTCTGCTCACTTTACTAAGCATCAATTCATGCCTTTCCAGGTTTTTCTCAAGTCTGTCTGCTCATCGTTTCTTATAGGACAATAGTATTCCATTACATTCATATACCACAACTTGTTTAGCCATTCCCCAGTTGATGAGCATCCCTCAGTTTCCAATTCTTTGCCACTACAAAAAGATCTACTACAAATATTTTTGTACATGACGGTCCTTTCCCATTTTTTATGATCTCTTTGGGATAAAGACCTAGAAGTGGCATTGCTGGGTCAAAGAGTATACACAGTTTTAAATCCCTTTGAGCATAGTTCCAAATTGCTGTCTAGAATGGTTGGATCAGTTCACAACTCCACCAATAACGCTAATGCATTAATGTTCCAATTTTCTGTGGGAGGCATTTCCCCTAGGATCTGAAGACAACAGTAGACTCTGAAGTGCTTGCCAACATAACCTTGTTTCTTGGATGGATACCTGCTTAAAAGATGAAGTGGCAACTCCTTTCAGACTGAAGGCTATAATTCTAAGAGACTACTGGTCAGCAAAACTGTGGAGCAAAGCAGAAATCCAGAGGAAGAGAAGGGAGAATCCATTGTTTGGCACTGTATCAGACTTGTATGCAAGGAGATCAAATGTCTCTGACAAAGAATATGGGACAGCACTCAAAATGATACAACTGAAGAAAGGATGTCTTGTTTACTCATAGGTGCTAAGGATATCTATAAAAGTGTCAGCAAATGCTGAGTTATGGAAAAGATGGTTTGGGGTATCATATTCTGAGAGCTGTGAAAACCTGCAGAAGGAGTGGCAGTGGACATTGATGACTCAAAGTTATGGAAGATGACTAGAACTGCCCAAGAAAAATAGATTAATACTAATACTGGACTCTGCATTTTTCTTTTTTCATTCAAATTGGTTCTATACAAATGACTAAATGTTCTAATGATGAACATTCTTGTGCGTAGGTGGGTGTATATACGCACACACACATATATGCATAAAATATAATATTTGCAATGTATATAATTTTATACTATACAACACACTGTAATTTACCTTTATTGCTAAAGTTCATTGCAAAGTAGTCACAAGAGTAATCACTTTTATAACCAGATTACTGTTAACGACCAAATAGTTTCTGAAAGTTAGTTCATTCCTACCACAGTAGTATAAATGAATCTTTGTTTCTGGGATTTGAGGCAAAAGGACAAAAAAAAAGAAGATGATGCCACTCTAAAGGAAAGAGACTGTCTCTTGTGGTAGAGTGTCTGCCATCTACAGGACAAAAGATTGTACATTAGTTCCTGATGAATGCCTTTCTGGAAAGACTCGGGAAAGATTTAGCTGGGAATGTGAGCTGTATTGTTACTTTGGAGCAACCAGCAGTATTTACCATTCTGGGCCTTTACTTGCCAATTTTCTACATCAGAGGCCATTTTTTTTTTTAAGACTTTGGTCTCTCTGTCTTACCCAGGCTATAAGTCCAGTGGTTAATTATGGACCTGAAACCACCTGAGCCAGTTTGTCCCTATTTAGGGAACCTAAAAGGCACTGAGAGAGAGAGAGAGAGAGAGAGAGAGAGAGACAGAGAGACAGAGAGACAGAGAGACAGAGAGACAGAGACAGAGAGAGACAGAGAGACAGAGAGACAGAGAGACAGAGACAGAGACAGAGAGAGAGAGACAGAGACAGAGAGAGACAGAGACAGAGAGAGACAGAGACAGAGAGACAGAGAGAGAAGTAGGAGGAGGAGGAGAAGGAGGAAGAGGAAAGAAAAAGGAAGAGGAAGTTGAGGGAAGGATAGAGAGGGAGAGAAAAAGACAAAGAAAAAAGGATGGAAAGAAGAGAGAGAAAGGAAGGGAAAGAGAGAGGAGAGACAGTTGAGGAGGAAGGAAGGAAGGAAGAGAGGGAAATCAGTCACTATTGTCATTCAGTATTTTATGCTTGTTATATCATTATAACAATAGCAGCTACAAATAACTATCTGATCGAATTCCTTTGATAATCAATCAATCAACAATTCAAGTCAATAGACAGTTATTGAACACCTACTATGTACAAAACCCAATCCTCCCCAGTGAAATTTAAAAATAAAGAAAGCACAACAGTCTTTGCCCTGGAGCTTGAGTTCTATTGGCAGATACAAAATATAAACAGATAAATGCAGATTATTTGAAGCAGGAGGGAATGCCTAACTAGGGAATCAAGAAAGTTTTCAAGTAGACACTCACTTGAGATAGCCTTGAAGGAAGCAAAGGGTTGTAGGAAGCATTGTCAAGGAGGAGGTGCATTCCAGGTCTGAGAGGCAGCCTGTGGCAAGGTGGGCATGCAGGAGACGAAATGTTAAGTTTGAGGAACAGGAAGTCTGAAAGGGAGAGTATATGAAGGGGAGTAATTTGAAATAAGACTGGGAGGCAACATCAGATTCTAAGGGCTTTCAATGCCAGTCTGAGGAGTGTCTTTTCCTTGAGTGCTTACCACATGCTCAGCCTTCGTGATACTAGACAGTCCTGAAATTCTGTTTTCCTTAGAGTTGTACTAATTGAGCAATAGGTAGTTATGTGCCTTCCTGTAAAAGGATAAATGTGGTAGCTTCAGAGTTTGTCACCTTCCCTTGGGGCACCGAGTTGGTTCAAAATTTGAGCATGGGAACAGATAACGTAACTGTCCCCAACAGAAAGAAGATATTTGCGTGATGCCAAAATAGGTTGATTAAAAAAAAAAATGAGGTTTTTATGATAAGCCTGCCAACAAAGAATTGTCTCAGTATGTTAACAGTACCTGGGGAGAAAACAAACAAATCCTCACTGACAATGAGTCCTGTGCTCAGAATACAAAAGACAAGTATCATGGAATATAATTGAGACACCATAAATATCCTGAGAGCTTCAAGAAGTGTTTTTCAGAGCCAGTGAAATTTGTAGAAGTTTATGATGGTTTCACTTTTAACAGACAATTATAAACACCAAGTACTGATTTCTTTGAGTATCTCAGAATCTATCTAACATCAACAGGTACAGACTAACTGATGAGTGGGGCTTGCTAACATTAGGAAAGGGGACTTTGAAAGTACTTTATCTTCTTCTTAAGGTTCTTCTTTGATTCTATAACACATTTATTTCCAAATATATCTCTTCCCTACCTAGTCTGAGCTATTATTTCTGAAAAGAAAAGTGAAAAAAACAATTCTGTAAAACTAACAAACATATTGATCATGCTTCATGGTAAATGCAACCTTATGCATCCATCCCAACCTTAGCCCCCAACAAAGTGACAAAAGTGAATTTTTCTCATCTCTCTTCTGGGTCAAACTTGATCATGATGTATGACCTTTGGTCTCTTTTCTTTTTCTTTTTTGTTCTCTCCAGCCACATTCTTGTAGTAAACATTTGCATAGTGTTTTGTTAGGGCTATTTATTTCATTCAGCATTAGTTCATATAGGAAAAAGACCGCTTTTCCCCCAAAAATCATTTTTTCCAGGTCTGGCCCTGGAGTTGGTCAAGGGAATGATGGATGTAGTTGAGGCAGAGGTGAAGGGACTATAGTTTAAAGGTCAGAAGGAACTTGTGGGAAAAGTCTGGTACTCCATAGAAATCTCAATAAGAGAGATGGCTCAGATTTGTTCGTTTGGCTCATTCGTTCCTTTGGTTGGTTCCACATTCTCTGAGAACTTCTACTTGTGAGAGAGGTTTCTTCCTTTTCTCTAAATTTAATGCTTGTGGAGCTGGTGAATAATCTTCCTTCCCTCAGGATAATAATAATAACTAACATTTATGTAGCACATACAGTGTGCCAAGCCTTTTATAATTATTATGTAGTTTGATCCTCATAATAACCCTGTGAGGTGGATGCTATGATTATCCATCCCCATTTTATAAATGAAGAAACTGAAGCAAACAGAGGTTAAATGATTTTCCCAGGATCACACAGCTAAGAAGTATCTAAGGTCAGATTTGAACTCAGGTCTTCCTGACTCCAAGCCCACTACTCTATCTACTGTACTACTTAGCTGCCCCAGGCATTCATTAGTCATAGAAGTACATCTTCCAGCTTCAGTGAGTTGGTAATGACTTCTGAGGATCTAAAAGCTTGGTTAAAGAGTACCCTGAGCATAGCGTTCATCCATTGGCACATAACTCTAAAGAATCTTCCTCTCTGGCACCTAGATCAGGAACATAATAAAGACAAAGAAGCACTAGGGAAGCTCAAAACCCCTGAGTTACCTTGTCAAAGCAAGGACAGCAGTAATGGCTTAAAGCCCCTTCCCACCATGGAGTCTGAAAATCAACTAGCCCACAATAGTGTTCCCCCGTCCCCACCATAAGTCACCCCACCAGTCCTAAACTTTGACTTATACTCCAGGTTGTTAAGGGATCCCCTGAACTTGTCTTTTTGAGTTGCCATATTTTCCAGAAATGCTGGACTCGGAGCATACAGGAGGCTATGAATATGTCAAGAATGAAGCTACCTCTGAGCTGACATAACTTGTTGTTGCACTCCAAGATGGCCTCCCTGTGTGTCCTTGGGAGGCAAAACAGGCACCAGCCAGTCTGTGCCAGGCTGGGATAATGCTGGTGCAGCAGACAAGCAGACCCTCTTCTACTTATAGTCTAACAGATCCCAAGGGAAAGAAATGCAGCTTTTGCTATCACCTTGCTCCTCCTTGTGGGGAGTGGTCTTGTCTTTTTTCCCACCTTTGCTACATTGGTTCTCTTCCCATGTCATTCCCATTCCTGGTATCCCCCTCCTCCCTTTTTCCTGCTATTATAAAAATATAAACTTTTGTAAAGATTGGTAACCCTTTGGGTTTAACATGCATGTTTATTGCTCTTGTAATAAACTTTGTTTTCACATAAGTCTCATGACATAGTGATTGCCTGTTCACAAGATCAAAGTCCACCACTCTGTGCCACCAATATTTGGCCCTGTTTGATCCAGGTAAAAATTTAAAAAAAAAAAAACTTTTAAAAAAATCCACCCTGAATATATATGTATATATATTTATACACACACACACACACACACACACACACACACACACACACACACACACATATATATGTAGATATAGGAGGATGTGTGTGTGTATGGGTGTGTATGTATGTGTGTACATGTATACATAGAAAAAGGTCACAGGATGAGTTGAATATAAAGGGATGATATCTAAAAAATAAAATTAAGAGGTGAAAGAGGAATATATTGGGAAAAAGAAAAAGGGAGAGATAGAATAGGGTAAATTATCTCATATAAAAGGGGCAAGAGAAAACTGTTACAATGGAGGGTAAGAGCAGGAAGGTGAAAGGGAATGGGACAACCTTACTCTCATTGGATTTGACTTAAGGAGGGAATAACCTACCTATTCAATTGGGTATCATACCCTACAGGAAGGTAGGGGGGAAGGGATAAGAGGGGGCTGACAGAAGGGAGGGCAGATTGGGAGAGAGGGTAGTTAGAAGCAAACACTTTTGAAAAGGGACAGGGTCAAAGAAGAAAATAGAATAAAGGGCAGGTGGGATAGGATGGAAGGAAATATAGTGAGTCTTTCACAATGTAACTACTGTGGAAATGTTTTGCATAACTACACATGTACAGCCTGTATTTAATTGCTTGTCTTCTCAGTGGGGGGTGGGTGAGGAGGAAAGAAGAGAAAGAATGTGGAATTCAAAGTTTTAAAAGCAAATGTAAAAAAAAAAGAAAATTGTTTTTTACATGCCACCAGGAAATAAGATATACAAGCAATGGGGTATAGAAATCCATCTTGCCCTACAAGAAAGTTAAGGGGGCGTGGGGGAAGATATAAGAGAGAACACATTGAGGGAAGGAGTATTCAGTAGGCTGACTATCTGGGGATGGGGGTAGGAGAAAGATGGGGAGAAAATTTGTGACTCAGAATCTTGTGGAAATGAATATTGAAAACTAATAAACAAATAAATTTTTTAAAACTTAAAAAAATTGAAAAAATTGAAAAAAAAATTCCACTCTGTTTCACCCTTTGGGAGCACCTAATTCCATCCAGGATGTGATAGCACTAATATTTATCAGCAGTTTTCCTGATACAACTTCTTTTCCTCCCCCTCCTCCCATTCATGCCCCTCTTCCTTCCCTAATCCTTAGAGAATAACTTCTCTAAAAAGAGACACAGTTGGTCCCATCTCCCTTGAAACAGGTTCCTGGTCACTTAAAGTAATAATGTCAAATTCAAATAGAAACAGAAAAATCACTAGACCTTACATGAGGCTCCCTGTGGGTCACATATCGACTTAGAAAACCACATATTAACATTATGTTTCACTATATTTTTACTGATTTCGTTAAATACTTCACAATTACATTTTAGTCTGGTCCAGGCTGCTCTTGGGAGTGTAGTGGGCTTCATGTGGCAGGTCCAAGTTTGACGCCTCTGACCTAAAGGCATAAAAAGTGCCAGCTGTCTTCATTATATCCTTCCCTGATTGGACCAAGTTAAGTCCCTGCCCAAACTCCACTTTATGGCTATATTTTGGGCCCTCTTGGCTCAGAGTGAATGTCAATTGTACTTGTTTCTCTTTTGAACAGCAACCCTGAGGGTCTTTCCCTGTCAGTTTGATTTTTTTTTTATTAAAAAAATTGACTTATTTCCTGAAGAAGTCTATTCACTGAATGCTCCTTACTCAAAGTGAGAACCTGAAAAGGCTTTATTGATGAATATCTGGCCATTGGACCCAGATGACTCTGGAGGAGAAAGTGAGGCTGGTGATCTTGCACTGCCTTCCCTCACTCAAGTCAAAGTCATCTGCAAATCATGTCATCATTTCCCTGATGCCATCCATGGTCCTCTTCAAAAACAAAGGACAAACAAACCTGATGACCAGATACATTTCCATATAGAAAGGGAGACTGCATCCAGATACATTAAATGCTACCTTATTCTTGCTGCACATTTTTGTTGTGTTAGGACAAAGTAAACCTCATTTTGTTAATTGTTCAATGATTTTCAAGTGCTTTATTCATCCCAATTTCAAACTTGAGCTAAGACAGTGCTAGCATTAGAGCAGTTTCCAGCATAGGACTCCAGAGGACTGTTTTGTATCCATCCTCCCCAACAACCCATTTATATTGTGATCATCTTCCCCTAATAAAGCTATCTCACTTCACTACCTCTCTTCTCACTCCCCTCTAGGGCTACTTGCCATGCTCTGCCTTCCAAACATACTGGTTGTCTCCTTAGAAGCATCAGCCATTGTCTTGGTCTGGAATCAATGGTCTGAGGAGCCACATCTATTATTCAAGCCTCTGCTTAAGTCAGATAGAAGGAAAGAGCAATGGTAGGGCCTGCTTCATTCTGCCCAATGCCAGAGCCATGAGTAGAAGAATATTGTTGCTTAAAAAAAAATCTAAGTGAAAAAATAATGGGCTGAGAATTTAAGAGATAAGACCAGAATAAAAGGGGGATAGCATGGGATATTTCTTTAGGAAATTGGGCAATGCTTTTAACAACCCAAACATTGTCCCTGAAACATATATATGTATATCTATAGTAGCGAATAATAGTATAAATGCATTTGAAAGGAGGTCAAAAAAGTGCTTTCTGAAATCTTGGGAAATATAATTTTTTGTTCTAATAGGAAAGGAAGATTGGTAGTATCCAGCAAGCTTCTCCAGCATCACTGAAAGTGCAGCAGATAAAGACCCTGCCTTTTTCTTCATATGGGTACTAATTTGAAGTTATGTGATAGTCAGACTATATCCATCATTCAAATAACCTATGTAAAAAGGACAGTGCATAACCAGACCAGGCTTAAAATGTTTATACCAGGAATTTTACTGTTCAAAATATGTAGGAGTAACAAAACCTGCTGGAAGAAATATTTTTCAAATAAGAATCACTACACACACACACACACACACACACACATATACACATGCATATACGTGTATATGTGTATGTTGTTGTTCAGTTGTTTCAGTCATATCTGACTCTTCATGATCCTATTTGGGGTTTTCTTGGCAAAGATACTGGAGTAGTTTGCCATTTCTTTCTCCAGTTCATTTTACAGGTGAGAAAACTGAGGCAAACAAGGACATGACTTACCCAGGGTCACACAGTTAGTTAAATGTCTGAGAACAGATTTGTACTCAGGAAGATGTCTTCCTGACTCTAGGCCTGGAGCTCTATGCACTACACCATCTAGCCACATAGTTGCCATATATAAACACACACACACACACACACACACACACACATATACATATACATGCATATATTTGTATATCTTTTCTCTATAACGTAGGATGGCTCTAGTTAAATCCGGGTGTTTTGAAATTAAGAAATTATTTATAGTGGAATCTTAAATTGCTAGCCCAGAAATCTTTCTAGTTTGAGATTCAAAACTCTTCACAATATTTCTTCATGCATTCCTTTTCTCAGTCTCCCCCTTTTTGATTTGTTGGAATTTATCACATGATAAATTCACATCTATCTTTTTAATGAGAAAAAGAACAATTTACTTGAAATATAAACAAACCATAATTATATCAAGAAAATACATTCTTGCTTCAGAGTAGAGACAAGGAAATGGACCTCCTTCCTTTCATTGAAAAGGTGAGGGACTAGGGCTGTGAGATGCTGCCTTCAACTGTGTAAAAAGCAGTCAATGTGTTGTCAATTGTGTGACTCAGGTTTGGTTGTTTGGTGGGTGTTTTTTGGTGCTGGGTTGTTTTGGTTTATTTTTTGATGCAAGCAAAGGCTCATTGGAGTTGAGGGGTTTATCTGAAATTAACCATAGTGAAAAACACCAGGTATCAAAAAAGATGAATTTTTCTAAAAACAAAAACAGATATTAACGCCAGAAACTCCTTACTTCTTCCAGACTTCCTAGAGACAGAAGGTTTAGGAGTCCAGCACCAATCCCACGGTCCAACAGTGGAGAAGCCATCCACAGACATCCCCCAGCCTTAGTCCCTCACCTTTTCAATGAAAAGAAGAAGGTCCATTTCCTTGTCTCTACTCTGAAGCATGAATGTATTTTCTTTATATAATTATGCTTTATATTTCAAGTAAATTGTTCTTATTAAAAGGATAGATGTGAATTTATCATGTGATAACTTCCCACGGGTCAAAAGGGGGAGATTGAGAAAAAGAATGCATGAAGAATTATTGTGAAGAATTTCAAATCTCAAACTAGGAATATTTCTGGGCTAGCAATTTGTACCTGAGATTACCCCCCAAAAGCAATGTGTTTGTTTCTAGGCTGCCGCTTTTGTTCACCAAGAAGGCTGCAGAGAAATCAGGAACCTGGTATTGTTTCACTTGTTGTGTATGTAAGGTGAGGTGAGGTTTCTCTCTAGAGACTAAGGAAGATACAACCTTATCATGACCCAAGCACAGATGGGGATGAAAACCGTGGCTGGGTAATGACTGCTACCTAAATTATAAAAAGTTTGTGTAGAAGATAAACACTCAATGCCTCAACCCCTGTGAGACTCAAACTTGACAGTGTCAGTTCTGCACTAAGTCCTGGAAGTATGAATGGAAAAGTAGTGACAATTTCTACTCTAAGAGACTTCACATTCTAATAGAAGAAGACATTACATATAGGAGGGCAAATGGAAAGACTTCATGATCCTTAAGGGGATCAAATGAACTTCTCTGATTGCAAAGCTTTGTGGGATTTTGGATGACAGCTATAGAGGCTCCTTTGTGTCAATTTCTGCCAAAACCCAAACGGGATCAGAATACCCCTAAACAATATTAAAACTAAACAGGACATTTCTAGCTTCTCAAAAGAGAAACTAATGAAGCCAGGATTTTAATTTGGACTGCAGTGAAAAGGACCTACCACCACACTGGGCATTATTCTACCCTTTAATAAAAAACATATGTATTCTCTTGAAAACATGAATTACACACTTAGTCTGCTTGAAAATATCCTTTAAACTCCACTTAGATGGCTTAATTTAAATAGTTAAGATTTAAATTTGCCTGAACAAGAAGATTCATTTATGTCAGAAATAAATTGCCTTTGGCTGAGATTGCAGTTCAGAGGATTTTTTTTAATATCTATTTTGAGAAGCAATGAAGACTCTTCTTTAGGAGCTATTGCTCCTAAGAATTTCCAAGATAGACTGGACAAGTTCTAAAATCATAAAAGGAGAAACTGAGGCACCAAATGTTAAGTGATTGTTCTATGGTCACTTTTATAATAACTGACTGAAGTGGATGGGAACAAAAATTCAAATTTTTATATGTTGGAAGAACTTGTTTAAATGATAAATAAGATGATCAGCAATAGAAATTATTCTCAGCTAGTTTTCATGGCTATTTCCTTTTTCTTTTTTAATGTGGATGTGATGTATAAAAAGATCCTGGGTTATGTTTTCCAGTCTCTTGTTCCCATTTTGTTTTGAAATTGAAAAGAATTTGATTCAAATGTATAAAGCCCAATATGGCCATCATGAGGGACTTCTGAAAGTTAGGAAGGAGGGAAGGAGGAAATAAAGATGATGGGTATTTTGCCATTTTTGTTGCTCTGATAAAATGAAGGTGAATCTCAAAATGAGTGCCAGGAAAATAGTGAATATTTTACAAAAACTCATATCTACATTTGTTTTGTTTAGTTTGGTTTTCCATGAACCAAGCATGTACCTAACATTTACAGCAATTAAAAAGTTTTAGACACATAATTTCTGGGTAATTTAATCATTTAATTAATAATTAATTATTAAATAATAATTAAAAATTAAAGTAAGTTAATAATTTAATCATTTTTACTAATAAAAGGATGGTCATTTGACCATCTCTCTCTTAGAATAAAGACAATCACAGTAGCTGGCTCTGGCTTATGTGCCCATTGAAAGAGGGGTTTTCCCAAAGGTGTCAATCAACTCTTCTTGGTTAACAATTAATGAGAGAGTGAATATTACAATGAGGCACTGGACCCGAACTTTGATTATGTCATTCACTTCTAAGTTGCCCCCAGTCTTGGGCAATCTATTCAAAGAATTTATCTCTACCCAAACCTGAGTAGAGCACAATGACTTCCCCACCTGGGTGGGGTCTGGATAGAAGAGGTTAACTCAGCCTTCAGAGACTGAGGTCTTGAAATTAGATAAAAGAAAAAGGAGGAAATCTGAGTCACCCCAAATCATTTGTTATTAATAATCATTTCTCTTACTATTTGAATATTATATCAATTAACAAATAACAACTAGGATTCAGAAAGATACTAGTTGTATGACCCTAGACAAATCACTTAACTTCTGTTTGTTTCAGTTTCTTCAAATATAAAATGGAGATGATAAAAATACCTACCTCCCAGAGTTGCTGTGTAGAACAAATATGTTTCTCCAGATTCTTCAAATTCATAAATTCTTATAATGCAACAACATTTTCATGCCTTCATACACCACAATTTATTCAGCTATTTCCTATGCAATAAGCATTCACTTTCTTTCCAATATTTTTCTGGGAAAAATGCACTTTTAAATATTTTTGCACACTCTGTCTTTGACTTTCTGGGGAATATGCCTAGCAATAGCACCACTGGTGCCAAAGGACATATATATATAATTTAATGACTCTTCTGGTATTATGGTGATGGATCCTTGCAGACTGTCAGAGAATGCCAAAAAGATCTTGCCAATTTGAAAAGCCTATGAGTAACAGTATCAGTGGCAGACTGCATGACTATTACACCTAAATTAGCAGATGCCCTATCTGGCTACAAAATCAGCAAAATGGGTATAAAGATATGAATTTTTGGCCAGAGCGTGTTTTTACTTCCACCTCGTGAATTATTGAGGGAGGCCAATTTGTGTCCATGGAGTGAGTGACTATACTGGTGTAGAGACTTTATCAGGAAAATCTGGTCAACTTGATACGATTATGTCCTCTTGATAGGTACAAGCATCTCCATCAGTCAAATCATCTTTTAGGAATGATTTGTTTGGTACAATGTACCATTGTTTGGTACACATCCAAGTTCATTTAATTTCCTAGGGAGCTTAATACCTTATTATAATGATGAAAGCCTGTGTCAGTCCTTAAATGGATTTTTAAAAAAAAGGTCCTAGAGGGAAAAGAAAAGGTTCCTGGAGGATAACAGATTGATTGAACCCCAAGCATTTATTCTTTACTAGGGGGAATCCATACAACAGCATAAAATTATAAGTCAAATGATTGCATGGGTCTCTGAAGAAAAGATGGGACCCAATGGAGAAGGAAGGATTATGTCAACTATAAACAACCATTAATCCTTTAGATAATTTCTATTTTTTCTGTGTATTTTGTTGGAAGTAGAGCTGTCCTGTTCGACAGCAGCTGTATTCTGAATTCCCCAAGTATGAACCACGGAAAATTGGCTTGTCTTTTATGAACCTGGCCTCCCAGGATGCATGTATGCCAAGGCCAGAAACTGGATTTTGCTCTCCTTCAGCCTCTTGCTGGATTGGCACATTTAAAGCTAAATTCCCCATGCTCTTGCTCTTCATTTCTATTTCTTATTAGGCAGTTTAGAAAATGTCCTCACTTCATTGGTCCCAGATATAATACTGTCTTCCCCTATGGATGACAGGGCAGTCCTCTATTTGTGTCATCTAGTTCTTTGTCTAAAATTCTGTGTAAGTTTGAGCTCTGAGGAGCTCTAGGCTTTCAACTACAGTTGAAAAACCTATATAATCTTTCTGACTCGTAAAACTATATTGTTGTTTGGATTCCCCCTAGAAAAGAATAAAGCACTTGGGGTTGAGTCAATCCCTTACCATCCTCCTTTTTCCCTACAGAAACCTTCCTACCCTCCTAAGGACTGATACAGGCTTTCATCATTATAATACTACCCTAAGGTATTGGACTCCCTAGGAAGTTAAATGAACTTGGATGTGTACCTGTAATGCCATGCACCAGCAGATTCGCAAAGGAATGCTACTGTGAACAGCTTTTAGAGTTCAGATTACAAAATAAAGTGAACACTCTGTTTATTCCATTACAAATCAAGACAAACATTCAAAACATTATAATATTCACA
>CM053591.1:67541503-67576365 GCA_028646515.1 Pseudochirops corinnae
CTTTTTCATAAGGAAAGTCTGGAAGTCCTTTATTTCATTAAATGACCATCTCCTTGCCTGAAAGAGGTAAATGACTTATAAGGTCCAAATCTAAGTCTATCAGGAGAGGGATGCTAGGAGGTAGAGGCCTAGGGGTGGGTGCTGTTCACTTAACTGAAATTTCAGACCTTGGTTGAGGTAAGATAGTGGAACAAGTTCTGTCTTTAGAATCAGGTTCAAATTCACCTCTGCAGTTCATGACCCAGGAACTTCAATCCACTCAACTTTGGTATTTGAACACTATCCTGACTAGCAATCATATCAGCACAAACTGACATGGCCCCACTATACAGCCAACCCTCTGTCTTTTGTATTGTTTCTATCAGACATTTTCTTCGAGAAGGAAAGGCAAGGCAATGGGGGCTAAGTGTCTTGCCCAAGGTCACATAGCCAGTAAGTCTGTCAAGTGTCTGAGACTGGATTTGAACTCAGATCCTCCTGACTCCAGGGCCAATGCTCTCTATTCACTCTACCGTCTAGCTGCTCTCTATTTTGTATTTTTTTTTCAAAATAATTTAAATAAATATGTGTTGACTGATTATTTTGTCCACAGATAATATTGACTTAAGGAACAGACCACCAGACTATAGCCAAAGAATGTGGCTTCCTACCTGTTCAAAGATTCTGTCTAAGGACCCTTTAAATGAACAGGAATGCTATTCTTTTGGGTTGACCATCTGAAGATGGACCTAGCCTTTGTCAAAACTGTGAAGAAGGCAGTTGGTTTGTAGCCTGCTCCCCATATATTCTAACCTTTCCTTAAATACTCCTTTCCCATTCCATAGCTGCTCTCAATGCTCCATTTACTGGCCTAACTTTCCTGAAACCTCACTGCCCTACCACCACGCCTGTAAATCAATGATCAACAAGTATTTCTTAAGCATCTGCTATGTTCTGGGCACTAGAGATACAAGCACAAAAAATGAAACAATCCCTATTGGAAAGGAGTTTATATTCCATTAGGAGAAACAAAATGTGTGTGTAATTTACCACTAGAGGTAATGCATGTGATTGTTGGGAGTTTGAAAAAGAGGTGTGGATGGGACACAGTGAGAGAGAGGACAGTTTTATTGACAGTATATCAAAGGAATTAAACTACCTTGTAGTTTAAGGACAATTTTTCCTATTTCTTCCTCTCATAAGTTGACAGATGAGTTCTTCTCCTTTGTCATAAAGATTTTTTATTGAGGTCATATGAACATATGACAGAGAATCTTTGCAGGAAGAAAATATGATCCCTGCCCTCTGGGAGCTTATAATCTAAAATCTTTAACTCATTCTGTTTTTAGGTTGCTTAAAAAATATTGGTCGAGTTCTTGAAAGGCAATAGTGCTAGCCTCAAAAGAGTTGGCCTCAAGGCAGAAGACCTTGGTTAAAGCCTATTTTTGACACATACTAGCTCTGTGATGCTGGGAAAGTCAATTAATCACTCAATTCTTCAGAAACATCTCTAAGTCAGTGGTTTCCAGATTGGGAGTCAGAGCCCCTTTAGGAGTTGTAATCTAATCCAAAAGGGACCATGGCCTGATCCCAAGACCAACCAATTGGAACATGGGAAAATGAGCTTCATTCCACCCTTGCCTGATTGTCAGTCATTGGGCTTATTTTAAGCACATCATTTGCCTTCATCCTCTAAAACTCCTCCACTTCACTCCATCCCACGACGGTGTGAGGTCCCAACCTCTCTCCTTCTAGTACTGCTGTTAGTATTAGTCTATTGACTCTCAGAAATGTTATAACCTAACCATGATGTAGGAACCCACAGCAGATGATGTCATTGGGAAAATGCTGTCCTTCTCAGCATGCCCACCTCCAATTACCTATAACCTCATGGCTTTAGTGGGCATTCCTTAGAAGACAGGCTCTGGGGTCTGCAGCAATAACTAAGAGGAACTAGACCTCCTACTTTTTGTTTTGAGTAGGACAGAGTCAGTCACATGGCATAAACAGGCATAGATGGGTAGTGATGCAAATGGCATATCTCATTACATATTGTTCCCCCAAAACCAACCCGCTTTCCAAAATTCCCTATTATTATTATTAATGTCACCATTATCCTTCCAATCAACCTTGGTATCATATTCGGATCCTTACTCTTCCTTACCCTGCATATCCAGCTATCTGATTTTTTGTGTGCCTATCTCTCATCTCTCTCATATCCCTCTTCTTATCTCTACTCTGATCACCTCTCACCTGGACTATTATCCTCATGATTTCTCCCTAACTCAAATCTCTCCCTACTCCAATCCATGCCACGCTGCTACCAAAGTGACTTTCCCTAAAAGCAGCTCTAACCATCTCCCTCTCCAACTCAACAAACTCCAGGGGCTCCCTACTAACTCTAATATCAAATGTTATTTAATCTATCTCGTCTTCTATTTCTACCTTCTTTCTGTGTTTTCTAATGTATTATTATTAATAACATCTAATGTATATATTATTAATACAATAGTACATGAGAATAATTTATAAGCAAATGTATACATATTGATAATAAACACTAAAAAAATTTTACTGACAGAGTACATATCAATAAAGTTCCCTTCTTAGACAATAAGCTGCAGAGTGGGGAGATACTGACTGTGTTGGTAGAGGAAGATCCTCATGGAGTGTTCCCTATACTTATGAAACTGCTGGTACAGTCAAAAAATAATTGAGTCCCTGCTGCACTGAATAGCATTCAAATTTCCTTATTATTTCATGGAATGGCATTCATAGAATTTTTTTAGCTAAAAGTCACCTTGATAATCCTCTGGTTCAGTCATTTTACAGATGTCTAAGCTATTTCCGAAGCTCACAAATGGTTTCCCAGCCTGCAATCTCTCATCTCCCTTAAACATTCTTCACAGATTGATTTCCCCAAACACTGTTTTAGTTATATTATTCCCTTGCTCCAAAACCTTCTATGGCTCCCCAATTTCTACTGAATAGAGTTTAAACTCCCTTGGCTGACAATCAGGATTCTCCACAATCTGGACCCAACCTATCTCTCTAGCACTATTTCCCATAAAAACCTTCATGAATGGTTAACTCCAGAAAAACTAGTCTATTGACCATACCTTGAGACTTTGTTACCTCTCATTCCATGGTTGTATGTGATGACTTCCCTCCCTATCCTTCAATCCTCAATTCAAATCCCTTGTCCGTCCTTCAGCAGGAAGCCTTCCCTGACTCATCCCTTCCAGAAGTAAGTTTCCCATTTCCCAAACTAGTTTCCTCATCACTGCCGCTATCATCACTTCAACACTCAGTATATTGATTTGTTTGGTAATTATTTTTATGTGTACATGTTCCATCATTTTCAAAGTCCTAAGTGAACACAATGAAGCCTTAAGGGATCCCCTTTGGCAGGCCTCATTATAGCGTGTACTAAAAGTACTAAACAGAACCAGACTCCAATTCATTGGGAACATCTCCAGTCTTATTATTTTTCAGATGAGTGAATTTCTTTTTTATTTGTTTGGGTATTTTTTTTGGGGGGGGGAAGTTTGCAGGGGGGAAGGAAAGGTAATTGGGGTTAAGTGACTTGCCCAAGGTCACATGGCTAGTAAGTGTTAAGTGTCTGAGGCTGGATTTGAACTCAAGTCCTCCTGACTCCAGGGCTAGTGCTCTATTCACGGAGCCACCTAGCCACCCCAAGATGAGTGAATTTCAAAATAAAACAAAATCCACTACAGAGTTTGGATTTTGGTTTCTACTCTTTCCTGATTGTTTACTGTAGAGTAGTATTGTGGTTAAAACACTACATTGGGAGTCAGGAAAACCTGGATTCAAATCCTGCCTCAGACCCTTACTAACTACATGAACTCAGGCAAGTCACTGCATTTCTCTGGGGCTCAGTTTCCTCATCTGCAGATTAAGGAGAGTTGGCCTGGATGAGCTCAAAGTCCCCTCCAAATCCAAATCTGTCATCTGAGGATCCCAAAATCCCAAGATCTTTCCCTACAGGTCAACTCTACCATCACGACTCATTGCCACTACCCAGGTCAAATCCCTATCCCTTTGAAGAGACCATGTCATTGGAAAACTTTTAGAGAAACATCTAGGGTAATGCAAGAAAGTCTGTTAGGGCACCGGAAAGATGAGGGAGAAGAGTTAGAGAGAGCACAGATAATTAAAACGTCGTGGTTATTCTCTTTACTATTCATTCTGTATGAACTGTTCTCCATGCTGACAAAGTCTTAGAAGAGTATAGTCCCAGATACGTCCTTGATTCAAAGACATCAGAATTCATTCATGCTCATGAGCACCATTTACTGTACTTCTACAGGACATATCATTTCATTCATTACAACTGGTGCCATTCACCATTCTTTCCTTTTCCTTATGCTTATCTTATCTCCCTGGGACCATCTGACCTTCATTTAGAGACTGACCAAATACCAAGGTCTAAACACTACTAAAGGCATTTTAATGATCTTTCAGTAGCCCAGGGTGCATTTTACCCAATGTCAATATCTAGTTGTGATAGGCTTCTTTGAGAAAATAGCACAGAAATAAACAACAGCAGCAAAACCAATTGATGGGACCTTTGATGTCACCCCATGCACCCAACACTTTGGAATTATCTTCTGTTCAAGGCCTTGAACCTCCAGATTCACTGCAAAGTTGTCATTCATATGCATTAGCAGGGATGTATGGGTAAAAAAACCTCATTATTGAATTCATGAGATTCTCTGTAAGAAATGTGTATTTTTGAAAAACCAATCAGTCATATTTTGTCCTAAAACAATTCCACATGTAGAACATATTAAGATGTAGGGAGATCCTCCCTGCCCAATTAAAAATTTCATTCTTCCCTCCACTGAAGAGGTAGGATACCAATGGGTGACAAATGCTGCACATGCTATGCTTGATGTAATATGGTTGGTTTTGCTGAACTACTTTTTTCTCTCTTTTCTTTTCAAATCTTTGTTACACAGCAATATTTTATGAAAATCAGCTGTGTATATTCTCAACAATGCAATGATACAAGACAATTCCAAAAGACTTACGACGAAAAAATGTCATCCACCTCCAGAGAAAGATTTGTTGAGTCTGAATGCAGGTTGGAGCACACTGTTTTCACTTGATTTTTTTACATGGCTTTTTCTTTGGTCTATGTTTCTTTCACACCATGACTAACATGGAAGTAAGTTTTGCATGATTACCCATGTATACCATATATCAATTGATTACTGTCTCTAGGAGAGGGAAGGAGAGGGGAGTAAAGGAAGCAAGGAAGAGAACTTGGTATTGGAAATTTTTTTTAAATGTTAAAAAATGCTTTTACATGTAATTAGGAAAAAATAAAATATTATTCAAAAATCAAAATAAAATATTTCTTACAAAGTATAATTCATTGATGGGGGATGAGGACAGACCTATTAAGAAATGACTGTTACATAAAAATGAGTCATCAATAAAAATAAAATAGTTATTTTTTTTTAAATTACATTATTAAAAGAATCTAAGACAAACACAGGCAGCTAGGTGGCATAATGGATAGAGCTCCAGACAGAAGACTCAAATTTAGCTGAGTTCAAATCTAGCCTGAGACACTTATGAGCTGTGTGACTCTGGGTAGCTGGGCCATTGTCAGTTATATTGTCTGGTTTTGCCACTAGACTCTGAAGATTCTGGAGGAGAGAGTAAGTCTGATAACTTTGTGCAACATTGTCTCTTTTAAATCCAATTCATTCACAAGTCAAGACACCATCCTCTTGATGCCATTGGTCCTACTCAAGGACAAACAACAACAGCTGTGTGACCCTGGACAAGTCATTTAATCATATTTGTCTCAGATACTCATCTGTAAAATGAGCTAAAGAAAGAAATGGCAAACCACTGCAGTATCTCTGCAAAGAAAACCCCAAATGGGGTCATAAAGAGTTGGATGTGACTGAACAACACATGCTACTAAGACAAATACATAAGCATAAAGAAAAATTAAGGATACTAATAGGACCCTATATATAATATTATGTTCAACACTCATAGACATCATTTTCACTCTTAAAGCCCCAACAGTACATTTGGTTGGGATGAGAGAGAAAAAGGTAGGAGGGCACTGCTATTAGACTATATACAGAGACGAAGAATAAGACAGTTGGAATAGTTAGCTGAAAGTAAAATGAGGTGCCCATCACCGGAGTCTTTCAGGTTGAAGATGGAGAATTCCTTTTTAGAGATGTCATAGAGGAGAATTTCTGTTTGGGTATGAGTTAGAAAAACAATCCGTGAGGGCCCTTGAAATTCCGAGAGTCTGTGATTGTGCCATGGCTGAGAACAGAACGTTTAGAAGTAAGATTCATTGTTTGTACAATTTGACTTTGTAAAATGAAAACTAATCCCAACTATTTGTTTGAACCATAATTGAAGCATCAATTTGCATGACAATTGGGCATAAGTGCTAAACAATTCATTAAATGGGAGGTGGTTCCTTCATTCAAAAATATTTATTGAGCACTTAGTCATGGGATATGTCTGACCGCTACTTGCATCCTTATGTCAAAAGAAAATGAGAAATAACAATACTGATGATGAAATTGTTGTTGTTCTTGTTGTTCATTTCAGTCACATCCTGACTCTTAGTGACCTCATTTGGGGTTCTCTTGGCAAAGACAGTGGAATGCTTTGCCATTTCCTTCTCCAGCTCATTTTACAGATGAGAAAACTGAGGGAAAAGGAGTTAAGGGACTTACCCCACAGGATTATACAGCTGGCAAAAGTCTGAGGTTCTATTTGAACTCACCTACGTCCCCCGTAATAATGAATAAATAACATTTTATAGAACTTTAAGATTTGTGAAACAATTGCATATATTTGATCCTCACAGCAACCCTGGAGGTAAGTGCTATTATTATCCCCATTGTACAGATTAGGAGATTGAATCTGTGAGAGTGATTTGCCCAGGGTCACACAACGAGTAAGCATCTGAGGCTAGATTTGAATTCAGGTTTTCCTGACTTGAATTTCAGCACACTGAACCACTTGGACTGCTCAAGACCTAGAGAGTATTCTGAGTGGAGGGGATAGGTAGGCATAGATAAATTTGCACTCCGGATCATTGGTGAGAATATCCCACATTACTTAGATCAAAGATTCAATGGAGCATTTGAATGTGCTCACGACACTGTGCTGGGAATTCAAATATTAACAACAACACAATATCTGGCACAATATTAGGCACTGACAATACAAAAACCCACAATGAAACCTCCATTCATTCACCTAAAACTTAAAGGAAAAAAAATTCTTATCTCTCCAGATCCCAGGAAACACTCATTTTCTATTGCATATGCTCTACATTCAGTATGCAAACATGCAACATAGACTCTATATGGGTGTGTACGTGTTGTCTGTCTTGATTGGAAAGTAACTCAGGAGGCTGGATGGTGTTATAGACAGAGCTCCAGACCTGGAGTAAGGAAGACCCATCTTCCTGAGTTCAAATCTGACCTGAGACACTTACTAACTGTGTGACCCTGGGCAAGTCGCTTAAACTGATTTGCCTCAGTTTCCTCATCTGCAAAATGGGCTGGAGAAGGAAATGACAAACCACTCCAGTATCTCTGCCAAGAAAACTCTAAAGTCATCGTGAAGACTCAGGCATGACTGAAATAACTGGGCATCAACTACAACAAATTCCTTTAAGATAGGTGTTTTATTTTTGTCCATATGCCCAGTGCCTGGCATACTGTAGGTACTTAATAAATGCCTACTGATTGACAACTAAAATGTTATGCTAGTCACTTGCAAAATGGTATGAAACCCACAGGCAGAGAAGATGCATTTTCTATGTCTTCTATCCTCCAACCAAAGAACAGGTCTAACTCTGAGCCTCTCTTATTAAATGGAGTGAGGTGTACAAATGTTTGTTGGTCATTATTAAAAGCCATTGATCATATATGCAGCTCAAGCAAAAAATAGCATTAAAAAGCTCACAAACCTTATAAAACTACAACATCAGTTAGTCACATCAAGGGGAATATACATTAAGCTTAAAGTCAGTTCCCTTTTCTTTCTCCCATATTTCTCTCTTGAAACTTTTATTTCCTTTTTTATGACTGAGAATATCTTTTCCATCTATACTATCTGTGACCATCCAAGACAGCTGGTTAGAACATTGTGTTAAGAAGGCCACAGATTCAATGCTCTTGGGCCCCATTGCTGGAGCTCTATTCCGTAAGTTTCTTCCTGTGCTATTGATTGCCCCCCTCCCCGCCTCCATGGCTATCTCATAAATGGATATGGTTAGATAGTATGGCAATCAAGGCTGGAGAGGGTGGATGGATCAATACAAGCCCATCCTTGCAACCAGAAAAACATCTGTGAATTGCATTGACTCTCCCAATTCTGAGTCAATGATGTCATATTTGTATACAAAAGATAAACAGCCATTTTTGTAATCTCATATGACATCACTGCCACTTTTCTCTAAAGTTTGAAAAACATCATAGTAAATAAAGTACTCCAAATGAAGAAACCTTAAATACTAGATGGGATAAAAATGAGTACAGTGTGTAGTTTTGGATCTTCTTTTTTCCTCTGCTCTCAATCTCGTGAGCCTTTTGATAAAGCCTGGAATTGCAGCCTATTTTTTGTTACTCATTTCACTCTCCATTCCAGACTAACTAAATGCCTCCTGCTGTAACCTTTTTGACCATTACTCCATATGATTTTCACAATCCACATAAGCTTCTTGCGTTTGTTAACATTTCGTGTTTTGTATTTTAAGACTGGCCCTATTCATTCAACAGTGTTCTTTTTCTCTCTTAAATGTCACTTAGAATGTCAATTAGGATAGAAAATAAGCAGATGGCTTAAAAGCACTCACTTTTAATGCCTTGCTCTTCTGTACTCTTTTCTCATCCAGTCTGGTACCTGTACCATACCTGAGTCACTTCTTAGACAGCAACCAACATAGTCTACCATACACCTCAACCTTCCTCCACCCAGCCTCCCCCTCCATTCTCCCTCCTCTGGGTATTGTGAGAATTGAATGAACCACATTGACTCCATCTTGTGACTTAATTGTGGATCTAGCTCGGTTCTCTTTCTATTCAATTATGGGTCTTGTCCAATTTCTGTCTTGTGAGAAAACTTTATTCAATTATGGGAATTATGAGAAAACTTTATTGCATTATTTATTGTATTGTTTGTAAGAAATTTTCTCACAATTATACATCTCAAGCAACCCATATGTCTCATCTGAAAACCGATGCTGTACTGGTCAATCAGTCATTGTTTCCTTGTTTCTTTGATTGAATACAGATACCTGTGGGGGCAGGGGGAGATACAACCCTTTTTTTTCTGATTTCAGGAAATTGTACCTGTTTGCTCTCCCCTCTCCCAATTCCCAAAACTCACTCAGAAAGCCCTTAATCTTTCCCTAATTTAGAAATCAGATTACCTAATCTCATATCCTCACTTATATCCTATTAATTATTTGCTTTTAATACATAAAAATCTGTCTCCCCCTATATTCATGGTCCAGTGCCAAGCTGAGGAGGCCATTGTTTTGCAACTGGCATACATTGCTTAATAAATCAATATGCTTAGAAGCTGAAACCTTTGTTTCCTCAGTTATTTCACATTTTACTATCATATTCATCTCCCTCTAGCTCCCCTTACCCAGTGTCCCAAAGCTGAGTCAAATCATAAGCCATTGGCAGATGGCTCACAACAAACAAAGACCCCATTTGTACTCAATCAAGAGGCTTTTATTAAGGGTTTTCTACATGCCAGCAGCTGTGCTGGGCAATGGGAATAGAAAGACAAAAGGGAAATAGTGCCTACCCTAAGGGAGTTTATATTCTAATGGGAGAGAAAACGTATATACACATAAAATAAATTCGGAATATACTAAAACATTAATACAAGGTAGTTCAGGGAAAGGATACATTAGCATCTGGAAGGCAATGAAAGACTTCAAAAAGAAGATGGTGCTTGAGCTGACTTAAAGGAAACAAAGGATTTCAAGAGGGCTAGATAAGATGGAAGCTCATTCCAGATGTTCAGAACAGCACCTGCAAAAAAAGAGATTGTGAAGTGTTTATGTGTAGAACACTAAGTGGCCACTATGGCTGAATCACTAGGAGGGAGGTAAAGTTTGAAAAGACTAGAAAATAGGAAGGACTCAAGTTCTATTGTCAAATAGATGAATGTGTATGTATATTGCTGCTTCTGAGGCAATAAAAATACAATGGAATTTGTTTATCTGGGGGGTGGCAGGATGAGATCTATACTTTATCAAAGCACTAGGCCTGGACTCAGGAAGATTCCTCTTCTTGAGTTCAAATCTAGGCAGAGACACTACTTAGCTGTGTGACCCTGGGCTAGTCATTTAACCCTGTTTGTTTTATTCAATGGGAAGCTGGGTGGCACAGTGGATAGTACTGGGTCTGGAGTCAGGAAGGTCTGAGTTCAAATCCAGTCTCAGATTCTTACTAGCTGTGTGATCCTGGGCAAATTGTTTAAACCTGTTTGCTTCAGCTCCCTCATTTGTAAAATGAGCTAGATAAGGAAATGGGCAAACCATTCCAGTATCTTTGCCAAGAAAACCTCAACTGAGGTCACAAAGACTCGGAAATGACTGAAAAACAACAACAACAACAAAAAAAGACGTGATAAAGGCCTGAACCAGTATGAGTGAAGAGAAGAGAATATATTTGAGAGATGTTGAGAAGATAGAAATTACAAAATGTGGCAGCTTATTGCTAGGGGACAGAGGGGCTGAAAAAGGAGTTGAGAGCCTTACACTAAGGTCACCTAGGTGACTAGAAAGGTGGTGGTGCCCTTGATAGTAACAGGGAAGCTTAGAAGAGGGGTGGATTTATGGGGGGAAATAATGCGTTCTTCTTTGGATATCATTGAGTTTGAGATAGGTATGTATTACTCTGTTTAACAGTTGGAGATTTGGAACTGGAGCTCAGGAAAAGAGCTAAAGATGGATGTGTAGATCTTGAAATTATCCACATGGAGATCATTGAATTCATGGGAATTAATGAAGTCATTCCAATGAGAAAATAGAGAGAGAAAAGAGAAGAGTACCTAGGACAGAGCCTTCCAGTACACTCACCATTCAGGGATGTGAAGTAGACGATGAGTCAGCAAAGGCTATGGAGAAGGAGCGGTCAGATGAATTGAAGAAGAAGCAGCAGAGGCAAAGTTTGAAAATCTAAGGATAAGTAAGAGTATAAACAAAATGAGGAAGTTTCACAGTGTCAGATGAAGCCGAAAGGTAAAAGAGGATAGGGATTGAGAAGAGGCCATTAGATCTGGCATTTAGGAGATCACTGATAACACTGAAAGGAGCAATTTAAATTGATTGATTGATTAGGTCAGAAGCCAGATTGGAGGGGGTTGAGAAAAGACTGAGTGAAGATGAAGTAAAAACAACAAATGTAGACAAGTTGTTCAAGGCATTTGGTTGTAAAAGGGAAAAGAAATATCGGATGGTAGTTGGCAAGAACACTAAGACCTATCCTATCACCAGTGCTAGAGCCAATGTAATATTTCAAGTGGTGTCTCTAAAAGGCCCAAATGGGTCTATTGAACAACTTGTTGTTTAGTCGTTTTCAGTCATGTTGAATTCTTCATGACCTGTTGGGCGTTTTTTAGAAAAGACACTGGAAGAGTTTGCTATTTCTTTCTCTAGCTCATTTTACAGATGAGAGAACTGAGGTAAACAGGGCTAAGTGACTTGCCCAGGGTCACATGGCTAGTAAGTGTCCAAGGCCAAATTTGAACTCAGGTCTTCCTGACTCCAGGCCTGGCCCTCTATTCACTGTGCCACTTACCTTCCCAACTACTGAACAGCTATGTATATATTAATTTGAGAAAGGCCTCCTCTGTAGATAAATGATCCTTTTAACGAAAAATCGTTTATTTGTACAATGTGTAGACACAGCAAAGGCACTTTCTGGTCATCATCTGTCTTTGGTTTCATTTCCAAGGCTGAAGGTGATTTTTTGTGATAGGGAAGATAGAAGAAAGACCAGAATTGAGTAGTCCTTCCTTCTCTCTTACCGCCAATCATCTCCCTGTTCCCTCCAAGCAGCTGTCCTATCCTCGGACAACCTTCTCTTTTTACCAAGACAGCTTTTTTTAATGTCTTTAATATTTATCAGAAGTCTCAACTCCTGTTGGCCCTCTCCTTTCAGACAACGTTCTTATGGTATCTTGCCAAGCTTTCATATTTTCATCAACAATCAGTATTCTGATCTACCAAGGCAGCGAGGTGGTGCTATAGGACCCAGTGTCAGAAAGACCTTAGTTCAAATCTAGCCTCGGACACTGAGTGGCAAGTTATTTAGCCTTTACCTTAGTTTTCTCATCTATAAAATGGGGATAACAAGAGAACCTACTTCCTAGAGTTGTCAAGAAGATAAAATGAGATCATAATTGTAAGACACTCTTCAAACGTTAAGGCACTATGGAAGTGCTAGTTATATCCATCTCTTACATTTGTCCTTTCCAAAGGTGAGCTTGTGAATGAACTCCCCTTAGTAATTTGTATCCCCAGCCCCTAACATAGCATCTTGAACATAATCGTTGCTTAATTCACGACTGCTGAACTGTTATCTCTTAGGCATCTCTTCATTCCCATTGCAACCATCTTCAGCTATTCAAATTACCTTCCAGACTCTTGTTTTGAAGACCTCTTCGTCACTCTTGAGCTCTTCTCCTTTTCAGAACCCCGGAACATGGGAGCTGACCTATTCGCTTTCTAAAAGACAGTGGAAAGAAAACTGATTTGGAGTCAGAAGGCTTGTGGTAGACCCTGAATCTGCAACTTATATAGAATGAAACCTTAGTTAAATCACATCACCTCACTGGGTCTCAGTTTCCTGATCTCTAAAATGGGGATGATAGTAATCCTCATAATACCCATTTCACAAGGTCGCTTTTCTACCTTGCAAAGTGAAAAACATTAGATAAATGTGAGTTATGATTACCTCTCAGCACTCATTACTTGGAAATATAATGATTCATGCAAAAACTGAAAACTAAGGGGCTGTCTATCCAGTGGCAAATAGCTAAACAAATTATGGTATGTAAATGTAACAAAATATTATCGTGCCGCCAGAAAGACAAGAGGGACAGCCTTACAAGAAACGGGAAAGACCACACTATGAGCTAATGGAGAGCAAAGTGAGCAGAATCAGGAGAACAATTTACACAATGACAACATTATAAAGAAGAACAACTTGTAAAAGCTGTAGAGCTCTGATCAGCGTAATGATAAACCGTGAAATCAGAGGACTGAAGACAAAGTGTGCTACCTCCCTCATGCCACGGAGATTATGGACTTAAAGTGCAGAAAGAGGCACACATTTCTGGACATGGACAATGTGGCCATTTGTTTTTCTGGCTGCAGATATTTGTTATAAAGGTTTTATTTTTATTTTATTCTTATTGTTCCATGGGGGAGAGGAGAAATGTGTATTTAAAATACACAAATGGAAGAATGAATAAAATACAAATACATATAGAACTTTACTCTTTTTTTGGAGGGGGAAGGAAGGGCAATTGGGATTAAGTGACTTGCCCAAGATCACGTGGCTAGTAAGTGTTAAATGTCTGAGGTTGGATTTGAACTCAGGTCCTCCTGACTCTAGGGCTGGTGTTCTATTCACTACACCACCTAGCGACCCCTGCATACAAAACTTTAAAAAAAATAACAGATGTTGTTTCATTTCCTACTGGTATTTCCGAATCTTCTTTGTTTTATTGACCCCTTTGGCAATCTAGTGAAGTCTATGGATCCCTTCGCAGAATCATGTAATTAATTAAAATTACATAAGAAGTCAATTATATTGAATATAGTTATCAAATTTTATTTAAAAAAAAACAAGTTCGTGATCCCAGAAGAAGGTCTTCTCCTTGTCCCTAAATGGGAATGATCCAACATGTCTCCAAAAGGATGCTTTTAATTTTAAGAGTTATGAGTTGAAACTTTCATATCAATAGTTTGTGGGTCAAACTTTTGTCTAATGCAATTCAAAGGAACTGTGTCACTGATGAAAAATGTTTTAGAAAAAATGGATAAGCTTTTACTCTTCATGAAAATTCTTTTCATACTGAAGAATCCAGCTGTCAGTCACCAGGATAATTTCTCCAAAGCCTGCCATTTCACACACACACACACACACACACACACACACACACACACACACACACGTCACAAACTTCCTCATCCGTACATACAATGAACAAAAATGTTAAAGCTATCTATTGATTTCGTAAACATAAGTCTTGGCATTCAGGTAATAAAACCAAAATGGTTAAATCCTGATATAAGTTGCTTAAATGTACTTAAGTTAAGGAAAGGGCATGTAGGTGGCACAGTGGTTAGAATGCCAGGTCTAGAGTCAGGAAGACTCATCTTCCTGAGTTCAAACCCGGCCTCAGATACTTACTAGCTATGTGACCTTGGGCAAGTCATCTGACCTTGTTTGCCTCAGTTTCCTTGTCTGTAAAATGAGCTAGAGTATGAAATGGCAGACCACTCCAGTATCTTTGCCAAGAAAACCCCCAAAGGGGCCACAGAGAGTTGAATACAAGTCAAAGTGACTAAACAACAACAAGGGAAGGGAGGGTTTTTCAGGGATACACAACTGCATCATTTTAGAGTCGGGAGGGTCTTCAATGACCATCTAATTCAACCCATCCCTGAAAAGAAATCCCTAGTACAACATATCTGATAAGAAGACATCCGGTTTCTGCTTAAAGATTTCCAAGGAGGGGAAAACCGATCACCTATCAAGGTAACCTGTTCAACTTTAGACATTTCTAATGTGCTGACTAAATTCGGCCCCTGACACCATCATTCCTGGTTTCATCCTTTATGGTCAAGCATGTATCTCTTCTTTCACATGACAGCTTTTAAAATACTTGAATCCAACTGTCCTCCCCCACTCCCTCAACCAAGGTTTCTTTTCCTCCAAGCTAAATATTTGCCCCCTTCAACTGATTCTCATTTGACAAGAGTTTAAGGCCCTTCTCTGTATATTCTCCAGCTAATCAATGCCCTTCCTCAACTGTACCACTGAGAACTGAGAACTGAACACAATATGCCACATGTGGTCTGATCAGGATAGAGTATGGACAATCTCCTTTTTTCTGGTGGCTGTGCCTCCTTTAATCAACTCCAAGATTGCATTAACTTTTGGGGGGTACTGTATCATGAATTTGACTCATATTGAGATTATGGTACACTAACACCTCCAGATCTTTTTCAGAATAACTATTTTCTAACCATCCCTTATCCACACTGGATTTGTATTTTTGAAATGAAATATAAGATTTCACATATTTTTGGCTTTAGGCTCTCTCTCCCAGCTTAGCATCATTTTTGAATATGATAAGCTTTCCAAATATACCCTTATCCAATGACTGATATAAATGTTAAATGGTCCTGGGACAAGATGAGATCCTTAGGGGAGTCTATAAGAGATCTCCTGCCCATCTGACATTGAACCATTAATGAAGATAGGGATTGGACCTGTGATTTCATTGATCATGGTCATTCACATGTTTCCATGTTTTACAAAAAAAAAAATGACTTGTACTATTTTATCAAATGCTATATTAAACTCTAACTAAGCTATATCTAGGCATGCTCTAATCTACCAATTTAGTAGCCATGGGGCGGGGGGAGGGGGGGAAAAGGAAGGAATTAAAGTTAATCTGGCATGATCTGTTTTTATGATTTGCTATTGGTTCTTTGCAAACACTGCTTCCTTTTCTTTGTATTCACTAACCTACCTTCTTTAGCTATCTATTCAAGAGTTCAGTTTTTATCCTTGTAACCTCTGTATCTTGCAGTGTTGTGCACTTAATAAACAACAATTTTTAATTAGATTGGAGGTTTCCTTCATAGCAGCTTAGGATGGTGGACTACTATGAACTATATTCAGATCATTATATGAAAATTATTATGATAGGGGCAGAGCCAAGATGGTGGCATAGAAGCAGGAAAACTCCATGAGTTCCCCCATAACCACCTCAAATACCTATAAAATATGACTCTAAACAAACTTTAGAGCTACAGAACCCACAAAGTGACAGAGAAACAAAGCTCCCGCTGAAGGCAGCCCAGTAGGTAGACAGGAAGGATTCATCACAGTGTGCTGGGAGCAGAGGAGCCCACAGGTTTTAGCCCCAGGACAGCAACAATCAGCTTTGGCTGGAGGGACTTGGGAGAGTGGATCACCAGCAGCTGTGGCTGTTTCCAGAATTATCAGCTCATAAATGCCAAAAAGAAAAACTGGGAGGTTACTGTGAACTTTGGGAACAATGGAACTGAGAGTGTGGTCCAGACTCTGCCCCTAGGAGGGAGAAGCAGTTCAGGTGTGGCTGCTGTGCAGCAACCTCCACATGCTTGTTTCAGAACTCCTGGATTGCAGATCGTAGGAGGACCAAGTGACCATTCTGAGGGGTAATCGTTCTTGTTTAACCTGTTTGGATCCAGATCACTATCTTGGGTGGAGGTCCTGGAGTGTGTGACCAGGTGCCACAGCCTTTGGAGGCTTCAAAGAGCACCCAACTAATAGCTCAGGCAGCTGTGAAAACCCCAGAGATTTGGGACAAAGCTCTCCTCTCTGGAAGCAGAGTTCCACTGTGGCAAAAAGCTCATAAGTCAAGTCACTGAGTTGCAATATGAGCAAGCAAAGGAAGCAAAGCAAGCACAGCAATCCAACTTTAGATTCCTTTTTTGGGAACAAAAAGGATCAAAGCAAGGAATAGCAGGAAGACAATACAGTCAAAGCTCCTGCACCAAAAGCTTCCAAGAAAAGTATGAACTGGTTACAGACCATAGAGGAACTTAAGAAAGATATTGAAAGCCAAATAAGAGAAGTAAAGGAGGCTCTAAAACTCACACAAATACACTTCCCACTGAAGGCAGCTTGGCTAGAAGGGACCATCTCAGTGCTGGGAGCCAAAACCAGCCCAGTCTGAAACTGCAGTGTGGCCCCAGGGGCAGCCGGACAAGCTGAGCCACAGCTGGAGCTTCGGCAGAGTGGACCGGTGGTGGCTGTGGCAGTTTCCAGAATTATCAAGCCATAAGAAACAAGGACTGAGTGAAAGGTCAGTGGAACTCAGCTAAACATTGGGGAGAAAAGCAGTCCAGCCAAACTGCCTCCAGGGCAAGGAAGGGGCAGAAGCAGAGGCCCTGCAGCCACCTCCACATAGCTGCTTCAGAGCTCCTGGCCTGCAGACTGCAGGGGTGCCAAGTGATCATTCAGAGGCCAAGTGCTCTTGCGTTGAGCGGCCTGGATCCAGATCATGGTCTTGGGCGGTGGTCCTGGGGTGAGTTCTCAGTGAGCTGGAGCTGGTGGGGGCTGCAAAAAAACAACAGACCCCTAATGGCTCTGGAAGCTGGGGGGACCACAGCAATTTGGGACAGAGCTTTCCCTTCTGGAGGCAGGGTTCTACAGAGCTAAAAAAAATCCTTGACTGGCCATCATGAGCAGACAAAGGAAGCAAAGTAAGAACAACAACCAAACTCTAGATTCCTTCTTTGGGGATGGGAAAGATCAAGGCGGGGAATGGGAGGAAGACAACACAGTCAGAACTTCTGCACTAAAAGCTCCCATGAAACATTAAGACTGCCTAAAAGCCATAGATCAGCTTAGGGGGGATTTGGGGGGCAAGGTGAGAGAGGTGGAGGAGGGGGTTGGGAGGAGAGATGGTAGTGATGCACAAAGGTCATGAAGGGAGAGTCAACAACCTGACTGAGGGAAATGGCACCTTTGGGAATGGATTAACTTGGGTGGTGGGGGAGGCCTGGGAAGCTGGTGAGGAGAGGAATGCCTTGAGGGGTCAAATTTGCCAGGTAAAAAAGGAGTCTCAAGGGCTTTCTGAAGAGAGTGATTCCTTAAGAATTGGAGTGAAGCAAGTGGAGGCAAATGACTTTGTGAGAGATCAGGATGCTGTTGGACAGGTCCAAACAGGTGAAAGGGTAGAGAGCAGTGTGAAATATCTTCTTGGAGGGTCCACTGATCTGGAGGGCAGATCCAAGAGAGACAGTTTAGAAATCGTTGGACTGCCTGAGGGCCATGATCAAGGGAGGGACTTAGAGAGCATCCTTTGGGAGGTTCTCGAGGGAAATTGCCCTGGTGTTTTGGAGCCAGAGGGCAGGATGGAACTTGAAGGAATTCACCGATCACCTCTTGGGGGAGATCCCCAGAAGAGGACTCCTAGGAATGTTGTGGCCAGGTTCCAGAGTCCCCAGATCAAGGAGAAAATATTGCAGGCCGCCAGGAAGAAACAGTTTGAGTGCTGTGGAAACACAATTAGGATAGCCCAGGATCTAGCAGCTTCTACATTAGGGGATCAAAGGGCCTGGAATGTGATGTTTCTGAGATCAGGGGAGCTAATATTGGGGCTGGGAATCAACTACCCAGCAAAATTGAGTGTAGTGTTCCAGGGGAAAATGTGGTTATTCAGTGAGGTGGAGGACTTTCAAGCATTCTTGCTGGGGAAACCAGAACTGAAGAGAGGGTTTGACACTCAAATACAAGAAGCATGAGAGGGTAGACATGGAGAGGAGATCATGGGGAACTTGTCGGAGTTGAACTGTTTACATGCCAACATGGAAAAGTGATAATTGTGGCTTATGAAACTTTTCTTGGTGTGAGGATATACATACACATATGTCTATATAGGAGGGTTTATATATGCATACAAACACATATCTGAGTATGTGTGCATTTGAATACATGGAGAGCACAAGATCAATTGAATAGGAAGGGACAACACTCTAAAGGGTGAAATTCTGAGGTGGGAGAGGATTAGAATGGGAGGAGACAGGGAGAGACAGAATGGGGTTAATCATCTCACAAAAGAGGCAAAGGATAATTGTTACAATGGAGGGGAAGAAAAAAATAAAAACAAAAGAGAAGTAAAGGAAAAATTTGGAAAAGAAATGAGAATGATGAAAGGAAAACATGAAAAGAGAGTCAACAACTTGACAGAAGAAAATAACACCTTACAAAATAAATTAACTCAAATGGCAAAAGAGGCTCAAAAAACCAGTGAGGAGAAGAATGCCTTAAAAAGGTAAATTTACCAGACTGAAAAAGAATTTCAAAAGCTCACTGAAGAGAATCATTCCTTCAGAATTAGATTGGAGCAAATGGAAGCTAATAACTTTATGAGAAATCAAGATACTATTAAACAGATACAAACAAATGAAAAAATAGAAGGCAATGTAAAATATCTCATTGGAAAAAACCACTGACCTGGAAAATAGATCCAGGAGAGACAATTTAAAAATTATTGAACTACCTGAAAGCCATGATCAAAAAAAAGAACCTAGAAATCATCCTTCAAGTAATTCTCAAGGAAAAATGCCCTGATATTTTAGAACCAGAGGGCAAAATAGAGGTTGAAAGAATTCACCAATCACTTTTTGTAAAAGATCCCAAAAAGAAAACACCTAGGAATATTATAGCCAGGTTCTGGCATTCCCAGATCAAGGAGAAAATATTACAAGCTTCCAAGAAGAAACAATTTGAATACTGTGGAAACACAATTAGGATAACCCAGGATCGTACAAGCAGACTCACAAGGCTTCAAAATTTAGAAGTTTTATTTGCATAGTTAAGGACTCACATTTGATCTATGAGAGAAACTGAAACACCCCTCACTCTTCCAGTGGAATACTCTTCATTAGGGATCTATAAAGTGCTTTGCAAACCTTAAAGCAGTATATGAATAAGTTTCTATCAGATATTATTTTAGTCTCTATGACTTATAATATTAGCCTGAAGAATTAGCCTCCTTGTAAAGGGAGGAGACTGAGGTTTACTCCCCAGTCCCAGTTTTCTATACCACAGAAGCTCATGCCTAGTCATTCTCCACTATTGCCACTGTTGCTAAGCTCTTTGTTATTGTTGTTGAGCTTTGTCTGACTCTTCATGACCACATTTGGGGGTTTCTTGGCAAAGGTACTGGAATGGTTTGCCAACCTTCTCCAGCTCATTTTACAAATGAGGAAACTGAGGCAAACAGGGCTAAGTAAGTAAGCTAGGACTTGCCCAGGGCCACATAGCTAGTGTCTGAGGCCAGATTTGAACACAGAAAGATGAGTCTTCCTAACTCCAGTTCTGTCACTCTATCCACTGAGCCACCTCACTGCCCCTTGCTAAGAGCTATTCTCAGCAAAAATTATGGGTCTTTCTTATTGCTGCACACTGACATCCAGTCTCAGAAGCTAAGGCAACTTCACTATTCTGTACTCCACTTTTTTTCCACCTTGTTCCCTCTTGTTCAGCTCTACTCTAGCAGATTGTGTTGGTAACCAGCTCTCAGGCTGGTTCTCCTTGCAGCTTAATCAATGTTGCAGTTTTTCACGCATTAAGGTTCAAATAATATCTACTCTTTTGGAATCTTTTGTTGTTTTGTACTCAGGTCCCACAGCCCAGCACCACTAAATGCAAAGGACCTCTCCAGATGTTCCAGAGAATACCTCTTTATTTATCTAATCAAATTAAGTTCCTGTTTTATGTTCCAGTTTCACACATGCTAAGTCTGTAGCCATTTACCTTTCCTGGGCTGTGTATCTCACACTCTCATCAAAACCTCCCACTGAGTCTTTTAGGTGTCACCAGATCTTTTCCCATTTATCTGTCCTTCTCCAGGAAGCTGGATTAGATTTTTACAAATTACTGCAGGTTGTTTCTTGGAAATCTCCAAAAGGCAGAAGGAAGAGCTGAATCATGATCCTTAGCAGCTATTTCTATGAAAGAAAGCTGCATTTGAGGATAGAGTTTAGTTATACATAAATACCCCTAAACCTCCAATATAGCGATGTTTTGCTAGTTGCTGTAAAATATCCCTAAACTCCCAGGATTGTGATATTTTGCTAATTGTTGTAATTGTCACATTTGGTATTTTTAATTACTTATTTTCATATTGTTTTTAATTGACTACAGCAAGATCAAAATACATAATCTGGCTGCCATGGTTTAGAACATTTATGAATAAGTAAAGAGTAATTTGGCAAAACTGTATTAAACTTTCCCATAAGCAAAATTTTAAAATTACATATACTGAGTTTAGGAAAATAACTGGCATGTATACCATGATTTACAGTTTATAAAGCACTTTGCATACATTATTTCATTTGATCTTTATAGTAATCCTGTGACAAAAGTAGGCAAGCATGTATTATTCCCATTTTACAGATGCAGAAACCAAGGTTCTGAAATTTTGAGTGATTTGTCCAAGATCTTTATAGCTAATAAACCCAGAGTGTACAATTAAATTCAGATCCTCTGATTGCAAATTTCTTTATGCTTTTCTACAATGAAGGCAGCTAGTAGATAGAGTGCTAGGCCTAAAGATTCCTCTTCTTGAGTTCAGATCTGACCTCAGACAGATTTAAGGCCCAACTCCTTAAACTTCTCATCTTCTATCAAGCCTTTCCTGACTACTCTTGCCCACGTTGATTTCTTCCTTCTCTGAAGATTCCCTGGGCAATTAATAAAATGCTACCATGTGTTATTGTTGGTTTTGATGTTGTTGTTCAGTTGTCTGTCTTGTCTGACTCTTCGTAACCGCATTTGGGGTTTTTCTCGGGAAACGATATGGGGTGGTTTGTCATTTCTTTTTCCAACTCACTTTATATGGGAGAAAAGTGACATAAATAGGGTTAAGTGACTTGCCAAGGGTCACACAGCTAGTAAGTGTCTGAGGTCGGATTTGAACTCAGGTCTTCCTGACTCCAAGTTTCATGCTCTATCCACTACTCCACTTAGTAGCCCTATTATTGTTATACATACATACATATGTATGTGTGTATGTATGTATATACATATACATGAGTCATTTAGTCATAAAGCTTACAGTCTACATGGAGAGATATAGACAGACAGACAGATAGATAGATAGATAGATAGATAGATAGATAGATAGATAGATAGATAATCTCCCCATGTAGATTGCAAGTTCTATGACTAAATCAAAGGAGTTAGTGTCAGAGGACCTGGGTTCAAACCTCACCTCTGCCATTAACAATCCATCAAACCTTGGGCAAGTCACAACTTTAATCATGCCATATGAGAAATGGTTGCAGTAGCTGGAAATATTTAGCCTGGAGAAGAAAAGATGAGAACATAGTACTATGATGTGGACTTATCCTGCAGATAAGAGATCCAGGGATCAGTGCTAGGACTACAGGGAGTCAAATTTCAGGTCAATTATGACTTTTATTTTAATGGGGTTTCTTGATTCAAAGGAAGTACTAGAGGTCATTCCACAAAAGTTCCAGGTCCTATGGATCAGGAAAATTGTCTCTGAAGGTAGACAGTACAGACAGAAAAAAGATTCAAACCTAGGTTCTGACTTAAGTCCCCAAAGCATCTTCTGACACTTTCCAATATATTTTCCTGTTGCATTAGCTTGTGTTCAGTTAAGCAGCAGATTACATACACATTCAGTTGAGTAATGCCAACATTACCCAGCTAATATTGAGCATGAATGACTAAGGGGATGATGGTAACATCAACAGAAGTAGGAACTTTGGGAAAAGGATTTGATTTTGGGAAGGAGTGTTTACCGTTAGATATATTGAGTTTTAAGTACCATTGGGATATCAAGTCAAGATATGTCAACAAGCCAAGTCAATAAGCATTTATTATGTTCCAGGAACAGAGCTAAGCCCTAGGAGTACAAAGAAAGGAAATAAATACTCCCTAAACTCAAGGAGGTCAGAATCTAATGAGAAAGCAAGAATATGCACACTACTTGTATGAAAAATCCTCAAAGGAAAGCACTAGACTAAGGAGGATTGGGAAAGGCTGTTTGCAGAAGTTGGAATTCTATCTGAGGCTTTGAAGGAGTCCAGGGAAGCTAGGAGGCAGGGGTAAAGAGAGAGAGAGTGCCCTCCAGTGAAAAGCCCAGATATGTGAGATGGAATGATCTGTGTGAGGAGCAGCAAAGAGGCTAGTGTCACTGGATCATATAGTAAGAACTCACACAAAGCAAGCACTCACACAGAGGTCAGAAGAAGCATTGTAAGGACGCTCTCAAGGTCTTTCTGAAAAACTTGGGAATCAGTTGTGAAACATGGGAAATGCTGGCACAGGACTGCCCAGCATGGCATGCCTACATCAAAAAAGACACTATCTTCTACAAGCAAAGCCAAATAGGAGTAGCTCAAAAGAAATGTGAAATGCATAAACTTAGAGCCATCTCCACTCCAAATATTCATGTGAACTATTTGTGCCCAACCTGTGGTAGAGCCTTCCTAGCTTGTGTTGGTCTGATCAGTCACAATTAGACACTCTACCTTGACCCCATATAATGTTAATAGAATGGGAAGATCTTCCCTATCCATTAACAGGCTTATGTGACTACATGTGTCCCCTTTTGCCTTGGAACAGGAGCTGTGTTCCCAGGTCTAAACGTATCCAGGTATTTCAATCATGGATGTCTTGCTGCTTTCACAACTATAATACATCTTGAGTCACATAGAGCCCAATGGGGGAGGAACTTGCCTAAGGAGGAGCTTGCTTAGGGGGAAGCTTGCTTGTAGCAAGGCTTTCACACCTTTTGGTACTAAGCTAACTAGGCACTGAGACAAGAGGGTTGTGATGACTTCTGACTCTGAACCTACTAGACAAAGTGTGTGTATACACACACACACACACACACACATATATTCTGAGGTGAGATTTTGCTTTGGGGGTTCACTCACGAGATGGTTCTTTTGATTCCCTGGACCAGACTCTGAGTTGCCATTTGTTAAGAATCCCCTCATGGGGGAGGATATAGGAGAGAGCAGATTGGGAGAGGGGATATTCAGTGGGATCACTGTTTTGGTGGATAGGGAACAGATGGGGAGAAAATCTGTAACTCAAAATCTTGTGGAAATGAATGTTGTAAAATAAAAATAAGCACAAAATTTATTTTTTTTGAAAATGTAGATAGGCTGCATTTGGTTGTGGTGGAAAGAATCCCCAAATCCAAGATCCTCCTTGTATGTACATATGTACTTCTAATGAGTGACTCTTCTGATTTTTCATTCATAAAGTCCTAATTCATTTAGTTTAAATCCATGAAAATAAGACCTTCATTTATGAATGGCTCTCTGCTATTTCTAAATCAGCCCTGCAAATTAGGGGATAGCTTTCATCCTTGCCAGTGATGTATAGATAACTTTTAAAAATAATTAAAATAGTAGTGATGTTTGCTACTTGTCACATGAATTTCTACTCACTATGTATAAGTGTGTTACTAAAAAGGCCTGTAAAATCTGGATAACACACACGTATAAATGATTACCTTTTTGTCATTTATAAGCTCACGTCAAAAATAAATAAAAAATATTTTATTAAAAGGAAAAAAAAGAGTCCCCCCCCCCCCAATACTTGGATGTTGGTGCTCTCCCAGTCTGGTGGTGTATGTAGGTGGCTGCATTGTTCTGTTTATACAGTTGGAGCCCTGTCTATTGAATTCTTTCTAGGATACTTACCTCTTTCTACTTATCTGTACTTGTTTGTCTGTTAATTAGGGTAAGATTGTTAATCACCTTTAAAGCTATCTTTCTTTAGAAAAGCAGATCAAAGAACCTGTGCTGTTGTGGTTGCTATTACACCCAACACAGTAATGTTATTTTAGTCCTTTTTGAGAACAAAGGACAACAACCAACCAACATGGAGTAGAGTAGGGTGTAAGAAGACTTACACCTGGAAAGTAGGAAGGGGCCAAGTTATGAAAAGTCAAACCAGAGAATTTTATATTTGCTCCTGGAGGTAATAGGGAGCCACTGAAGCCAAATAGTGTCATGATCACAACTGCAGTTTAGGAAGATCAGACAGATAGCTGAGAGGATGATGGACTGGAGTGGGGAGAACAATGGGGCAGGCAGACCCACCAGCTGGCTATTACAATAGTTCAGTTGTGAGGTGATGATGGCCCCCACCAGGGAGCCAGGGTGATGGCAGGGTCAGAAAAGAAAAGGGTGTACATATGAGAGATGATATAAGGGTAAAAATGGAATGATCTAACATCCGACTGGATATGAGGGATAAGAGAGAAAGAGAAATTGAATATGACATCTAGGTTTTAAACCTAGATGGCAGTACCCTTGATAGTAAAAGGGAAGTTAGGAATATGAAAGATTTGGGGGAGAGGGAAAATAATGAATTTAGATTTGGGCATGTAAAGTTTAAGCTGCCCATGAAATATCCGATTCAAGATGTCCAATAGTCAATTGGAGATGCTAGGTTAGGCTGTCAGGAAAGAAGTGAGGGCTGGACAAATATATCTAAGGATCACTTGCATGGAGATGATAATTAAATCTATGACAACTGATGAGATCATCAAGGAAAATAATATAGAGGGAGAAGAGAAGAGAGCCCAGGACAAAGCCTTAGTGGACACTCATATTTTGTAAGACTTGACATGAATGAAGATCCAACAAAAGAACTTGAGAAAGATCAGTCAGAAAGGTGGGAGGTGAACCAGGAGAGAACAGTGTCATGAAAGCCTAAAGAATAGAGAACATACCCCAAAAAGAGGTAAAGAAGAATGAGGACTGAGAAAAGGCTATTACATATGGGAATGAAGTGATTGTTGGTGAATTTGGAGAAAGCAGTTTCAGCTGAATGATGATGAGGTTGGAAGTCAGATTGCAGAGACTTAAAAGGAAGAGGAGGCATCTATTGTTGATGGCTTTCTCAAGTAGTTTACCATACAGAGATGGAGATAGGAGAGGATAGCTAGTGGAGATGGATAGATCAAGTGATTTTTTTTGAGGATGGGGAAAAAGATTGGTATGTTTATAGGCAGTAACAAAGCAAAGAGTAGACAGGGAGAGTTTGAACATAATTAAGAAGGTAGGGATGATAGAAGGGGCAATCTGAAGAAGACAGATTGAAATGGAATCACTTGTGTATGCAGAGAGGTTTGTCTTGACAAAGAAAAGAACCACCCCTTCATGTGAGATGGGGTTAGGTAGTGGTGAAAAGTATCTGAGTGTTGTGATAAAAGGGAGTTCTCTAAAAATATCCATGTAGAGATGTAAAAAATGGTTAGAAATGTATAAATGTAACTCTGGAGAGAGAGTCACATAGGAGATATAGATTTTAGAGTCAACCAACAAGATGTCTTATATTTTATATATAAATATGATTTTATATTTATATATATTTATATGTCTATATATATATATATATATATCACATCTATTTTTGTAAACAATTGGGAATTATGCAAATAAAATAATTAAGATGTCCATATCCTTTATCCTAGAGATTCCACTAGTAGGCTTATACCCAAAGGAGACCACTAAGAAGAAGAAAGCCTTCACATACACCAAAACACTTAGAATAGCATTTTGGGGGACAGCAAAGAATTTGAAACAAAGTACATGCTCTTCAATTGTGGAATAGCTAAACAAATTGTATATTTTAATATAATGGAATATAATTGTCCTAGAAGAAATTATGTGTGTGATAAATACAGGGAAGCACAGAAAGAACTACATGAATTGATACAGATTTAAGTAGAACCCAGAAGACGATATACATAATTATTGCAACAATGTAAATAGAAGGAACAACCGTGAAAAAAATCAAAAGTGAATTTTATAAAATTATAAAGAACAAACATCCCATGTGACCTTGGGCAAGTCACTTAACCCCAATTGACCTGCCTTCCCCATTCCAAAAAGAAAAAAAAAATTTAATTAACTAATTTAAAAAATAAGAACAAACATGGCTCAAAAGAGATATGAAAAAATATGCCTGCCCATGCCTTTGTAGAGATGCGAGGTCCACAGTTGTGATATATTGCACATATTTTCAGATTTTTTAAATGTATTAATCAGTTGTATTGATTCTTTCCTATTTTTCTTTTTCTTTTATGTATTTAAAAATACTGTTTGTTATATGGGATGGTTCTCTAGGAAATGGATAGGGAAGGGAAAGGGAGAAACTGTGGTGTTGTTTTTAAAAGACATCAATAAACACTTACTAAAAAAAAGAATAAATAAGTTCACTGAGGAAGACAGTCAAGGATATCATCACCTTAGGTAATACCTAAGTTTCAGAAATTAAAGATAAATGATAATTCCTCACAGAGAATTCACCAGATGATATTCATTCACTGAAAACAAAACTTGCATTGCTATGCAACTCCATCCACATATAAGACTACCCTGTACTCTTTTAAATAATTTCACTAAAATAAATTATTTTTATTTTAAAATAAGCTAGGCTAACCACGTGTCACACAAAAGCCCATATGTACAGAGAAATATTGAGCCTGTGAATGGCTTGCCAGGTTCTCATTGTGCCAAAATGGCTGAATGGGATGGCAATAAAAAAGGAATTTCCTGGGGATAAGTTTTGGTTATTGAAAAGAAGTTAAATACAAAAATAATCTTTGATTTTGAATTGGATGCATTTTCCATCACTTTAACTTCTCTCTACAGGATAGAGACGGTATTTAGAGTTAGAAGAGACCGTGGGCAAAAATAACTCACTATCAGATTTGGATACGGTAATATTCCCTTCCTTGCATAAGCTTTCTGTTCTGTTGTTCTTCATTAAACATGGCCTTATATTGGATACAACATTTTCAATAATTGATGGTGAACAAGATGCCAATATTTCCCTACTCTGTTCCTGTTCTCAAGGAGCAATCAATCTCACTGGAGAAATACTCCAGTAAGTCTATGACCTCATTAATGTGGGTATTCATTCTAAAGATATAAGCCTTCTACTCCTCCTCATTCTTTGCAACTTTTCCCCAAATATCCCCACAAATTTGCCACACAGAATACAATGTGCATCTTCTCCAGTTCTCTTGATAGAAGAGAATAGAAGTGAAGCCCAAGGATTGTCTCTGGTTAACCTTTATTCTGGCCACATAACTAACTTATTTTCTTTTTAGATCATGTGTTTCTTTGATAACATCCTTCACACCAGTGGTCAAATTCAAAAGAAACAGTAGCATATTGACCTAGAAAACCACAAATTTATGTTATCAGTGTCATACTGTGGGGCAGGTAGGTGACACAGTAGATAGAGTGATGGACCTAGAGTCAAGAAGACTGGTCTTTCCAAGTTCAAATCTAATCTCAGACACTTACTAGCTGTATGATCCTGGGAAAGTCACTTAACCCTGTTTGCCTCAGTTTCTCATCCATAGAATGAGCTAGAGAAGCACATGGCAAACCTCTCCAGTGTCTGTGTTAAGAAAACCCTAATGGGGTCACAAAGAGTCAGATATGACTGAAACAACTGAACAACAATGTTATAATATATTTTTATTTACTTTATTAAACACTTACCCATTACATTTTAACCTGATTCTGGTGCGGAGAATGACAATGAGCTAAGTTTGATTCCTCTGCTTTATATCTCTTCTACATAATTGCTTCTCATTCATGTGTTGCAACTGGTTCATGACCCTACCATTTCACTTTTAGTGACCCTCAACTTCAATTCTTAGGAGAATATAGTGTCCCGTTGCTCACAGTTCTACAACATCGCTGAAAGACTTCTGCAACTAAAAAAAAAACACATCCATTAGTTTAAGGGAGATCTGTAGGGGCATTGAAAGAACTTTGCAATTTCCTAAAGATGACCAGTCATAAAAATGGATCTGGAAGGGACATTGGGAGTCATTTATTCCATCCCTCTCATTTTACAAAGGAGGAAACTCACACCCAGAAAAGTCAAATAACCTTGCCCAAAGCCACACAGGTAGTAAGTGACGTCAAGAGCCTAAATTTTAACAGAGTTCAAATTGCATGCCTTCTCCCTTGTATTACATGGCCTCCTATCCAATCCCTTCTCCTTCTGCTGTTCAATAATGAACCCAAATCATGACCCATTTGCAATGTCTTTCCAAGATAGCTATCTATTTACCAGTGGATGAGTTCTACAGATTTCCTATCCAAGGAAATCCATTTTCCTCTCCTATCCATATCACAGTCTAAAGAGGAGTTCTTAACTTTTTTGTGAGTCTTGGACGCCTTTGGCAGTCTGGTGAAGTCTAAAGATGCCTTCTCAGAATAATGTTTTTAAATGTACGAGAAAAAATACAAAGAATTACCAAGGAAAACAACCATATTGAAATACAGTTAGCAAAATATTAAATAAACAAATTCACATATACCAAATTAAGAAACTCTGGAGTAGGAGCGGCTAGGTGGCTCAGTGAATAGAGCACCGGCCCTGGAGTCAGGAGGACCTGAGTTGAAATCTGGTCTCAGACACTCAACACTTATTAGCTGTGTGACCTTGGGCAAGTCACTTAACCCCAACTGTCCTGCCCTCCCTACTCCAAAAAGCAAAAACAGGAATAAAAAAATGAATTTTGAGGTGGCTGGGTAGCACAGTGAATAGAGCACCGGCCCTGGAGTCAGGAGAACCTGAGTTCAAATCTGGCCTCAGACATGTAATAGTTACCAGCTGTGTGACCTTGGGCAAGTCACTTAACCCCAATTGCCCAGCCTTCCTCCCTCCAAAAAAAAAAAAAACCAAAACTCTGGACTAGACAAATTTAATGTATTCATCTACTTATTTTTTTCCCTTTTAGTTAGACCTCATAGGTAGGCTAAATAGATTTCCTGATAGGCTAAATTTTTTAAAGTGATTATGGACCTTCAGTGTTCTGAGCCTTGATGCAGACAACCCAGTGCTGTCCACAAAGACAAATATCTATAAGGTCTTCAGGGAATCTCTACTGCCTTATATTAAAGATCAAAGGGTCATCAAATAAAGTTCTAACTGTTATCTCTTGAGGAATCTTGTACAATTATGACCTATGCAGGATGTATACCTTGTTAGAGAAAAGATTTAAAAGTAGTGGTATTATAATAGTAATCAGTTTAGCAGATACTTAGCACTTAGTGCCTTGGGGCCAAGTGTGGAAAGTGCAAACTCTGTCCCACTGTTGAGAAGGCATGAATGCCACTGTTGATGTGGAAGAAGGGGATTTGCTGAGACAGGTATATATGCAAGAATTCCAGAGACAGAGAGACAGAATTGGAGACTGAAGCTGGCTGAGAAAGAGGGAGAGAGAGAAAGTTTCTCTCCCAGCATCTGAGAGACAGAATTGGAATGCTGCTCCTGGTGAAGGAAGAATCATGGACACTGAAGCCAGGTGAGAGAGGGAGAGAGAGAGAGAGAGAGAGAGAGACAGAGACAGAGACAGAGACAGAGACAGAGACAGAGACAGAGACAGAGACAGAGAGAGAGAGAGAGAGAGAGAGAGAGAGAGAGAGAGAGAGAGAGAGAGAGAGAGAGAGAGAGTTTCTCTCCCAGCATCTGGAAGCTGAGAATTGACTGAGAACTGAGATGGAGTTTTCCTGAGACCAGAATCTGGTGAAGGCTCCTGGAAGGCTGAGAGGGCTTGCCTGGAAGGCTGCCAGGAAGGCCAATATTCCTTCAGGGTCCTAGGGCCAGCTGAAGTGCTGGAGGACTAAAGAAACATGACCAAGATAAGACTTTGCTTATTCATGGCCTGGCTGATCCTTGAGTTCCAGGCAAGAGAAGTGGTGAAGAGTTTGAGATGTGCTGGACCCTGTGAACTTCAGCATGTAACAAGAGCTGCTTGGAAGACTGGACAAGGAGTTGGGAGCTGGCTGCTTCTGAATCCAGGTGACTGTTTGGTGGATTCAGGAGGGAGCTGGGACCATGGAAGGGGATCCAGGGAATCAGAGAGACCACCCAGAGTCAAGATGAAGAAAAGGCCTTCCCTTGGATGAAATTGAGGTTTTCTGGACACTGAGGGGTGGAGAGTTTGTGTAGTTTTCTAATGACTGTATTTGTGATGAATGATATTTAGTAATTGTGAATCTAGAATAGTGACTGAGTAAGTTAATGGTCATCCCATGAGTGGAAGTTTGATTATTTTATTGTGAATTGATGAAGTATTGAGTTGCCCCATGAGTGGAAGTTTGATTATTCTATTGTTCCTTGTTCTAAATATTGTGGCCACTGTAGTGAAAACTGTGTGGCCATTTTCTGTGATAAGCTGTAATGTTTTGAATGTTTGTCTTGATTTGTAAATGGAATAAACAGAGTGTTCCCTATATTTTGTAATCCGAACTCTAAAAGTTGTTCACAGTAGCATTCTTTTGGGAATCTGCTGGTGCATGGCATTACAGGTATGCACTACCAAATCAAATATTTGAGTAAAAATTTGGATATGGGCATAGATATGCATATAGATTTGTATGTATATGCAACCTTAAGCTAAAAGTACATTTGCATAAGGTTCTTTCCCTTGGTGGAGACTGATTATCCAATACAATGTGCCTGTATGAGGGGTAGACTTGTTAAAAGATACAAGGTTGCATTTAAACCTAAGCATATACATGTATACATACCTTCAACAAACGATGATATATATTCAACAAACAAAAAGCAAAGTATTCCCAATCTTTCAATCAAATATACAATAACTCAATGGAGCATATAGGAGAAAAATGGAGGGCTTTACCCTAAATTGTAAATTATATTTCTAACTTTCAGTTATCAACAAGGCACAGCCTCCCCCTGTCACAGGCACCATGGGCCATGTCTAGCTTCCTTCATTACAAATACACCTTTAGCCTGAGGATCATTGACAGAAGCCACATCTTCTAATCTCCAACACCATCAAGTTGGCAACTCTATATCCTCTTCTTTGCCTCCTTTCCCTTTTGTTTCTAAATGTGTGGGATTGACCTTATCCAACTCCTCCTGTTCTCATGTGCAGCATGCTCCTCAATCTCAAGATTATCCTGCACCCCAGTGAAAGATTTTATATAGGATGTTGTCCATGATATCGTCTAATGCCTTTGACAAACATGTCTTCCTGTTTTATGCTTCACTTGATTTTGGTATTCAGAAAAGTATTCAAGAAACAGATCACTTTAGTTATATCTGTCAAGGAATACGAACTTATGTGACTTTCATGAAGGCACAGGAGACCTTTTGTTACTAAAGAATCTTTGAGGTTGCCTTTCTCTCCACTGAGCCAAATACTTTCCTTGGACAACAAATAAGGAACATATCAGGATCTTGTATTTTCTATATCTCCCCATGAATTATATGTATAACCTATTGTTGTTTTTTAAAAATAAATCATCTGCAAAAGCCTGAATGCTTCCTTCTCATTTTTCACCAAGGATATCCTCAATGTCCTCTTATATAACACAATCATAAATATTATGAAGAGACTGAAAAATAAAACATGGTTACCTTTCCTTTTGTGTATAATAGTACTACTCTCTGTGATCTTTTCCATTCCTCTCAGAATTATTTTCTTCTGAGTTATCTTAAATTGTTATCCCTTGAGGAACTTTAAAATTGTGTTGCTTTAACATAGACTTGGCTTCTGAATTTCACCTTCTTCAAGTGTTGTGTCTGATTCCTCAAAGAGCACCATGGTTACTGAGACATAGAGAACAAAGGAGGTGGTTTCCACTATCATCAGTGTTAAGAAAGCCACTAATATAAACATTGATGTATTCATTTCTTTTCAGATCTACTTGCCCTGTCAATTTTATCTATAAATTTTGGAGGGATAATCAGTTCTTATTAACCTATTGTCAGGTTTTCAGCTAGGTGGTGCTATAGATATAGCCCTCAGTCCAGTCAGGAAGACCTGAATTCAAATCCAGCCTCAGACATTTACTAGCTGTGTGATCCTAGGCAAGTCACTTTTTGCCTCAGTTTCCTCAACTGTAAAATGGGTTTTTTGTGAGGATCAAATGAGATATTTGTAAAGCACTTGGCACAATGCCTGGCACACAGAAAGTGTTTAATACATGCTTTCCTTTCTTCCTTCCCTTGTTTTCCCCTCCACTGATTTTCATAGTTTTGTGAGGCAAAACTATGTGCAATCTTCCATCTTCCTCTTCCATAATACTGTCCAAACGAGCTTGCCATCTAAATTAGCATAGCTTTTGGCTGCTGAATTTCTTTGCTTGACAAAGAAATCAGGCATTTTTGTTGGTCAAAGATGATCCGATGAACATTGTGATCACTATTTTGCATTGTTTAAACTTCTTTAGGAAATGGCAATATTCAGAGACAACACAAGATCAACAGCTTATTTAAATCAGCTGAGGCAATTGTCATTGGCCACAGCATCTTCCAATCTTTATCCTTACTTTGAATTTGCAAGCAGTTGATGAAATGACTAAGAAAAGATTCCTACGATGATAACCAGTCATTTTCCATGCCAGATAAGTTGCGTTTTATTTTAGGATTCATTGTTTGGTGATTATCATATCCAGCACCTTTTGATTCTATTCTTGGGGGAAAAAAAGTGTGAAATCAAGTGTGATACTTCTGAACACTCTAGATGCCATTGACCTCTTTTCACTCTGGCCCCATCGTCCCACTGACTTTCCTAGAATACTCAGGAAAATACCTCAATGTTTCACTTCACTCCCTCTTCTCCAGTTACTTTTCCAATAACCTCCTTTGTAACCATCTCATGGCAGTAGTGACAGAACCTTTCCCTCCCCACCTTCTACAACCTACTACTTCTCTGTGTGTGTTCTGCTCCCATTAGAATGTAAACTTTCTGAGGACAGGGACTTTCTTTGTAAAATATATATATATATATATATTTGCAACCCAGTACTTACCACAATGCGTAGAACAGAGAACTTAATAAATGCTTTTTTATTTTTTCACTCATTCATTTTTTAAATTCTCAAACCATATTTTACAACATATTTTTCATCTTCATTTTCTATGCCCACCTGCACATTGGAATCTCCAAGCATCAGGTCTTGACCTGTCTTGAATATTTTTGTCAAGTTCTTCCTAGAAATTTGCTATTTTAGGCTGCAACATATGGAGTATAAGCTTATTCTTCCAGTACACAGCTACATTGCTTTTTCAGGATTCTAAAGGTACTCCCTGAGGGCGTAGAGATTCTTTCTCTAATGCTGTCTGCTTAAGCCCCTATTCCAATATATTCCTGCCACTACTAACTACTAGTGATTAACTCTTAGGTTCCATTGAACCAATTAACATCAATTAACTTTTAACAAAGAGATATTTGAAAATACAACAAGCACAGAAAGACAAACATTCCCCCTCACATCTGAGGGATACACTGTTTTTCATACTATTTCTATCAGTGGTAAAAATGGGCCCAAACTTAACACAGGTTCTACAAAGCATTGGTCCCACCAAATTTGCATCCAAAAATAGCAATGAGGCTGCCTCTCAGCTACTTCTGGCACTGCTGGCTAGGTCCAAAAAGTTTGATACTCATTCCTTGGGGCATCAGTGCTGGACCAACTGATTTCAAAAGCCAGCATAGACTCTGATCCTAAACTTAAAGGTAGCTTACTCTCCTGACCTTTCAAAGCTCACAAGGGCATAGCTACCTCCAATCTCCTTCATCTAAAAAAATATATAAAGGACAAATGTCAAGGCAAAGAACCAAAGAGGTGATACTTTTTAAATTTACCACCAGTTCCAGCTACATAGCCAACTACAAAGTTAGTAGTTATTAGACTAGAACTAGTTACAGAATTTCTGTCTATACTCTTAATCTGTCCAAGGCACTTCTATTACACATAATCATGTCTCTCTAGAAGCAAACTACCTGGCCTCTTCCACATGGGAGACTATGTTAGGCAAGTATGCTTACTTATCAGCCCCCTCCTGCCATCTTTAGATATAAAGTAGCAATGATGGGCATACATATTTTTTTTAAATTTATTTTTTATTTACTCATTTATTTTTAATTTACAAGATTCAGTTCCACAATCACTTGGGTTTCAGATTTTCTCCCCTCCCTTTCCCCCCCCCATGGTGGCGTGCAATCATGTATAGGATCTGTAAATACTTTCACATTGT
>CM053591.1:67576865-67622463 GCA_028646515.1 Pseudochirops corinnae
CCTGAATATACATTAATGTTATCATGTAACATTTTTTTTCCTTTTTTTCTTCCCTCCCCCTCCCTAACCTAGAGATAGCTACAACTAGAAATAAATAGGTAAAAACCATTCTATATATACTTCTATTTATAAGCTCTTTTTCTGGAAGCAGATAGTGTTTTTCTGCATGTATCCTTTGTAGTTAAGTATATAGTCTACAAAGTTGTTCTTAAAACAATGTTGTTGTTACTATATACAATAATCTCTTGGTTCTTCTCATTGGATGATGTATGCTGAGAAATATTTCCATGGCAACATGAAGTTTCAGTGTAAAAAATAAAGTATTATTGTTATCAATGTTGTTATTCTCATTTTTGTATAACCTCTTAAGTTTGCAAAGCACTTCCTTTACAACACTTAGGAAAGTGATGTAAGCATAATTATTCCTATTTTTAAAAAGAGAAAACCAAGACTCACAGAAATTATGACATTCAATGTCATGCAAGTAGTAAGTATGTTGGTAGTTGGTTTGTAAATGGTCTAAAAACTGGGATTTTTAGCACTCTCTGTCCCATTCACACCATTCCACTGCTATCAGTGGAAATGGACAGAAACCACTCAGGACTGAAGACCATTTGGTATCTTAATCTCCCTCCAAGGTTACTGGGACCAAAGAACCAATTACCTAGAGGTCAACTTTCTGTTTATGAAACTTTCTGTACTTAGCTAAGCTGGTCTTCAGATAGTAGAGCTGGACTGTTGGTAGGACCATAATGGATGCCTTTCCAACTTGATAGAATTGGCAAGAGTGTGCATCTACTAGTCTAGATTTTGAGATTTTGAGATGCCAATATGGAGAACGGGGTTAATAAGACTTAGTGGAGGTGACTCATTAATCAGGAGTTAAAAAAAAAAAGCCTAAGACAAGGGAATTGACTGATTGATGACATGTTTTGATTTTTTATTATTGCTTTGACCAGCCAAAAAACAAAACTGATTATGGTTGGTGACATAGCCAAAGTAGGTCAATCTTGTGGCTATTAGCTTGTGAGATCCCAGACTGGTATAAGATGCTTTTTAAAATTAATCTTTTTTTCAGTTAATAAGAAATTATTTTCTCTCCTTCCCATCCCCACTGAAAAAGAAAAGAAAAAGAAAACTCCTATAACAGATATGCATAGTCAGGCAATGGCAAGGCAAATTCCCCTCATTTACCATGTCCAAAAATGTATGTCTCATCCTCATCTTGAGTCCCTCACCTCTCTGTCAGGAGATAGGTAGCATGCTTCATCACTGGCTGTCTGGCATCATGGTTGGGCACTGAATTAATGAGAGTTCTTCAAAGTCACTATTTCCAGGGCCTCAGTAATGAGGTCTGAAGGTCTGCTTGTCACTTGAAGTTACAATTGCCTTTAAAATTTTTTGTTTTGCCCTTTTATCACATATGCAGAAAGCACCAAGATGATCTTCCCAGATGTTTCAATAAAACACCTGCATGAAAGGAAGAGATGAGGCCTGTAAATAATTAATATGATATTATAGACAACCTGGCTGTTTCAGATCATCACTATATATATGCCTTGAAGACTGAGTTCCACATTTTAAATGTTGCCATAGAAACATTCCTCAACAGGTCAAGGACAAAAGGTGGTATAAAAGCCAAGGTGAAGAACTGAAAACCAACAGAACCTGGAAATGGACATTTTGCCAATTTTCAATTCAACAAAAATCAATTAAGTATCTGCCATATGCAGACTACTGTTCTACATGCTGAGGGAGTACAGTAATAAATAAGACATGGTGTCTACCCTCATGCTACACTCTAGCAATAGGGTATGAAACACATCATTTGAGCAACTGTGAATTACTTGGATATTTTCAGCAATATAATGATCCTAGACAATCCCAAAGAACTCATGAGGAAAAAAACTATCCAACATCCAAAGAAAAAGCTAATGGCATCTGAATACAGACCAAAATATGCTATTTTTCACTTTCTTTCTTTCATTTTTTTTTGGCTGGGGTTTAAGTTTTCTTCCACAAAATGACTACTATGGAACTATGTTTTACCTGATTGCATGTGCATCCAGAGCCATTTCCAGTCATCCTGATCTATATCTTGCCACTGGACCTAGATGGTTCCAGAGAAGAGAGTGAGGCTGTTGGCCTTGCAAGCCCTCCCTCACTTAAAGCCAATTCACTTGCATATCATGGCATAAACTCCCTGAGGTCATGATCCTCTTCAAGCATGAGGGACATACAGTGATAACAATCCGTATTACCTATATCAGATTGCTTACCATCTCAGGGAGAGTGGAGAGGAGGAAGGGATTCCTTATAGAATTGGAATATAAAATTCCAATAGAATTTGGAACTTAAAACTTAAAAAAAAAAAACAAATGTTAAAAAGTATTTATATGTAATTAGGGGGAAATGTACATATTATTTTTAAAAACACATCATTAGCAGAGGTAGCTAGGCCATAAAGTTACTAGAGTAGTGAACCTGGAGTCAGGAAGACCTGAGTTCAAATCCACCTCAGACACTGACTAGTTGTGTGATGCTGGACAAGTCACTTTACTCTCTGTCTGCCTCAGTTTCCTCATCTACAAAATGGAGGTGATGATAGTACTTCTCTGAAAGGGTGATTATGAGGACAAAAATAAGAGAATATTATAAAGTACTTTGCAGATCTTAAAGCACTACAGAAACTCTAGATATAATTATCTCTACCACCACCATCATCATCAATGTCAGAACAAAAGCTTCATCCATGTTAACCTTGTTACCAAGGAATTAGTGCTGTCAATTGAATCTCACTCTCTATTAAAGAGCTACAAAGAGGGATTCAAGGGGGCTTTGCCAGGTTCCTCCTGACCACAGTTTCTACATAAAAAATATCCACAATACAAAATGAAATGTGATAAATGCTGAAGACAGGAGCAAATCAAATGCTGTGTGAGGTTCAAGCCAAGGTGGGAATGGGAGAATTCACAAGGGCAGTGGGGTTGCAGGGAACTCTTATTTAACCTGGATCATGAAGGATGGGTAGGATATCCACAGGCAGAGGGGGGGGGGTCTGGGAAATCCTAGGCAGAGGGATGCTACACATCATTCCATTTTCTTCTGGCATCAATAGGGATCCACTGCAGACTCGACATAAACCAATCACAACTGCTATCCCACCAGGCTTCCCTTGACCCGGACCACCACCACCACCACACACACACACACACACACACACACACACACACACACACACCACTTACTTTTTTAACTTGTCAGGAAGGTTCTGTAATTGTTAATGTAGCCCCATGTCACATAACTCTGGTACAGTTAATAATTTTCCTGAGAGCCAATAAACCCTAACCCCACATTCTCTAACCTTTCTAGATAAATGGGAGTTTACTATATGTCATGCACTTCAGCATCTCAGAGATCTGCTATTTCCTCAATGTTCTAATTCCCTCTACGAAAAGAGATCTTGGACTTAGTAGCTTAATCTTAGGGAGTTGCTTAGGACCCAGGGAAGTTAAATGACTTGCCTTGATGATCACAAGACTGTAACTGGCATTTATATGGGACTTTAAGCTTGGCAAAACACTTTCCATATGTCATTTCACTTGATACCACAGCAAGTGTCAGAGGCAAGATTTGAATCCAAGTCCTTCTGAACATCTGGCACTCTGTTCACTACCTCGTGTGACTTCTTGTGTGTTACATATCCTCAATAAATAGTTGTTGATTGACTGGTTGGTTCAGCAGCAGCGATACCTTTCTTGGTCACAATTAAATGTTTATTTTTGAAGAGATGAAAAGATTTTGATTTAAAATTAAAAGTTGGTTGAACGTGGCATGTCAGAAGATTATTTGATCAGTGTAGGCATCCTGGTGACATCCTATCTGCATGGATGTCCTCATTTCCAATCCAGTTTGCTAGTTGTGTGATGCTGGGCAAATAACTTACCCTGTCTGCCTGTTTCCTCATCTACAAACTGGGGGTAATGATAGTACTTCTCTCAAAGAGTGATTATGAGGACAAAATGAGATAAAATCATAAAACACTTTGCAAATCTTAAAGCATAATCGAAATGCTAGTTATAACTATCTCTCTCACCATAATCATCATCAATGTCAGAACAAAGGCTTCATTCAGGTTAACCTTGTTACCAAGGAATTAGTGCTGTCAAATGAATCTTCAGTGATGCCAAGTGTACTAACAGATGCTCAAAGGATCATTTTAATGCCAGTTGCAACATGATGTGTCATCATCCTTGAAAAGACAACATTAATGTAGAGAAGAAACTGATCAGCTTACCTCCACAAGAAAAAATAAATCTGAAGTTTTTATAGTCATTTCAGTCATGTCTTATTCTCTATGGCCCCATTTTTAGAGTTTTCTTGGCAAAGATACTGGGATGGTTTGCTATTTCCTTCTCCAGTTCATTTGACAAATGAGGAAACTAAGGCAAATAGGGTTAAGAAACTTGCCTAGTCACACTGCTGGTAAGTATATGAGGCTGGATTTGATTCCTAACTCCAGGCCCAGCACTCAATCCATTCTGCCACCTAGCTGCCAGTAGGCTCTACATTTGCAAAGGTAAAAAATGATGACTCTGTCCTAGACACACTTTATGGGTAAATCAGTGATCCTACCATTGTTCATTTTCCTATGGTTAAGATCAGCATTTTCTATGCAGAGAACAGGCTTGTGCAGTCCTAGCTTCCCCCCCTTCCCCTCCCCTGCTTCCTCACCCTCCCCTGTTATAATCAATTGAGGGACCTTCATCTAGGAGACATTATTACAGAGATAGTCTACTTTATAGATTCATAAGATTTCAAGCTGGAAGAGGCCTCAGAAGCTATCAAGTCCAGCCCCTTTATAGAGGAGAAGACTGAGGCCCTAGGAAGTTAAATGAGTTGCCCAAGATCACATATCCAATATTATTCTAAAGCAGAATTTGAACTCAGGTCTTCCAATTCCAAACCTAACACCCTATCCATGAAACTACACAGGTGCCTCTTAAAATCTTGGGATTGTTGTAAGATTTCTAAAATGGCATCAGTGTTGAATGAATGAACTAATAGATGAAGAAATGAATGAAAAGTGTTAAATGCTTTCTATGCATAAAGCACCGTGTTGGTGTATTAAGCGCTAAGCATTAGAGACACAAATTTTAAAATTAGTCAAAAAAAGATCTCTGGAGTAATTTGTTCTGTAAAGTTTTTCATACTTTGTGTTCTCCTTGCCCTATAGCCAAGGGGGTAATATCTAGGCTCTGGTGAGGGGTGGGGGTGGGTGATGTTTAATCTGTAGTATTAACCTTTCCTACGGCTATACAATCAATAAAACAATCAGTCAAGCCCCAGTTTATAGTGATTGCCAATTTCTGAGGTATAAATGCTCACATTGAACACTTGACAATGGGCTCTCCTCTTTAGAGCGAAATCTAAATCTTTCCTTCTCTTCCTTCGCTTAATCTCTATGATTCAGGATTAGTCTGCACAGAGATGGGGGGGGAGGGGGGGAACCCACCTTTTCCTTTCTACTTCTCCCATGTTCTTATCCCTGCTTGATCTTGAGTTTTGGTGGCTAAGACTAGGCCCTGCCTTCTCAAAGAACTGGTTACTTCTGAGGTCCAGACCCAGGCTACTCCAATGTTGTTCTTACCCTGACTTCTATTGTTATTTTTCAGTCATGTCCGACTCTTCCCGACTCCATGGACCATACCATCCATTACGTTTTCTTGACAAGGATACTGGAGTGGTTTGCCATTTCCTTCTCGGAAAGGAATTGTGCTGTACTCTGGCCCTATCTCCTACCTTGGGTAGGATTTCCCTGTGTTGGGCTGGCTCCAAAACACTATTCTTTTTAGAAGTTTAGCAGCAGAAAATAGAGAGATAAATCCCAAAGATAAAAGGTTAAAAGATAAAGGATAAAAGATGCCTCCCACTTCAAGTGATACAGTCAGAGGGTTTTAATTTGTTTTCAAGACATCAACACTGTAGTGTGTCTTTGCTCCCAGTTAGATTTAGTGTCTCTTACGGCTTGAGAGCAATATTTTGGAGGAAGAGAGGGAAGGTCCTTCTCCTCCAAAGTAATTCTATCTCAGACATTGTGTTCCTCCTATACTTCTGCTCCAGGTTTATTAGACTCCCTGGAATCTTCATCTCTCTCCAAGGTTTCTTTCAAACTGAATCAGGGGTATGGCCCACTTACTTATTTATTTTTACTTGACCAATGATGATGATTTGATTCAATTATTGAGATGTACATAATTTTTACAGAGATAAATAGATGTTAACTGATTGATTAAATCTCCTTTAATATATTAAAACTCCTTTACCTGTGAGTACAGTTGTCTCTTTCACATCACAACTTTCCCCATTGCAGTTTTGAAATATCTCAGGTCAGCATAAGAAATTAAATGGGAATTTGGGGGGAGTTTTACAGAAGGCACAGATGACAGTGAAGGCCAGCAAATGACACAAAAGAGTTTAGAAACTCAGAAGTACATAAAATATATGGATGGTATTGTATAGTAGCAACATGTTTTATCATTTAATACCATAATAATTCGGACTTCTTCTCTGGAATGAAGGGAGGGTCTAAAAATTTTATGTGAATTTTCTAGATCAGAGATGTCGTACCACTAACCCCTATGATATGGAAGGGATAACTGTATATCAGTTGAGCTACAGGTTAGGGAGGGACCAAATCTTCCCTCTTTATAATAGTTTGAGGGCAAGGGAAGAAGAATTTGATGCAAGCATGAGCCCCAAATCCAGAAACTGAGGCTTGAAGATATGACTAAACAGGAGGGAATGCCAAACGTAACGATGAACAATCTGAACAGAGCTTCAGGGAAAAAAGTCCTGGCCACACAGAGTACCTGAAAGAAATTAAACAAGAGATACAAAATGGAATAGCTAAGGAGGAAAAAATAGCAAGGAAATTTATGCCTTAGAATAATAGATGGTGATAAACCTCACCTAAAAATTGAACTCCCTGAAAATTAGAATTGGCTGAATAGAGAATGAATACATTAAACAAGGAATATTAAAACAAAATCAACACAAGATTCACTTGGAACAAATTAATCTGAGGAAATATGGAACTAACAAAAACTTTCTGATGAAGTGATTGCATCTTCCTTCTTTAACTACTGAAAAGACCACCAATCAATAGGAAAAGCAACAGTAACAGAAGTTTTGTTTCAAGTTCAAATTGGAGCATCAATTCCTTTTCTTCCCCTTACCTTTCCTGCCCATTTGAGGAAAAGCAATAAAATATCTAAAAAATAAAATTTTTAACCTAGTAACAATTGCAGTTTTAAATACTGATGGCTTTTCATTTAATAATAATTTGTTATTAATGCAATCCAGTTTGATCAGCCACTCTACAGAATGGCACTTTAAGGTTTCCAAGATACTTACAGAGTTGTTATGAGGACAAAATGAAATAACAATTGTAAAGTGTATATGTATGTGTGTGTATATATGTGTGTATATATAGGTGTTATTATCATCCCCATTATACAAATGAAGGAACTGAGAGATGGTACTACTACCAGCCTGAAGGAAGCAGCCTCTTAGAGTGACTTTGGCTTATCTGACAACAAAGGAATCCTATCAACCCTTGTGTGTAGACCAATCTATCCTCAAAATCTACCCTCCTAGACTACGCATCTACTTGCCTCTATCTTAAAGCCCCTGATATCTGTAGACCATTGAAAATCTAAGGGGAGCCACTTGGCTGGGATTCAAGGGCACGTTCTTGTTGCTTCACATCCCTGGATCAGGTCAAATGGCAGTGAGGTATGTTGTTGGGTCTTGGAGGCACATCGATAAACACACATTGTACTCTTCCTGTATGAATATATCTACATGATTTATGTATTATTTAGTGAACTCCATAGGTCAATCAATGTAGCCTCAAGTAGATGTGACCATATCTCTATTCCTGGGAATTTTTGTAGCTCATGAAGTTGTTATTTACTATTCTTATTTCTTGGGCTGCTCAATGGTTCAGTAGATAGAGTGCTAGGCCTTAGAGTCAGTAAGACTCATCTTCCTAAGTTCAAATCTGGCCTCAGACACTTACTAACTGTACGACCCCGGACAAGTCATGTAACCTTGGAGAAGAAAATGACTACCAGGAGTGATTAATCTGTACCTTTGAGGTCACATGTGACCTTCTAGGTCCTTGGGTGCAGCCTTTTGACTGAGTCCAAATTTTACGGAACAAATCCTTTTATTAAGAGGATTTGTTCTGTGAAGTTTGGATTTAGTCAAAGGACCACATTTGAGGACCTACAAGGCTACATGTTGCCTCAAGGCCACAGGTTCCCCAGCCCTCAACTAAGCCACTCTAGTATCTTTGCCAAGAAAACACCAAAATGGGGTCACAAAGAGTTAGAGGCTTCTCATATGAATATTTTGTATGTGGTGAAGTTGGTGATCATAACATCTCTATTTTGTTTAGGTATTAGCCTGTTCATATTGGTCTGGTGATAGGGAGAGTGGGTGAGAAGATTCAAGTCAATGTGGAGAAACCCAGATTTGGGACATGACCAGTAAGAAATGTGACAGTCCTAGAAAGATGAAGATAGCATACATGATTAACTATAAATTAATGTATAGTTATCTATCAATCTGGTGTTGTGACAAATACATGAGAATACATAATTTCTCATCCTCCTACCTTACCCTCTGGCAATAACTGTCATCTAATTGCACCTGACGCCCTGGCCATCAGTCTCTACCACCTGCCTTTTCTCCCATGCCAATTTAAATCTTCATGAAGCAGTCTCCCAACTCGTTAGTGCCAAAGCTTCTCAAAACCTGTTATTTTGTTTCATTGTGCTGGTTTTCCTACCATCACCCCAAATTACTTCTATCAACACTCAAATTGCTTCAGTAGATAAACTTTGAAGATGTTCTGGGAAAGTAACCATCTTGCTTTGAGCTCTGCCTCAAAGAGCTGGCTTCACAATTAGTATTTAAAAACCAAGTATTTATTTTCAAAACCATTTGATCGCTAAACCTCCTTGTGCAAAGTTGTGCTCTGCATCCCCACTGAAATCTATAAGTCTTTGAAAATGAGAAGAGAAAATATGCATGTGAATCCAACAGTACAGAAATAAAAGCCAATAAGAGGGATTTGTCCCACAATAAATCATCTGCCTTTAAAATGTCATCTCCTCTAAGCTAATTTTATCAGATGTTTTCTGATGTGTTCCATGGAGATCAAAGACAAGAAGCTTTGTCATTTGCATAGTGGTTTGGTTTTCCATGATAGTGCCAAGTAGATCTAGAATCGTTAGCAAGTTGAACAAAGAAAAAGAAGTGACATCATCTATGGATTTCAGAGAATCCAAAAAAATCACTGCCAATTGTTCTTTTCTTAGATGCCACTTTCTCCTTCAGCTTAGCCCCCCTACCCTCATTAATACTGTTATTTTACCCAAGGAATTATTATTATTACTATATTTTCCCCCAAGGATCACAATATTAGAAGACTCCACCAAAAATCATAATAGCAAGCATCTGTAGAGCACTTTAAGGTTTGCAAGACACTTTACAACTAGTATCTTATTTTGTCCTCATAATGACTCTGGGAGAGAGGTGTTGTTATCATTCCCATTATACAGATAAAGAAACTGAGGCAGGCAGAGGGTATTAAACCTCAACCTCAGCATCATGAGAATAAGAGATATTACATTAAAAGTTAGAGTTCATCTCAGATCTTTCTGATTTCAGATCTATCCAATGCACCACTTGGCTGCCTCCAGGAGATGAGAAGGTGCTACAGATGAGAAATGTTTCATGCCCTTTCAGATGAGATCACTGTTCGGAACCTCTGCCCAAAGCCCGTTGGGATGGGACTCTTTCCTAATCAATGGAGATTAAAGACCTTCCCTGTGTGAGGGACAGAGTAGAGATAGTCAGAGCTGAGAAAGCTTCAACTCCAAGGCAATTCCCTTCAAGTGCCCTTTGGAGACCTTATTAAGCTTTGGGTCTCCTTTCAGGACCAGTCCTTTTGGGGACTCAACAAGCTTAAATCTTCTTTGTGACTCTGCTTCAGGTGCTTCTGGCTTCCAGCTTCAAGAGAAAAGATAGAAGAAGCCAATCCCACTTAAGGTTGCTGATGAAAAAGACTGGGAAGATATGAGTGGAGTGAGCAGTCTCAATCATGTCTCTACCCCAACCTGGCTACATTTGAGACTTTGGGGAGTTTACCCTTGGGTGAGATGCAGGAACCCCTCTTGATTGCACTGAGTTATGCTCCCAATGTGAGAGAGCTCCTTCACTTTATGTTGTCTGGTATATATTTCCATATTTTGCTACGATTTGGACAAAGTGGTTTCTTTGCTCTTTGCCACATGTATATTTATTATGAAGCTGGTGTTGGGTGGGAAAGGGGTCAAGCCTTGGATATAGAACTTGAAGTCCTCCTTCCTCCAAAAAATGACAGTGATAAAAATTAGCTCAATCCGATCATTATCCTCTAGATGAACAAAATTTAGGGGAGCAGATAGACATAATTCTAGCCTGGTACCCCCTGTCCCTGAGGAAAACAGGGTGTTCTCCTCCCCAACTTCCTGCCTCCCTTCCTGGCAGGAACAAAAGTCTCCCTTTGAGAAGGTTGGGTGGAGAAAAGGCCAGAGATATCACTTATGCCTCCCCTTTTTGAGCCAGGGAAAGACAGCCTTCCTCTTGCTACCCTTGGGCCTCTTGCTAAGGGTGGGCCCCACTACAGATAGTGGGTCCACTGTCTCTCACTATATGTAAATTTAGTTTTAACTTAACTGTTTCCTTTGTTACAAGAGACCTCTCACACACTGGGAATAATCTGCAAATGTTTGTAATGTAAAAACAAAACATCAATAAAACTTTAAAAGATGTCTTTTTAAAAAATATGATTCATTTCTCAGTTCCCCTGAAAAGTATAAGAGATAGCCTACGCACAGTACAAAGCAGGTCAGGACAGGTTATTTATTCCTAAACAAAAATTAATGATAATCCTAGAAGAATTACAGCATACATTGACAGAACAATTTTTAAAGGATTCAATGACAACTTAAAACTATGATTGAAATGTGCTGGAAGATGTGTCAATAACCTACTACATGCCAGAGAATCTTACAGAGCTCATAGTCTAATGAGAGAGACAACAGGCAAATCAGTATGTATAAACAAGATATACACAGGATAAATTAGAGATGATCTCAGACGGAAGGCACTAAGATTAAGAAAGACTGGAAAAGGCTTCTTGCAAAAACTGGGGCTTTAGCTGAGACTTGAAGGAAGTCAGGGAAGCCAGGAGGTGGAGATGAGGAGGGAAAGTGTCCCAGCCATGAGGCACAGCCAGCAAAAAATGCTGAGAATCAGGAGATGGAGTGTCTTGTGCAAGGAACAGCAAGGAGGTCAGAGCCATATAGCGTATGGAAGGGAGTAAGGTATAAAAAGACTGGAAAGGTAAGAAGGGTCCAGGTTTTGAAAGGCTTTAAGAGCCAGAGAATTTTATATTTGATCCTGGAGGTAGAGGAACACACTAGAGTGAACTGAATGGAGAGTGGGGAAGGGACTTAGAAGGAGTAGGGGAAGAGGGTTCAGTGTCTAATAAGGAAATAGCATTTAATAACATAAAAAACAGGGCATCGAAGTGGTGCAGTGGATAGAGTACGGGCCTGAAGTCAGGAATGCTTACCTCCTTGTGTTCAAATCTGATCTCAGACATTTCCTAGCTGTGTGATCCTGGACAAGTCACTTAACCCCATTTGCCTCAGTTTCCTCATCTGCAAAATGAGCTAGAGGAGGAAATAGCAAACCTCTCCAGTCTGTTTGCCAAGAAAACCCCAACTGAGGTCACAAAGGGTTGAGTACAACTGAACAACAATTCAGTAAAATTCTTGTTGATTTAGAAATTAAAAGGGAGGAAATGAAGTCATTAGATCAAAATACAATGGGTTGAAACTAGATTATTTTCTTAGTTTATAACATGAAACCCCTTGGGCTAAAGGCAAAAGAAAGGTATCGCCAAGAGAAAAAAAATCTACCTTATTTTTTATATTGCCTCAGCATAGGGTCTCAAAACAAACCCTTTCCTTGTCACTTTGACCATTGGACACAGTGCTTTGTGACAGCATAATTCTCACATTTGTTCTCAAAATGACTGTGAGTGCCTTGGTTTAGTTTATTGTATTATTGTATTGAGGATTAACAAATGCCGTGCTGCAATCTAAGCCCCATTACCTCCACCTGTTCTGCTATCATCTGTTACACTTTCCACCACCACCCGCCCCCCCTTTCCAAAAGCAATCAGATTTGTCTGAGAAGATTTATCCCTTAGAAACTTCTTTTGACAGCCACTTCATTTGCCACATGTCCCTTCTTGCATTTTATCTCCCGGTTCTGTTATTTTCTGGAAAAAGAAAACACAACCGTCACCAGAGCTGTGAGTGCTATATAAAAACAACCCTGAAAGGGGCCCCTTTTCCATGGGGAAGGGAAGATTTGTTCTAGCTGAAGAAGTTATCAAACTACAAAAATTCACCATGAGCCCTAAAAGCCCCTGAAAGACCAGTTCTCTGGAAAGGACTGTTCTCCACACAAGTGCTCCAAACTTTCCACTTTATTACCATTAAAATTTGGATCGCGCAATGTAACTGCATGGAATATACTGATGAGGGCTTGTTGGGAATAAGGAAATCATATTCTCAAAAATCTCCATATTTTGTGTCTCCATTTCACCTTCACTGGTAAATCAGAGCTGAGGACACTTCATCTGAAGGACATATCTATGATGCCTTAATTGTGAGTGTTGACAAGGACAATGCATATTGTGTTTCTTGGTCTTGTATCTTAAACTAGCTATTCATTCCCCAACCTTCCATTCCACCAAAGGAATTAGGTTGTTGTGATATTAATGATCCACTTACATTAAAGAGAATTTCTTAAAAGCTTTATGTTTCATGTCCAGGTACATGCTAGTGGGAATAGACCTAGAGGAAAATCCATTTACCAGGTTTAGAGCATGTTGAGCTTGGGAAAGAAAGATTGGGAAATTTTTCATATGGTCGCTGACCTTAAAATGTGCAGTGCCATATGAAAATGAAGAAAGATGGAGTTAAGAAGATGCCCAAGGACTCTGGCTGAATATCAAATGGCTATTTGATCCAATTCATCACATAATTTGCATTCTTGGCTGAATACCAAATGACTGTTTGACTTTATTCATCACATAATTTACATCAACTTTTGCAATTTATGTAGAAAATGGTGTTCTAGCTAAGTTTTGAAACTCAAGGATTCCAACAGGGAGAGGTGAGGCAGATGAGTATTCCAGCCATAAAGAGATGGCTAATATAAAAGTATGGAGTCAGGAGATGCCATGGGTTTGAGAAAGCAAATAAGCCAGTGTGGCTATATTGCAGCGTGAAGAGGCATAATTTTTTGAAGGATTAAATGAGAGCTTAAAACTCTGCTTAAAATATGTTGAGAGATCAGTAACTGTTAGTGAACAGTCAAGAAAGTATTCATTAAGCACCTACTATGCACCAGGTTGTGGGGTATGGGTGTTCAAAGAGCATAAGCCCCTCTGGTATGAGGGCTGGCCAAGCCATTTTTCAGAGTTATTCCTCCACTGGGCACTCAGCTCTCACCTGTGGCTCTAAGAAACTATAGTATGCACAGTGCCCACACCCTGGTAAACTGTCAACAGAAGGACTAAACTAAGTTCAGGGTAACCAAACCACAGAACCATTGGTGAGATAGGGGGTTGTCTACCCCAAGCATGTCAGGTATTCCTGCTGTGGAAAGGATGGAAGAGAACAATTTTTTCCAACAACCATGAAGGCAGCTGTGAAGCACATAGGAGCTTGGTGCAATGGTAATGGTAATTTGAAGATCTTTCCTGCCCCTTAATAGGCTGAATGTAATCACATGGAGTCTGTGGTGGGAGGAGCTTGCTGAACAGATGGAGCAGAGCTGAGAAGAAGCTAGAAGTTAGAGCAGTTAGCATGGTGGGAGAGAGAGGATGCAGGCAAGGAGACAGCTAGGCTTGTGAGTGTTTGTGGGAAGGATTTGGAATGGTGTTGCTGTCTGCAGTGTTATTGTGTATAGATTTCTTTGTTACTATGATGAATTCAGTTTTCTGATGTTGGGATTTGGCTTTCTGGTGCCTGAAAAAAAGTTTTGCTTCTGCCTTCTATATGGAGAGTCTGTTATATTTTGCAATTCAGAACTATGCCGGGATATTTATACTCTCCATCAGTGAATATCCTGTTGGTGCTACACTTGGTCAGACATCAAAAATTCCAAGATCATCTACTGCATCCTGGACCATTGCCAGTCATCTTGACTTTTGTCCTGCCACTGGACTTCAATGTCTCAGGAAGAAAGAATAAGGTTGACAACTGTGTAACTGTGTCTTACCCACCAGTCAAGACATCACCTTGGTCACTGGTCCTTTTCAAAAGGAAGGACAAACAACAGCATCAATGTGGCAGGTAATCTCATGGAGTTCAAAATCTAATGAGAGAGACAACATGCAAACGACTATGTGAAAACAAGACATACACAGGATAAATTAGAGAGAATCTCAGAGAGAAGGCTCGAAGATTAAGGAAGACTGGAAAAGATAGGAAAGGGACAAAGTATATAGAAATTTACATGGAAATAGATATTTATATTTTATCTTCTAGGCAAAAAAGAGCCACTGGAGTTTACTGAGCAGGGGTAATAAAATCACTTTGGCATCTATGTTGAATATGGATTGGAGTAGGTAGAGGCTTATATCAGGGTAGTCAAATCAAGAAGCTATTACAATGGTGCAAAATTGACTGTTATTTGAGGCCCAAGGAGGGAAGATCATTACAGTATTTAAGGGGGATTGTAGGTTTAAGGAAGGCTTCATGAAGGATGTGGCATTTGAATTGGACCTTACTTCAGTTACCTAGGGGAGTATGCAACCCTGGTCCAGGGATCAAAGAAAGAGAAATAGGGAAGAAGCAAGAAAAATAGCTGGACTGGCTCACCTGTCCTCTGTACCCTTCATCTCCCTGCTCATGCCTTAAACAATGGCAAGGAAGTAGGTGGTAAACACTTGATTTGACTCTGCTTCACTAGCATATTGAGAAACTGCAAAGAATGGAGACATGTCTCACATATACACATACATAAATACTCCCTCACTTACTTACTTACCACTCCTCCCCACTTACACAGCTGCCACCCAGACCTGGACTATTGTAATAGGCACCTTTGTCATTTTATGTTCTTCATAATTTGGCCCCTTCCTACGTTTTCAGTCTGCTTACCCATTACTCTCCTTGAATTCACACATGTCACTCCATCTTCTGTCTCCATGACTTTCACTGGTTGTCCTACCTTATTGAGAAAGTACACCCTCCTCACCACTCCTTGGAAATCCTGACTCCAATTCCAGTGCTTTCCACAGTATACCACACTGCCTATCAAAGAATGGAAACAAGACTTTCATAGCATAAGAAGGCATTGATAATCTGCCTTGAAGAGAAAGTACTCATATTGATTAGATCATGGATTCAATGGAATATTTACATAGACCTAGTTTTTTTTCTTTTGTGGGGAAAGTACTTAATTATTTGTTATTCATTAAAATTGTTTGAACCTAGATTTATATGGCTAGAAATTGTCTAACCCAAAGCTTACCATGGAGGTCAGATTGACCTCAGAAATCCTCCAGGAAGGAAAGAGATGGCTATAAGGAATGCTTAGATCCCACCCAGTGCCTGTTTGGAGTCTGCTCAAGTCTTGTTTGGGGTCTACCCAAAACTTGTATTTTGTCTTCACCCCAATTTTATCTAATGTTTATGCCTACCTGCTGATATACATGTCAAAGAAACTGTCTCCCGGCAGCAGTTCCTGTTTTGCTACTCTTGCTTGAACTCTACAAAATGTATAAACCTCACAGAAACTCAAAAGGAGGGAGCCATGCTTTTCCCCAATTCTCTCCTTTTGCTGAACCAACAATAAAATTCTTTCTAAATTTTTTTTTTAATTTGGGAGTTTGTTCTCAACCAACACTCTTTTTTCATTTGGAGAAGGGAGTTGGGGAAGAAATAAAAAGGGGTAAAATCAATAGAGAGTGAAGGAAGGGAGGAAAGAAAGAAGATACAGGCATTGAAGAAATCTTTTTAAAGCACAGAAAATAACAGAAGGTAACATGGGCAGGCAAGATACCTTTTTAAGTTACATTTTTACATTCCCTAATAGATAAGCCATCAAAGGATATGAACTCTTAAAAGAAGAGTTGTAAACTATTAATCATAAGAAAAAAATGTTCAAGGTCATTAATAACAAGAGAAATGAAAATCAAAATAACCCTAAGTTCTCACCTCATAGGCAGCAAACTGTCAAAGATGATGAAAGATAAGAAGTCAAATATTTGGAGGGGTTGCGTAAAAACAGGCACACTAATGTGTGATAGAACTATGAATTAGTATAACCATTCTGGAAGGCAATTTAGGATTCTATAACTTAAGTGGCTAAAACACATGTGGTCTTTGATCTAGACAGCCCATTACTAGGCTTTGTAATGGCAAACAAAGAAGTATTTAGCATCTTGTTTCAGTTCAAGTTTCTTTTGAGTCTTGCCCTGATTGTATCAAGTCTTCGTTTAGAAACAGAACCTGTAAATCCCACAGTTGGAAGGACTTGCCACAGGAAGGATGTAAGAGATGGGTGGAATAGAAAGGAATTGATTATATAACAGGAGGAGCACAGGCTGGGAGAGAGCAGAGCTGGTAGGAAGCATGGTTGTGGTGCTGGAACTTTGTCTGTGTTGATGTTACTTTGTCAGATCTGTCTGCTGATAGAGGACATTGCTATTGTTACAGAAGCCCTGAGACATTACTGCTGGTTCAGAAGCCCTGAAAAGATGACTTTCTTGTTGTCTGTTTACAGAAGTCCTGAAGGAGGGTTTTACTGATATTTTCAGAAGTCCTGGGACTTTACTGATGATTTGTGTTGATTTCTCAGACAGAGACCCTGTCTTCTGGTCTGTGTTGATTGCCCAGGCAGAAAGTGAATTGATAATGGTGCCAGCAATGTGAATGAATGTTATTGTGACTCTGTTAAGCTTTGTCTCCCCAGAAACAGAAACTGTGAAGGATTTAAGGTGGACTGGACACTATGAACTTCAACATGGAATGGGAGCTGGACAAGGAACTAGACAAGGAGCTGGGAGCAGCCTGCCTGTGAATCCAAGTGACAGTTGGGTAGATTCAGGGATCTGGAGCCATGGAAGAGGAACCATGGAATCTGAGAGCCAGCCTCAACCCAAGACAAAAAGACTTCTCCTTTGGTACTTAGTACTGATTGACAAGTTCATGATTTACTGTGATCTAGGGGTGGGAGAACTTTGTACTTCATGCCTTGTATCCCTTAAGGATGATTAAGTTAAGCATGATTGGAAACTAATCTCCAAACAAGAAGAAAGAAGACTTTTTGACTGAGAGATTAAGACAATGTGACTTGGGGTTGGGAAAACTTTGACCTTTGTACTTTGTGTCACTTAAGGTGGATTGTTCCTTAAGGATGATTGAGTTAAGGACTTACTGAATGACATCTTTTGTTTAAAACTACATGGACACTTTAAATGAAAACTACGTAACCACTTTAGTGATAAGTTGTTATGTTATATCATTGTGAATGCTGGGCTTTGGTTTCTGTGAATTTTTTGCTTTACTTTACTGCTGAATAAATAGAGTTCACTATAATATGTGATTGGAACCTTAGAGCTATTCACAGCAGCAGTCTTCTGGAGAGCTGCTCATGCTTGGCTTTACAGGCTTATACCCCAAGGAGGCCATGATAAAAAGAAAGCATTCATGTACACCTAAATATTTATAGCAACATTTTTGGGAGGAGGTAGCAAAAAAAATAAATACCCACTGATTTAGGAATAGCTAAACAAATTGTAGTCCATGAATATAATTCAATATATTAAGAATTTTCCCTTAAGAACTGGCAAATGTGGATGAAAAGTATGGAAAGACTTACAGGAAATAATGCAAAGTGAAGTAGAGCCACGAAAATAATACATACAAGAATATAAAGAACAACAACCATAAAACAATAAAAAATGAATGCTGTGAAATTACAAAGAACAAGATGTGAGAAGACATTCTCCACAATTCCTTTGCAGAGGTGGAAACAGGGTAGTTCTCTGCTTTCTCATTTTCTTTTTCTTTTATTTTTTGTTGTAATAGATGGTTCTTTTGGAAGAAGAAGGGAAGGGCATAGGTCAAATGTAGATGGTAAAAAAAAGCTATAGTAATTTTTAAAAAACCTATTTTTAAAAATAAAAAGAAAGTTATAGGTTAAATTTATTATATACTTAGAAAAGCAAACTCTACATAATGGTAATTTGTAGTTTTATGTACATTATCTTTTTCTGTGCTACTTTTGTATATGAAAATGCTCATTTTACTTCATGTTTGTGAAGTTTAGAATTTTAAAAATAAAATTTTTTAATAAAACAACAACATTCCACCATGCCTGGATCACACTGTCTCCTTATCTCTTGCCAGTTGAAATTTTTTTTCCCTTCAAGACCTAGCTCCTTTTCCATAAATCCTTTTCTAATCTCTCCAGATGAAAATCATACATCCTTCCTCATATTTCTTTTTTAGCATGCCATGGAGATCCCTTCCTTGTCTTTGCTGATCCTGACTCCCATCATCATTATGTGTGTACATTTCATGTCTTCAAGCTACCCCACCCATAAGATTGTGTAAGAACAGGGATTGTTTTCCATCTTTGTGTCTCAATCCTAGCACAATGCCTTACACATTTAATAAATATTTTGCTGATTCAACTTGAACTAAATTACTCTCTGTCCATGGACATCTTACTACCTCAAATCATTTAGGGAGAAGGAGTCATTTTTTATATAGACCCATATAAACTGTGCTCAAAAAAACAACTATTGTAAGTTACTGTCATTATTCCTCTTTAAGTAGCTAACAAAAATATCCTTCTATCCCCATAGCTCTAAATAATCCAGCAAATTGTTTAGTGTCCATTTGAAATTGTCATCATTTGTATAAATGGTGAATTTCTCAAACTTGAACAGAGTAAATTGACCTAGAGAGACTTGGTTTCTGTTGTCAGAAACATTATAAAAAATCAATTTGGCAGGTTTACAATACCCCAAGAAATGAAGTAAATGTGCATGATTTTTCCTAGTGTCTGGCCTTCTAGACTGGACTCTCCAGGTTTCAAGTTGCTCTCAGTTTTGAGTGGTTAATGTCCTTATCAGTAACAGCTTACTCTGGACTGACTGGTGTCCCAGCATTGCTGTAGCTATTTGATTCCCTGTTTCTGAAGTAAGTTTAACCCCAAACGACTGGTACTGCTAGAAATTAATGCCTATAAAACCTAACTTCCATCATTACAATTTCCAGACCAAAGTTTACTCTGAACTTCCAAGCAATCTTCAAGGCACAGTAAGTTGTATACCTACATGCTTTAAAATAGGTTCTCTTTTGTAACATTCCTAAGTAATATCAGAGACTTAGATTCACATAGGTCAGGATTTCTCATTCCAAATCTTCATTCAGACATGTAAGCAAAATCAGTCCATTAGTAAGAAATCTAAGGCTGTCTTTGAATTCATCCCCCTGAACTCAGACGGTAGGTCAGGGCAGATGGATTTGACTCATCACTTGCTAGCCAATCACTGCACTCACCCATTAGCTTAGAAAAGGCATCCAGGTGGTAGAGTCTCTATAGTACTTAGAGTTAGGAATACCCAAGTTCAAATCCTGCCTCAGACACTTACTAGGCTATGTGACCTTGACCAAATTATTCAACCTCTCAGTCTCAATTTTTTTTATCCAAATGAGCATAATAATAGTACCTACTATAGAGGTACTTTTGTGAGGATAAAGTGAAATATTTGTGAACTGTTTTGCATATCTTAAAATACTTTATAAATACTAGTTGTTATTATTAAATGGATAGGATCTCACAACATGAAACTAGACAGGAAAGGAACTTTTTGGGACAAGCTGGCAGATATCTTTGACAAAATGAAATGAGTGTGACTGCTGGAGAAGAAGATGCAGCTGCCTGAGAGAGGGAAGCTGGTCCCCCCAGGCTACACCAGGCAACCTAATGAGCTTCTGTAATGGAGAAACTCAAACGAACAGTCTGCAAAACACTATAGCAGAGGTCCTCAACATTTTTTGTACCATGTAAACAAAGTTTATGGCCTTATCTCAGAAAAAAAAAATTTTAATGTCTTAAATTAAATAGGATTGCAAAGATAACCCATTATATCAAAATACTATCTATCTTTTTAAAAAAGAAAGAAAAGATATTTACAGACCCTTATTTAAGGATACCTGTTCTAGAGTGTGCTAGGACATGGAGTAATTACACAGTAATAGAAGGCAGAAGAAAAGAGAACCAGTGTGCAGGAACAAGGAACAGTGAGAAGTATGGAGCCCACAACAGGGAAATCAACCCCAGACAGGAAAATCATTCAATGATTCAAAGCATGGAGAATTTGGCAGAAGAATATTGGTGTTTTTGAAAATGATTCAGGTCAAAACAAAATAGACAAAGCCTCTTAATCCACATGGGATCTAAGTGTGGATCAGCCTCAAACTCTGTTAGTCAATGTTGTCCATCATGAAACTCTGGGCCCAAAATACCTTATGAGTTCCTTTTGCTGTCAAAGGTTTGGTCAGTTTGATCATCCATGCAGGGGAGTGTCTTGTATTTGTGCTTCTGTAAGAAAGTGGGCTCAGAGAGTACCACCAGTCATAACTCATAGCTCCACCAAAGATAGGTACTAATGCAGTGGTTCTCAACCTGTGGGTCGTGATCCCCTTCAGGGTAGAACAACCCTTTCACAGGAGTCACAGGGATCACCTAAGACCATCGGAAAACATATATTTCCGATGGTCTTAGGAACCTAGATACAGCTCCTCTATCTGTCTCCAGGAGGGTCGGGCCACATGCAGATATGCCCACATACGAGTATTAAAGGGTCATGGCATTAGGAAGGTTGAGAACCACTGTACTAATGGAACATTAGGAAGACTATTAATAATGGAGGTACAGTGCTTGGCACATGTTGTTGTTCAATCTTTTTTCAGTTGTGTCCAATTCTTTGTGAAAAGAAAAGAATAGAATAGAACAGAACAGAAGACAATACAAGATAGAACAGAATAGAATGGAATGGAATGGAATGCAATAGAATAGAACAGAACAGAACAGAACAGAACCAAGCATAACAGTACATAATAGAATACAATACAATAGGGTAGCATAGGATAGCATAGGATAGGATAGGATAGGAGAGAATAGAATAGAATAGAATAGAGCAGAAAAGAATAGAACAGAAGAGAACAAAACAGAATAGAACAGAATGGAGCAGAATAGAATGGAACAGAATAGAATAGAACAGAAAAGAATAGAATAGAAAAAAAGAACAGAATAGAATGCAACAGAATAGAATGGAATGGAATAGATTAGAATGGAGTGGAACAGAATAAAATAGAACAGAATAGAACAGAATAGAACCAAGCAGAATAGAATAGAAAAGAACATAACAGAATAGAATAGAATAAAACAGGATAGAATAGCACAAATTAGAGCAGTACAGAGTAGAACAGAATAGAATAGAACAGAACCAAATAGAACCAAGCAGAATAGAATAGAATGGAATGGAATAGAATAGAACCGAACAGAATAGCACAGAATAGAACAACACACAGTAGAACAGAGAAGAAGAGAAGAGAAGAGAAGAGAAGAGAAGAGAAGAGAAGAGGATAGAACAGAACAAAACGGAACGGAACAGAATGGAATGGAATGGAGAAGAAAGAGAAAAACTAGGAGGAGTATATTGAAAGAGACAGAGAAAGAGCTTCAGTGCCATTGAAAATGAAAAACCTAATTAGAAATTTCCCAGGAGCAAAGCCCAGGCTGATTTTGCCTATTAAGCATATCAGGTAACTACCTGCATAGCCATTTCAACCTGAAGTTGATTGTGAGGACTGGGAAAGACCTATGAACTAGAGAATTTCTCCAGGCACCAAAGGATCATAGATATAGAAGTAGATGAGACCTTAGAAACCATCTGGCCCAACCCCCTCATTTTACAAATGAAGAAGCTAAGATCCAGTGAGGTTAGGTGATTTGCCTGAAGTCACATAGGTATAAGAAGCAGAGCTAGGATTTGAACTCAGGTCCCATGGTTCCAAGTTTGGAGTTCTTTCCACTCTAGGCCAATGCCTTCCTAAATATCTAGGGCTCTCCAGGGGTTTGAGTGGTATTGGCCTGAGCCTGGGGATCAAGGAATGAGTGAGGACTGAAAATGGAGGGAACTCTACTTCAAACCTATCCCAAGCTAACCAAGCATATGAGACTCTACCTTAATTGTACTCATCCACCCCTCACCTCAAACTACCCTCATACTGAAGTAAAAACCATCTATTACACTTAAATTGACTGAGGGCGCTTACTGGACTATAACCAGGAGGAGGTAGAAGGAACCACTAGAAAAAAAGGGAATAGGCAAAAGCTGAAAACACAGTAATACAGCTTCTGAAAGAGAAGCCTTACACCCTTGTCCATAGGAGGAAGAAAGAAGGGAACACACATCTATTAAGTACATTATAAATGACAAGCTATCATTTAAATCTCATAATTCTGGGAAGTAGATATTATTATTATTATTGTCCCCATTTTTCTTTTTAGGAAACTGAGGCAGACAAATTTGCCCAGGTCAGATTTGAGCTCAAATCTGCCTGACTCCAGTCCCAGTGCTCTATCATCTAGCAGCCACAGTAGTAGAAAGTTACCCCAAACTAGAAAAGTTGGGAGAGTCTTCTGTCTGGAGATTGTCCCAAGAGAACATCTCAAACCAAGTTCAATCAAGTACTCATCTTTGTGTAAAGTGCATGTGTTCGTGTGTGTGTGTGTGTGTGTGTTTCCATGTAGGTTTTATTTGTCCATTTGGTTTCAATACCATGTGGTACAGGTGGCATTGCTAGATATGATATGAAATCTGGAGGGTCTCTGAGGAAAAGAGAACCCATATCACCTCCAGCATGCCAGACAATGGGGGAGGGAGGAAGAGGTGAATAGCCCCAGGAGTGTGGTGGTCCTGGATGTTCCTTCCTCTAGTCTCTGAAAGGAGTACAAAACTAGAATGATATTTATATGTCCCCTAAATATTTCTACTCTAGGGCATGATTTTGGTTCAAAACAAAAAAGTGACTTCTCTGGTCACTAACCCTTAGCTTGTACTGGCCAATCTGACTCCTTCGCACCTGATGCTGATCACACAAAAGACCATCACAAACGACAAATAGCACCTAAGCCCATTTGTTCAAACAAATAGAAATCAGATAAGTCATCCAAAGTAGAAAATACTAGAAGATACACAGTAAATGAGCTCTTTGGTAGGAGTGAGTTAAGAACTCATCTCAAACGAAGAAACACTCCAATCTCACCCAAGAGGAAATTCCATGAAGTCTCTAAGGAGGTAAACAGGAAATTGAGGACATGTTGAAAAGCCAACTTCTCCTTTATGCCTGTAGCTTCTCTCTCTATCCACCTGCTTGGCATGAGTCCAAAAGACTGTCTGGAGTCCTTCCTACCCTCCCAAATTAAAAAATGCCCCTTCTCTCCAAAGCTCTCACGCAGGAAAGCAGCCTTGGATCAACATTTTCTCTCCCAATCTAGAGACATGCAAGGACTTAGTTGGAGAACTAGGTTATATCTGTTATAATCCTGGACTTGTTTCCAAAGTTGAGATATCTAAAGGAGCTCAGTGGAATGTCTTAAGAACCTCCTAACTGGCCTCTTTATTTCAAGTGTCTCCTTCCTCCAGATCATCCTTGGTAGTTCTACATGTCAAAATAATCTTTCTAAGGCCCAGGTTTTATCATGGCATAATCCTGTTCAAAAAACTGTTCAGCAGTTCCTTTAAAATCCAAACTTCTCAGCCTGGAATTGAAAGCCCTCCACATGGGGCAGCTAGGTGGCACAGTGAATAAAGCACCACCCCTGGAGTCAGGAGGACCCGAGTTCAAACCTGGCCTCAGACACTTAACACAAAAACTAGCTATGTGACCTTGGGCAAGTCACTTAACCCCAGTTGCCCTACCTTCCTCCCTCAAAAAAAAAAAAAAAGAAAGAAAGAAAGCCCTCCACAGATGGACTCCAACCTACATTTCTTTGGAAATGGAATATATTCCATATTTCTCCCTGTTGTACTCTCTATCTTCCCTCTAAGCTGGCTAAGTCTCCCTTATAATCAACAATTATCTCTTTATTATATATTATGTAGTATATTATATTATATTATTACTTATTATAATATTTATTTATATTATATATTAGTTATATTTATTAATATAAACATAACATATTTATATTATAATATTATTTTGTATAAATAAAAGATATAAATACCTTTATATTCGTAAAAGCCATCCCCTACACCTGGAATATGCTCTGTCCTCGCCCCCACTCCTCTAAATCTTTGGATCCTTCAAGGCTCAGCTCAGGGGCCACCTCCCTGTGAAGCCCTCCCTGATCCCCTATATTCGTGTTCTTCCCTCCTCAAACTACTTTCTGCTTATTTAGATGGGCACATGTCCCTCTCAACAAAATGCCCGTCCCTTTGTGCCTGCAAGCGTTTAATGTTGGTCTTCATATCTTTGTAGCCTATCATAATTGTCTTGCATATTATAGGTCCTTGATACTGTTCCTCGAATTAAACTGAATGTAAGTATGATTGCAATGCTGTAATGGCTGGGGACAGCAACAAGGAACAAAATGTCACATGACTTACCTTGAAGTGTCCCTCTGTTGGCTCCAAATGTGCAATAGCGACCACTTTTCTGAGGTTTTTGTGAGTGAGAGCAAAGAAAAGAGATGAGAAGAAAACAAACACACAATAGAATGACTCGGAGCCACGAGCCCAAACTGTTTTTATGTCCAAACTGTTAGGGATTTGTCATTAAAAATGAATACTGGGTTTGAGAAATGCTTGGAAAATGGTAACAGTGAAAGAAACAGAGGTTGGGCGTGTTCTACTCTGCCTACAGGGGACGTCTGGAGCAGACAAGTTTCTACCCACCCATAGGATTAGATCAAACTGTGGCACCTTTAGATGAAATGATAGTCAGTGAAGGAGACTTGGTCTGCAACACAAAGAAAGCTTTCTTTAAATTTTCTCCCAATTTCCCTTTACTCCTTTCCCTTGTAGTCTGAGAGACAGTTTCTTTTCTTCCTTCATGATTGTTTCCCAGTTCACTGGTTGGAAGATGCAGAAATGTGAAGAAGAAGAAAACCCCAACCATGCCCCAATGATGATAGATCTGTTCCCTGACGATCACTTACATCCACCTTTTAATTTGGGGGTTTCAGTTAGGCTGTATTCAGTATCGGTCTTTTGTTGTCATATTTATGAGTTTTTTCTCCCTTTAGAATATACTACCTTAAATTTGTGTGTGTGTGTGTGTGTGTGTGTGTCTGTCTGTCTGTCTGTCTAACAGATATTCTGTTTCCTCTAAGGGTCATTCATTAGAATCAAAATCCTGTCATGGAAAGGAGGGCAGTTAGGCAGCACATCTTCCTGAGTTCAAATCTAGCTTCAGACACTTACTTAGCTGTATGATCCTGGGTAAGTCACTTAATCCTCTTTGCCTTAGTTTCCTCATCTGTAAAATGAGCTGGAGAAAGAAATGGCAAAGCACTTCAGTATCTTTCCCAAGAAAATCCCAAACGGGGTCATGAGGTCAGTCACAATTGAGCATCAATGGAAAGGAGGCAATATGGTATAGTAGACTGTGCATAGGACATAGGGTTAGGAGAGTTGCAGAGCTGCTACTCTCTCCATTATCTTTAGCAAATCATAGAATCTTAATTTAAATTGCACATAATTTAGAAGTGGAATGAAACATAGAGACCCATATAGTCTAGCCCCCTAACTATGTATATGAGAAACTTAAGTGACTTTTCTAAGCTTATACAGGTAGCACATAAAAGAGCTGAGATTTGAATGAAAGATTATAGATTTAGAGATGACAAGGACCTCAAAGACCATCTAGTCAAACCTCCCCCATTTTTTAGATGAACAACCTGAAGCCCAAGGAGCCTTAAATGCTCTCCCAAAGTCATTCATGCAGATGGTGTCAGAAGCAGGATTTGAACCCAGGATTTTTTACTTTACTTGGGCCTTGCCTCTCTGTAAAATGAAGGATACTTCTAGGAAAATAACCTGGAGGAAGAGTGTTGTGATGTATTATGACAAAACTAAAGAAAAACCTAAACTATCCTGCCAACTCCCTACAAAAGTATTGCTCTGGTGCTTCATCATGGTGTGAAAGGGACTTTGGGTTGGTGAAACCAAGGACAATGAAACAGTATGTCAGGCAGGTGTTTTGTATTCCAAAGGCGTAGGATTTTACATTTAAATTGAAATTCATCATATTAGAATCAAATCTACGCTGTAGCATTAGTCATTCAGAATGTTAGGTCTTTCCTAGCTTTGAGGCATCCACACATTTGACCAGTATACTGTCTATAGTTAAACCTTCCACATTGCAAGGGGTTAAGGGTACAGCATTCCTGCGACCTAGAAAATCCACATAAAATTTGTTGGTGCCCCCCCTTTCACACCAGAGAAGTCTGAATTATTATGGTATTAAAAAGGAAATATGTTGATATCCCTATATTTTATGCATTTCAGAGTTTCTGAACCTTTTCTGTGTTGTCTGCAGGCCTTCACATGTTGTCTACAGCTTCCATGAAACTTCCACAAAATTCCCATTTAATTTCTTATGTATTTCTTATACATCAAAACCACAAAGGGGAAAGTCACAATATGGAAGGGATAACAGTATTCCATTGTCCAAGTCATTGACAAAAATGTTAAACAGCACAGTCAGATTCCTAGGGTGCTCCAATAATCAAGCCATTTGTTAACAGCTGCAGCTCCCAACCCAATCTGAATCTTTCTGATGCATTATTATCTGATCTATTATCTCTCTGTCTTCTCCACAGGAATAATCTCAGACACTTTCATCAAAAGTTTTGCGAAAACCTTAGTAAACTATTCCAGAACTCATCTATAATGCCCTCATATAGTAGTCTCATAATCTAGTAAAAAAATTAAAAAGAAATATACTTGTTTGAAACCAATTCTGTGTTCATGTACATATGCTAGCTCCTGAGGAATTTCTTCCTGTGAGAGAATTTTGGATTGGATCACAGGATTTAAAAAAATAATAAAATAAAAAATTACAAAGTATCCTTTTTTTCCTTCAAAATAACCTATGTTCTAAGGAGGAAATTTTACTCCTGGAAATGCCTCCCACTCACAGAAATAGAAGAAAACAGGCCCCTGATTGTTTTTAAAAGTTACCTAATCATGATCATCTCCCCATGTTACCAACAACTCTCTTGTATACAGATTACTGTTGGGCTTCTAGGAGCTGAGGAAGAATACTAAAAGTCTGCAGCTTTCTGTCATGCAGGCAAAAATGGCACTAGCCAGGAGGTACCCACGAGGTATTAATATGTACAATATTTGACCTGCTGATGACAAACTAAAGGGAAGAGAAGGTAGAATAAGAAATCTAAATGATAGAGAGATGGACCCACTGGGTGAACCTCCACCCCCAAGGAGGCATCATGGTACCCCGAAAACTCTCCAACTCTGGAGTTAGAGTTAGGGTTCAAGACCTGCCTCAGATTTCTTACTACTTGTGAGATCTCAGGCCACTCGTATACTTTTTCTTGGTTTCAGTTTCCTCTCTTACCAAATGAGGGCAATGGATTAGCTGACCTCTGAGAATCCTTCCAGATCTAGAGCAATAATCTCCTATCTTTTGCTCAGACTCGGCCTTTGTGGCCCCCTGGGCCATAGGTCTTGCTTGTTATAAACAAACATCCAAATACAGAAATAGAATTTTAAAAAAACAAAAACTAACAATAAACCTGCATGGACCTGGAGTCAGGAAGACCTAAGATCAAATCTGACCTCAGATACTGGCTAGCTAAGTCACTTAACTCTATTTGCCTCAGTTTCTTTCTTTTTTCTTTAATACATATTTTATTTTGACCCCAATTAAATAATAAAACAACTTTTAACATTTTTTTAAAGTTTCAGGTTCCAAATTCTTTTCCTCCGTCCTTCCCTTCCCTTCCCTCTCCTTGAGATGGTAAGCAATCAGATATAGGTTATCCAAGTGCAATTATGTAAACATTTCCAAATTAGTCATTTTGTACAAGAAAACTTGAATAAAAGAAAAAGAATGAGAGAAAGAAAGTGAAACATAGCATGCTGCAGTCTGTGTTCAAACAGTATCATTTCTTTCTCTGGAGGCAGATAGCATGGTTCATCATTAGTCCTTTGGGATTGTTTTAGGTGGTTGCATTGCTGAGAATAGCTAAGTCATTCACAATTCTTCATCAAACAATATTGCTGTTACTATATAAAAAGCTCTCATGTGTGAGTCGGATACAACTGAACATCGGCCAGACCCCCTGGTAGGTGCTGGAGGTGTAAAGAAAACAAGGAAAGCGTTGACCCTGCTCTAAAGGCATTTACATTTTTTTTTTTTTTGCTTTTTGGAAGGTCAATTGGGGTTAAGTGACTTGCCCAAGGTCACACAGCTAGTAAGTGTTACGTGTCTGAGGCTGGATTTGAACTCAGCTCCTCCTGACTCCAGGGCCAGTGCTCTATTCATTGTACCACCTAGCAGCCCCTGAAGGCATTTACATTCTATTAACTGAGGCATGTGCATAAAATTTTATATAAGAAAATAAATACAAAAAAAAAGTGAAAGTCTAGCTGCTAAAGAATTCATGAAAGATCTAGAATGTGGTATTGAAGTTGAGTCTTGAAAGTAATTAGAGATTCTGAGAGATGGAAGAAATATTCCTAACATGAATTTCAGTGAAATATTGCTAGCATGAGAGAGAGCCTGTGCAAAGATGCAGAGATGGGATATAGAATGTCATGTGTGAGGAAAGGGAAGAAAACCAGTTTGTCGAAACCTTGGAGTGTGGGAAGCATAATATACAGTAACTCCGAAAAAGTCAGTTGGAGACAAATTGTGAAGGGCTTTAAGGAACAAATGCAGGAATTTGTATTTGACCCTAGAAGAAATAAGGAGCCACTAAAATTTGTTGATCAGAGAGTGGTGTAATCAGGTAGGTGCTCTAGGATACCAGCTTGGCAGTGGGGTGAACAGAGCTGGAGAGGGCAGAAACTTAAGGCAGACAGGCAGGACAATCAGTGGCTACCAAAATAGTCCAGAAAGGTGTTTTAAGAGCCTGAAAGGCTCTAGCCTAATGACCTTGTGAGTAGAAAGGAATAAGTGAATGAAAGAGATATCATGGAGGTAAAATGAATTAACCAATGAACCAGCATTTATTAAGCAACTACAATATACCAGGCACCATATAAAATACTGAGGGCACAAAGAAAAAACAAGAAAATATTCCTTGCCTTCATTGAGTTTACATTCTCCTGGGGAAAACAAAATCTCCATAAATAAATACATATAAATGCACATAGTAGATGGGGAAAGAATCAAACATGAAATATTATTTATGAAATATATATATTATATTTCATAAATATGTACTTATGAAATAAATGTATAATTCATATAGCATTTATATAATTATATGTTTATAATTAACTTATTAAATATAATTAAATAATATTTAAATATAAATTAAAATTTTATAATATTAAATATTTTAAATATTATTAAATATTAAATTATTAAATATTTAAGGAATTGTTGAACAAATTTGGAATGGAATATTATTCTTATATCCTTATACCACAAGTATATATATTCTTATACCACAAGTACTGACAAATTCCAATAGTGCAAAGTAGTATTGTTAGGCATTTTTTTCAGTCATATCCACCTCTTTGTGAGGTTTTCTTGGCAAAGATGCTGAAATGATTTGCCATTTTCCTTTATAGATCCTTTTACAGAAGGGGAAACTGAGGCTAACAGGGCTAATTGATTAGCCCAGGGTCACATAGCTAGTAAGTGTCTGAGGTTGGATTTGAACTCAAGTGTTCCAGATTCTAGGCCTAGCACTCTATTCATTTCACCAACTCATAAAGGCTTAAAGGAACAAAGGCAAATTTTCTTTTTCTTTTATTCAGTTGAGAATCAAAAGACAAATTCCCCCAACTAATTGATAGTCAAGATATCAATAGGCCATTTTCAAGGAAAGGAATTGAAGCTATCAATAATCTTATTAAAAATGCTCTAGATAGAATGTGTAAACACTTCATTTTCCATAGCAAACTGCCATTTTCCTATATGGAGCAAAGAGGAAATCAAAGATACTTTAATTTTGTACATGATATATAATTGTTTATAATTTACATTTATAAAGGGGCTATATAGAGGGGCATCTTCATTGAACAGCATGAACAGTAAAATGCCATCAAATTGTAAGTTGCCTCCTCTCAAGGGGAAGCCTGAAAGTTTCTTTAGAATAATTTAATAGAAGTGTTTACATATTTAAGATCCTATTTCAAGTGCAAAAAGAAGCCATAAACAATGAACATACCCCATAAAGAAATGACATTTCAATAACAAGTCTCGGAAATTTCCTTAGGCTGAATGGTTTTCAACTTAACCTCTGACCATTTTACCACAAGTAAATGGCTCTGTGGGCCTTAACGGTAATTAGAAATCACAGGGCATCTTAAGCCTAGTCCAAGAGGAGTGCCAAGGTTTTAATATACTGTGGCTAGACTTGCAAGTCATACTATACAAGGAACTGTAAAAGAAATGGAAAAGGAGAAATCATTTGTACTACATTTATTGTACTACATTCTTACAGAATTCTAGAGTTTGAAGGAACCTCCATAGATACTCCATACACAAATCCTATTGAAAATATCTTGGATGAATGACTATCTATCCAGTACCTGAAGACCTCCAAATGTGGGAAATTCACCACCTTTCCATGAAACCATTTCTACTGTTGAACAGCTCTAATTGCTATAATGAGTTGAGATTTACTTTCATCCATCTTCTACCCACTGATCCAAGAAGAAATCTAATCCCTCATCTGTGTCAGACCAAGAGCTAAAAACAAGCATTCCTTCTGGGGAATTCTGACCTATGGGAGCAAGTAAGTCTATGTCCTACTGGGGCCCTTAGGAAGGTTTGCCAGCAAAGCACAGGATGGACAGCAGGTGGTGCTGTGATACAGTTTAACAACCACCAGGTGGCAGTGAGCCTTTGAATTGCACCTGAGACAGGTGTGGAAGAATACCATGGTGAGGGTAATCTAGTGGGGTGGGATGGTGGGATGAAAGGAACGAGATGTGTCCCAGTAAATCCAGTGGTCAGAGACATTTGGTGCACCTTTAAAAGGGGCTCTTCTTAGTTAATCTCCAGGTAAATGAGGACGGTTCCAAAATAATGTTTATTCATAGAAGATAGTTCAAAGGAAGTTATATGAGTCATCCAAAGCTTCAAGAGAATACTTGGGATTTGGATTTAGTATTGGAGATCAGAGGAGGAAGATATCCCCTAGGCTAATAGGTTTTTTGGGGCATCTAGTGCCCTTACCAAGGAAGAATCTTGCATGAAAGGAATGAGGGATTGCCTTTGACCCTAACAGTTTTAAGTGAGGACTGTGGAAGGGCAGGCATGAGAGAAGTCCCTACCTAGCACACTCCTGAAATCTGGCATTCATTTCCTCTCGGTGTAGTAAAAAAAGTATGGCATTTACTCCACTGTTAGTGAATACTCCCATTTTCTGTGCACCACTGATGGAGTTCATCCTCTTCTGGAGAAGCAATAATGATTATGTTCCTCCTTAAATTGAAGTCAAATTTTGGTTCCATATAACTTCTACTCATTCTGCCATCTATAGTCAAACAGGGGAAACAAACCTGCTATTCATCTAGCACTTTAAGATGTAAACTGTGCTTTGCATTCATTATTTCATTGGAGCCTCAAGACAGTCCTGTAAGGTAGGCAGTCCAGGTATTATCTCTATTCTGTTGTTGTTCAGAAATTCCCATTGTGTCTGACTCTTCATGATCCCAATGGGGGTTTTCTTGGCAAAGATGCTGGAGTGGTTGGCCATTTCGTTCTTCATCTCATTTGACAGATGAGGAAGCTGAAGCAGATAGGGTTCACTGACTTGTCCAGGGTCACACAGCTAGTAAATATCTGATGCCAGATTTTAACTCAGAAAGATGAGTGTTCCCAACTCCAGGTCTAGTTGCCCATCTCTGTTCTACAGAAGAAGAAACCAAAGCTGAGAGAATTTAAGTGACTTGTCCATGGTCACACAGCTAATAAGTGTTCAAGGTGGGATTCCAACATGGGTTACAGCAATAAAAGGTAAGAAGGTTGGGAAGTCCTGAAGATTAAGGGAATTTCTAGACATTGTATGAATCTGACTTCTCTTAAAGGACTAGATATTGTTGCAGTTTAAACCCAGGGGTTTAAAACTGTTAGTTTCATGATGTGTTGTGGTGTAACCATCTCAAAGACTTCAGAGTCAGATCACCTCTAATCCAAGTACAGGCGTTTATTGAGATTGACACTTCTCATGGAATGGCTGAGTTCCAAGAGGGACCAGTCACTTCGGAGAAAGCAAGATGGATTTTTATAGGGTAAAGATGCTGATTATACAATCAAAATTTACATAAAATATAGGAATATGATTAATATTTAAAAGGCAGGAGGAGTTTGTTATGGGATTAGGTAATGGAGGAGGGGTTCCATCTATGGTTCAGTGGTTAAACATTCTGGACTTGCTGCCCTGTAGGGATCGGTGTGAGTCTAAAAGCACCTGTGGTGCTGAGGGTCAGAGCCCAGTTGCTAAGCTCATGGGGAAGTCCTGCGAGACTGCTCACTTGATGAGTAGCAGCTGAGATGACTGACTCGGCCTGTCCTCCATTGGCCCACTCCTCCAGTGCACAAGGAGATCATGCTTTAATCATATTACCTCTAGGGTATATAAGGAGGACGCTACAACGCAATAAAAGACAGCTGCTGTACGCTTCTCTCTCACCTCTGTTCTCTTCAGTCCCTCCTGAGAATACAGCCTAAGGCTGGCCCTTAGGTCCCACCTGTTTCTGTGGGAATGGGTCTGGGGGCAGTGACCAGGTAGCAGCAGTAGCTGGGTTCCCATCACATGGACACACCTGCTGTTTCTGTGGGAACTAAGAGTTTAGGGACACACATTTGTTCCAGTGAAGAACATATGAAGAACTTAGGACATTCACAGGAGGGGGGGTGGGGTAGATACAGTGGGCCTGCTCTTCAGTGGGACCAAGCCTATAAGGAAGTTAGAATATTGGGGCTGGGAGTAGCTTAGGATTCCATCAATATTATACAACTCAATATTGTTTCTGAATGAAAAAATAAAATAAAACACTATGTTGTCATAAAAAATATTGAATCTCTGCAGTTTGTCGAAAGATGAACTGATCAATGATTTTGCAGGAATTGGAAAGGACCCAGACTAACTGCCCAAAATGTAATCATTTAAAAATGGTCTGAGAATAAGATAGAAACTTGTTTTCATTTCAAACTCGAAGTGCTGAAATCTAGCAGGGAAACTTCAGTACTTTGATGGATCTGCTATCTCCCTGCTATAGGTACTCCCTCCAGTGGGGCAGATTACAATCCATCCCTGCCTTCTTATCCTCAGCTATTCTTGTCCCAAGTACCCCATAAATCCACCTCAGGGAATCTATCCAATATGTAGAGTTGGGAGTGGAACCTTTCTCCAGATCTCTTACAATACTGTAGTAATGGAGCATACAACTGTCCACTGACTCTCCTTTACTCTAATGACATGACCAATCAATTTCCTTTTTCAGTCATACATTTCTTGGATGACCAGCACTTAATAAAATGTCCAGCACACCTGTTGTTGTTCAGTTGCTTCCATTTTGTCCAACTTATTGTGACCCCATTTGGTGTTTTCTTGGCAGAGATTCTGGAACAGTTTGCCATTTCCTTCTCTAGTTCATTTTATAAATTATGAAACTGAGGCAAACAGGGATAAGTAACTTACCCAGGGTCACACAGCTAGAAAGTGCCTGAAGCCAGATCTGAACCCAGGAAGATGTCTTCCTGACTTCAGGCCCTGCATTCTATCCACTGCACCACCTAGCCACTGCCACTTAATAAATGCTACCTGACTGGCAAGATGACTTTGAAGGACCCTCCAAATCTGTTAAAACCTTTACATTCCATTTATTCATTATCAAGATAGATCTTCTTTACCATTAGAATATTAACACTTGAAGTAAAATGTCAGTCTCTAAATGTTGACCTTTATCCTGCTTTTCTTAAATAAATTGTGGTTGATTACAGCCTACCAGAACCTAATGGGCATTTCTCCATTGTCCTTTTAATAACTTTCAAGTTTTATTCTTCAGAGACAGAGAATCTATGACGTAGCCATATAGCATCACCAGAAGAATATTGACGTCTAAAAGATGTGCTTTTGTTTGAGCATGCAGGTTGGGATCGTTAAAAATCACTGTACAACTTCCCAAAAGAAATACAGAGAGAACTGGTCAACTATGGAATTAAGATTATAAAGAGTGGTAGTGGGGCATAGTGAACAGAATATCATCCTTGGTGTCACAAAGATCCGAGTTCCCTAGGATCCCACATCAGACACTACCTTCCTGTTCTTGGCCAAGGAGCTCATCATTATGAGGGGGAAAAACAGGTTTAGGAGGAGGGAGGCAGATGGAGATATCAGAAAGGGAAAGATCAAAAGTTCAAGAGAGGAACGGGTGATGGCGAGATCTTAGGTACAATCAGCCCTGTAAGGCCTAGTCACAGGAGTCAATGAGATAAATGAACTGGACTGCAACCGTGTTTGCTGGAATGTCAACATATGTATGAAAGGAGGTGAAGGAGTGTGAAGGCAAGGGTGGGAAGAAAGCCGGGCCCAAGTACTGAACCGCTTGAGAAAGGAGAGTGACCAAGTGACACTGGAATATTATGGCAATAAAGACCTAATACTGTTATCCTTGGTAACCTCAGCCCAGTCTTGAACCAAACAACCAATCAGTTGACAAACATTTATGAAGCATAAACTGTGTGCCAGAAACCCTGCTAGGTGCAGGAAATATACAGGCAGAAATGAAACAGTTCCTGCCTTCAAAGCGCTTGCATTCTCTCAAGAGAGACAACAGATACACATGGAAGTACAACAATACATGTGGTTGGTTGTTGTCTCTTCTCGAAGAGGACAAAAATGACATCACCATGTTAAAGTCAAGTTACAGTATGCCAGACAATGTGATCTCAGAATGCTCTACCACAAATGGGGTATAAATAATCCATGTGAACATTTGTAGTATATTCTCTAAATGTGCACATCCGGCATATCTTTTGAGCTACTTCAATTCTGTTTTACTCACATAGCAAAGAGCCTTCTTTGATGCAGGCACGCCATGCTAGGTGGTCCTATCAGTGCCTCCCATATCTTACAATCTATTCCAAAGTTCTTCAGCAAGCCCTTGAGAGTGTCCTTGTGTGGTTTCTTCTGACCACCAGGTAAGCACTTGCCCTGTGTGAGTTCTCCATGAAATAGTCTTTTAGGCAAGCGGCCATTTGGCATTCAAACAACGTGGCTGTCCATTGGAGTTGTAATCTCTGAATGCTTGGCAGTTTATATACATATACAAATTATACAGTATAAAATGTATAGAAATTAAATAAAAGATAATCTGTGGAAGAAGCACTAGCAACTGTGAATGGATCAGGAAAAACTTCACATAAGAGGTAATGTGTACTAAGCTTTGAAGGAAACTGGGGTGGGGGGGGGCAGTTTTAAGATGGTGGAAGAAAAGAGTGAGTACATAACCAATGCAAAAGCATAAATATAGGCCAGGAAAGCCAGTTACCTTTTACCAAGGTATAAAAACCTCCCAAACTAGAGCACCCTCTCCTATACCACCTCAATCCCTGGGGAGAGTGGACTCAAAATATTTGCTGTTAAGCATTCCCTCCACCAAGTTCAGAGCTGATGAACAAAAGTCACACTCTAGCTTATAGGACATGGTCAAGCATCTGCTAGGTCGATCCATTCCTTCTCTGGATCTAGCAGGCTGCTCTTCAGAGCTGGCTGTTCCCTGGACTTTGGGACTGCAACCAGCAGCAGACTTGGCTGTAGACTCCAGTTTTTCAACCTCTTGTTCCTCTTCCAACCATCTGACGTTTACAAGATCATAAGGAGTTCGTGAAGCTGATACATAGTCTCCGTGAGAGGCTTCAGGTCTGTTAAGCAGCACAATGGAGTTACACAACAACCAGACAATCAGAACGTCTTCTGACATGCCACGAATCCTTTGTGAGTGAGCACTAGTCAAATATGGAGATGCCAGAAACCACAGAACCAGCCTTGATCAGCTCAGGGGTAACCATGGACAGAAACTTCAAACTCAAGACCTTGCTCAGAACTTCCCAGACATCCTGCTGCCTGCCTTATTGTGTCTACAGATGTCTTCTCCCTTAACCCTCATTCCCCTTCTGAAAACCTCTAGAAACTATCTCACCCTTTTCCCACACCTCTTTGAGCAGCTGAGAGCTCTCTCTCTCTCTGTCTGTCTCTGTCTCTGTCTCTCTCTCTCTATCTATCTATCTATCTCTCTCTGTCTCTGTCTCTCTGTCTCTGTGTGTGTGTGTGTCTTTCTCTCCCTCTGTTTCCCCCTCTCCTCTATTTCTCTCTCTATGTCCCCCCGCCTCTCTCTCTGCTTCCTTGTAGCATCTTCTCTCCCCTACAAGCTTTTTCTCAGACAATAAATGCTTTCAGTAGGAGTATTTATTCCAGGACCTGTTTATTGCGAGTCTGTTTATAGTATTGGAGTCTTTTGTTAACAGACCCTTGTGCCCTGGCTGTTCTGCCACTAGGAAACTACAACAATAGCCTGAGGCTTAGTACCCAGAGCTAAACAGATCTCAAGTACAGTTTCAAAACTTTCTAAGGCTAAGTTTTGCCCATTAGTGGAGTGATGCATAGGATATTGCTCCCCAGCACAAATGATAGCTGGACCAACCCACTTTGCAAAACTGACCCAGTCATGATCACAAAGGAAATAGGGCTCTGAGGAGGAGATGCTTCATGGGTTTCCTCAACATACAGCACTGGTTGTAGCTCCCAGTAGGCAACGCTGTCATCACCCCCATCACCTGCGTCAGGTCGTCATCAGGCCCCATCAGCCTTCCTCCTCCATTTATCTTTATTATCACTTTTCAAAAATGATCACCTCTTTTCAAAAGAACAAGTACTCTATTGGGCACTGGTTTCCATATGGCAAAGGTGACTGCTTCAGGGTCATGAAGTGCATAAGTACAGGCTTAAGTACATCCCAAGACTCCCTACTCTAAATACTCAGTATTCCTGGGTGACAGAAGAAAAAAAATAGTCTCCATTACATTTACATAATACCAAAGAGAAAGTTATTTCTCTAAACTAGAGCAGTGAAAGGAGAAAGGTGTGTGTGGGCATTGCCATAGAGGTAACTAACTACAAAGACTTCCTTCTCTGTGTAAAGGAAGCTTCCCATATCCCTTCGGAGCTTCGTACCCTCGGGTTTTTCTTAGCTCATGCATCTGTTACAAACCCATTTTGGAGTAAAGAAAGTTGAAGTATGGGAGAAAAAAGCACTCACCACCTTTATATTTCCCCCACGGGTTAAAAACTCAGCAAGTTTTCCTTTGATTTTCTCATTCCCAGCCTCTTCTCCCCTCCCCTGTTGTCTTCTGCAATGCCCTTAGAGGAGAAAGGCTGTCCTTTGACTGAAATTATCAAGGGAAAAATGAGGGTTTCAAACAAGCCATTTTATGTGACCTATTCAGAGAGATGAAAATAAGACTGAGATCTATATTCCAACGACTAATTCAGAAAGATGAAAGTGCAATCAAATTACAGTAGCCATCACCAATTTAATCTAACATATAAGAGACCTGACCACATTTTTTAAAAAAATAATCTCACCCAGTGACTCTCTAGAGAACAGATGGAAAAATAGCACTGCTCTTCACCTCCCCCTCTCCTTGTTTGTTTTATAGGATAGGCTTTCCTTTAGTCAGGGGAATAGATATATCATAAAAGATACAGTATTTTCCTTTTAATTTTGCATTCCCTCCTCAAAAAATATTTATTTTTCTTTCTTTTAGCAAACTTTACAGAAGATCACTGAGCTCTGAAAAATACAAGATTAGAATCCAACTTTTCAGCATTTATAGGGAAAAACTGCTCCATGATGAAGTTCAACAGACACCCCACCTCCCTGAGCATCCTTGTTACTGTAATTACATCTGTGCAGCTCGACCTCTCATCACCTCATCTTGGAGCTAAAAAGTAATCAGAAAGCACCTATTGAAAATTCCACAGAAAGACCAACATTCCAATAGACTGTCCAGGTAAAGCCATGCCTATTGTGGCCATGATCGTCACATCATACAAAACAACAACAACAACAAAGAATCATATATGTGAATGGCAGAAATCATCCTGATTCACAAAGCAGTTTCACCTCAGGGTACATCAATAGAAGAAGCAATATTGAGAGTCGGGCAGAACACAAAATGACCATCCAGATATGTTTCATTGATAAAATCTGGACTAGGAATGCTTAACCGAAAAAGAATGTTGCTGATGATAGAAATAACAACTCAAATTTACATAGTGTCTTAAGGTTTCTGAAGCGCTTTTTATGCTCATTCAGTACAGAAGCCTGTATCAGAGGGCCCTGAAATTAGTTGCAGCAAAACAACATGATATCATGATATGTTACTCAGTTTAGCCTCTGAGCTCACACTTTCAGTGTCATGCTTGAAAGATTCATTCTTCCAGAGGAAATCTAAATGAACCTTTAGTTCAAGTTTTGTTGTTGTTGTTGAGTCATTTTTCTTTCAGATACAACTCTTCATGACACCATTTGGGATTTTCTTGGCAAAGATGCTGGAGTGGTTTGAAATTTCCTTCTCCTACTCATTTTACAGATGAGGAAACTGAGACAAGCAGTGTTAAATGACTTGCCCAGGGTCACACAGCTAGTGAGTATCTAAGGCTGGGTTTGAACTCAGATCTTCTTGACTCCAGACCTAGAGCTCTATGTCCTATACCACCTAACTACCCCAAGTTTTAGGAATACTCATATCATTAATGTAGGTATTTTCTCCAAAGGTACAGATTATAGCTCATTCATGTCTGCTCTTTCTCCTCTACTTCTGTCCATGTCATCCCTTAAGTTCACCATAGAGAACCCTCTAACCAAGAAATAATGACATCTAGTCAAAGGGTTGTTGTGAAAATCAAAAGAGATAATCAATATAATGTTCTTTACAAATCTTAAAGTTCTATACCAATATGAAATATTTCTGGTAGGTGCTGTCTTCATGGTCAAAGTAAGAAAAGAACTATATAATTAGAGTTGAAAAGGACGTTAGTCTAATCTAAAAACCTTCTTTTTAGATTTTTGAAAACCGAGGCCCATAAAGGTTAAGTAACTTGCCCAACGTCACAGAGGTAGAAAGGCACTGGTTATCTCTTTTAATATGTTGATAGCCTATTGTCCCTTATACTTAGTTCCAACATCCCAGGAAATTCTTTTGGATCACCAAATTATCTCCATTTGGTTTATTGACAGAAAAAAAGAAAATAATAACTTGTTCCTCATCCTTGGGGGATCACATTTTAGATGAATAACAGTTGATAAATACGGCTTCCTAAAAAGAAAAAAGAAAAGCCCATAAACCTATTGCTCAGATCCAAACCCAGGTCAGGAATTCACAGAGCTCATACCAAGGGAGCAGTAATCCAACTTTTACCCTGGATCAGACCTTTGGGGAACATTGAAACCTAATAAGCCCTAAGTCTGAACCAACTGTGAGATCCTGCACTCAGTACCCCCAAGAAAGCAAGAGCAAAATCGAGACAGATATTCCCTCCAGAAGTGAAAGAGCCCAGCCCTAACTAAAGTCCAAAGTCATTAATTAGGTTTAAGAATTAGCAAAAAAAAAACCAAGAACCCTACTACAAAAGATATTGCAGTGATAGGGACACTGAAGACATAAACCCAGAAGAATGATTCCAAAATATCTCCAAGCAAAGCCTCAAGGAAAAATGTCACAGGCATAAATTCATCTAGAATTCCTAGAAGAGATAAAGCAAGAAGGTTTTTTCTAAGAGCCAAAAATTTTTAATAAATTAAATTGGACTAAAGGGAAAGAAAATAGAAAGGAAATGCAAGCTATGAAAGAAAGAATTAGGAAAAGAAATAACAGTTTGGCACAAAGGTATACAAAACCTTGCCTCAGCAAGAAAAGCTCCCTAAAATATTAGAATGGACCAAATATAAGATAATAACTCCATGAGATAACAAGGAATATTAAAACAAAACCAAAAGACTACAAAAGAATAAGAAGAAAATCTAACTCATAGCAAAAACAACTGACCTGGAAAACAGATCCAAGGAGAAAAATTTTAAGTCATTAGGCTAACTTAAAACTATGGCCAAAAAAAGGGAGAAAAAAAAAAGCCTAGACATTATATTTCAATAAATCTTAAAACTTCTCAGATCTTTCAGAACCAGAGGGCAAAATGGAAATAGAAAGAATCCACCAGTTAGCTCCTGAAAGAAATCCTAACATTAAAATTCTCAAGGAACATCATAACCAAATCCAGAGCTTCTAAGTCAAAGAAAAATGGTTGCAAACACCCAGAAAGAGTTCAAGTACTGAGGAGCCACAGTCAGGATCATACACGATTTAGTGACTACCAGTATAAAGGAGCAAAGAGCTTGAAAATTATTTTCTAGACAGCAAAGGTTGTGCTTACAATCAGGAATAATAAATAATAATGTGACATAATAATATAACATACCAGAATACTATAATAGAGTAATATTACTATAATATATAATGTGGCACTAATAATAACAACTAACATTTAGGTAGTACTTACTACATGCCAGGTGCTGGGCTAAGTACTTTAAAATTATTTTCTCAATCCTGGAAAGTAGGAGCTATTATTTTTACAGATGAGGAAATTGAGGCAAACAGGCAAACCTACAGGTACAAAAAGACCTTTAATAACATAGACTTCCAAGTATTTGTGATGAAAAGACCAGATCTACATAGAAACACTGAAATTCAAGCGCAGGATTCAAGGAAAAAATGAAAAGTAAACATGAATGAACAACCATAAGAATTAAATAATAATAAACTTATATGGGAGATATCCCATCAGAAATCTATCATGAGGGGTCATAAAGGGAATCTGATTAGACAGAAGACCTGAGAGTTACTCTGGTAAGTCTTCATGATTTTAAAACAAGAATGAAAAGTTAGTGGAGGAGAAATACAATTTAGGAGAAAAAGAGGAAGGCTGGCAAAATTTTTCTCACATTATTGAGGTATGCAAATAGAGGAAAAGGGGCAGGCGGCACAGCTGACACTTGGACTTCACTTTCATCTGAACTGGTCAAAAGAGGGGAAAACACACATACAGAGTTGGGTACGCAAATACATTTTACTCAACAGGGAAATAGGAGGAAAAAGAGAGTACAAGGGGAAATTAGAGGGAGAAGAGATGAAAGGGAAGAATTAGTCCTAAACAAAACAAACAAAACAAAACAAAGATAATACAAAAATATTTGTAGCTCTTTGCAATTGCAAAAAATTAGAAACGAAGGAGGTGCACATCAGTTGGGAATGACTAAACAAATAATAAATCTAACATATAATAATGTATTTATATCTACAATTATATATAAGATAAGATAAATGCAATTGATCACTATTGGGCTATCCAAAAACAACATGAAGGGAATGATTTCATCAAAACCTGAAAACAGCTGTGTGAACTTATGCGAATTGAAATGAACAGAATCCAATGAACAACGCATACAATGACAACAATATTGTAAAGACAAACAACTGAAAAACTTAGGAACTCTGATCAGTGTAATCACCAACCACAATTACAGAGAACTGATGATGACACAAGCTATCGTTATCTTCTTGACTCCAAGTACAGCACTCTATCCACTATAGTATACTTCCTTTCATCTGCAAAAATAATAATAATAATAATATTATAATATTGTTTTTTATAGTTCCCATGTCAGGAAATGAATTTTTTTCATCCCTTGCAATTCAGAAAGACTTTATTTAACTTAGAGATGGACTGTGATTCATGGAAGTGGAAGGAGCAGCTATACCAATGAAATTATGGACCTTTATAGTATCTGTGTTCTGCTCATGCTGATTTTCAGTAGGAAATAGGGTGCTGGAGATACCAATTTAGATTCCCAAGAAAAGCAAGGAATCTTCCATTACTGGTACCATTGTATTTTTGCAAAGTCTGAATCCATCCCTAAAATGTATCCTTGCAATGAACAGCCTGCCAGTAACAGATAACAAGTACCTTTAGACAGGGTGTTCCACTTGATGGAAATGTCATTTCTACACCAAGAAGGGATGTCCTTACAGTCAGCCAAAACTTCCAAAAAAGAGTAAATAGGAGCTGCATAAAAATATGGATTGTTATAGCAGCTATACTTGCAAAAGAGTTGGAGATTAAAGGCTTTGCTCTCTCAATATTTCTCATTCTAACTCTGGTTTACAGAGATGATAATTAAAAATGAGTGGCTGACATTTCCCTGGCATGAAAATAAGCTAAAATTTACCTAGGCAACTGAATCTTGAAATTTTATGGAAAGAATTCAGTTGAAAATGTGCTTTTTATGATAATTAAATTTGGTTCCTTTCCCTGATCATATTTTATTATTCTAGAATTTATTGTTACAATTGACTAGAAAAACTCCACTCTCTTCATTTGGGCCTCACTGTCGAGTGATAATGTAAGGAGAGGGAGTCTTATAAGCCATAGGATTTAGAGCTGAAAGGGATTTAATAACTTATCTAGTGTAACCTCCTTTTATAGATAAGGAAGTGGAGGCCCTGAGAGCTAAAGTGGTTTATCCACACAGGTAGTCAGTGTTCCTTACATATAACAAGCTGCTTCTCAGGGTCGAATTCTAGAGATGTGTGTAGGGGTGGTTGTTATTGTTGTCTGTCCATTTTTGAAGAGGACCAATGACATGATGGGGTGATGTCTTGAGTCCCACATGAAGTGGATTTAAGCGAGACAGAGTTGCACAACTTTCAGCCTCACTTAGAGTCATCAAAGTTCAGTGGCAAGGAGAACATGTGTAGGAATGGAGATTCGGGGAGTAAAGTGGTCCAAAGTTCCAGGTGGCTTTAATTCCACTCTCCCATTCAATCAGGTCCAAACTCCTTTGGAATTACCCTTCTGTTACTTCCTCTTCTTCCCATGTCATATTCTTCTTTTTCTTCTACTCTGTCTAATCCTACTTCTATCCTCCTAAAAAAATCCACGAAGACAAAAACTACAGCTAACTGTAAGCTGTTTAAACTTCCATATAGCCAAGGTACAATGCTAGAAAGTCAGCAAGCAATAAGGTTTAGATTACAGGGATGGTTGTGGGAGCTGTTGTTTGTCCTTTGTTCTTGAAGAGAACCGTGGCATCAGGAAAGTGATGCCATAACTTGAGAGTGAATTGGATTTGAGTGAGGGAGGATTGTGCAATGTCACCAGCCTCACTTTCTCTTCTGGAGTCATCTGGCTCCAAGGGCAAGATATAGATCAGGAGGATTGGACATGGCCCCCAGTTTGGGAGTGGAAAGTAACAGACATAAGACATTTCAAACAATAGCTATGCTTTAAAAAAAGATGGATGGACCAGTCATATAGTGAGAATGTGGAACATCCAAATGGACAGCCTGTATACACCATCCTTATCTGCACAGTGTCAATAGCTATAGAGCAAAGTTCCCAGAACACAGGGTGGGCCTCTACTAATGAATTTATTGAAGTGATGTAGTTTAGGGGTGCTAACACAGTTTAGGGATGCTGGGACCCCCAAAGTGTCAGAGCACAGGGCTGCATTGCTTGGAATGAATTCACACACTCAAGTCATCTTCTAGTCAAGTGACAAAGTTTTGTGATGATGGTAAGGCAGTGGAAGTTACTTAGGGAACTTGCAACTTAATGGGTTGATGCTAATGTTTATATGGAAAAAGGACAGTGAAAAGAGTGCCAAGTATGCTAATTAGGTAATCTGGGGCAGGATTAGGGAGTGGTCAGGATATGCAAATAGTCTGGCTGCTGGGCTTCTGGAAAGTATGGGAAAATTCTGGGAATCAACAGAGATACTTTGTTGAAGGAGCAAGATAGAAGGGTTGCCATAATATGGTCCTTAGGCAGCATATGTCTGTACTGTGTCTGTACTGATAGCCTTTATCTAAGGAATTACAGGCTCAAGCCTGCATGTGCTTATAATAAGGAAAGACTTTCTCACAGGGGCCTTACTGGGATTCTGGGTGGCTTCCAGAGACATGGTCTTTGCCCTTTGGGGTCCAGATCCCACCACCCATCAGATGGACATGAACCATATAGGACTACAAGTCATGGATGAGTTATAATCAGTGTCATAGGAGGAAGAAGTCACATCAATGATATTATAGACACATTGAAGCATTTTCTTCACTAGAGCCCTGCTTTGGTGCCTTATCAGGGATGTGACCCTACAATCCTAAGAAGGATATGAAGGGACCAGCAGGAATAGATGCCATATGGAATGCTTCCTTGCCATGTCCTTCTCCAACTCATTTTACAGATAAAGAAACTGAAGCAAGCAGGGTTAAGTGACTTGCCCAGGGTCACACAGCTAGTAAACGTCTGAAACCAGATTTGAACTCAAGAAAATTAGTTTTCCTGACTCCAGGCCCAGTGTTCTATCCCCTGTGCCACCTAGCTGCCCCAGCAGCAGCAGCATTCCCAGCAATCAATTACCAAATCCAATTAATTATTTATTCAAGGCATTTCTTGCTTCTATCCCTTTCTTTTCAATCCAATTACCATTCCCTTCACCATCTCCCACCTGAACTATTACAAAATCCTCCCTACTTCTCCTTCTGTGTGCGGGTTCCCTTCTCTCCAATCAGTTGTATATATGACAGCTAGATTAATCTTCCTTAAGCACTACTTTCATCATATCACTCCCTTTGTCAAAAAATGTTTCATGACTCCTCATTGCTTAGAGGATGGAGATTTAAAGGAAGTTTTTCATTGACTGTATCAACAAGCACCCTAGCATACCTAGGGCGGCTACTAGCACAGGTTCTTAGATCTGCTTTTCTACAGGAAAGCAACTCAAAATGGGTTAACAATCTTACTTTAATCAAACATATTATTTACCTAGTCCAGGGGGAAAAGTCAGCACCCTGAACTTCAGAGAATACAAACAGAATTTACAAACAAACAGAAAAACAGATCAGCAGATGGCTTCCAGCGTCTGACCATTACATCAGTTACCTATTCAGTTACCAGAGAGGGAAGCACCAATATCTGGGTTTTTCACAGCCGGGGGGCTCAACGGCTGCCCAGAGTCTCTTCTGGCCAAATCACACAACTCTTCTCAAAGTGAGCCCCAAACCAAAACCTCACATCAGGGTGTATATATAGCCTTCTC
>CM053591.1:67622963-67652640 GCA_028646515.1 Pseudochirops corinnae
TTCCCATTTCTCATAGCACAATAGTATTCCATTACATTCATATACCATAGCTTGTTTAGCCATTCCCCAATTGATGGGCATCCCCTATATTTCCAGTTTTTTGCAACCACAAAGAGAGCTGCAATAAATATTTTTTGTGCCTTTTGACTTTTCTGGTTTCCTTTAAATTTCAGCTAAAATCCTACCTTCTGCAAGAAGCCTTTCTTATCAGATTATCTCCAATTTATCCTATTTTGATCTCCTTTGTACCTAGTTGTTTTTCATATTGTCTCCACAGTCTATTAGACTGTGAGATCCTTAAAAACAAGGACTGTTTCTTTGTATCCCCAGTGCTTAGCATAGTGATTGGTATGTAGTAGGTGTTTAATAAATGCTTGTTGACTTGACTTGGCTAAAGATAAAGTTCAAAACACCCTAAAATAAATCCTATGGAATACAAGATGACATTTCACTCTAATTTTCCAATACTTCTATAAACTCATTGATGGGAATGCTCCCTCCAGTGGTGTAGATCTCAGCCATTCCATTCCTGCTCATTCTGTGCAACTCTTATCCCTCTTTTTCCTTTCGTTTGCTACAGATGGTCCTATATTAAGGGAATAACACAGAAAAACACTCTTCAATCAATCAACCAATTAACAAGCATTTTTAAGTGCTTACTGTATGCCAAATACTGTGTTAGACTCTGGGAATATGAAGACAATGAAATGGTCTTTGCCTTTAAAGAGGTCACATTCAATCAAAGGAAGAGACATGTACACAAATAATTGTATACAAAACAAATACAAGGTAAATCTTTTTTTTTGGGAGTAAAGCAAAAAGTGAGGGAAGGTGGGGGGTGGAGGAGTGGGTGTGGAGGTAGGGGTGGGGTGAGGAGGGGGATCACTAACCCTTAGAGAAAAGAAATTTTACATATGGAAGCTAAAAATGGAAGATTCTCTCAGGTCCCTATTTGCCAATATACCTTATTTTTTTCCCTTTAAAGCTAAGTTAAAAATTTGAAAAAGTTAAAAATTTTAACATTTAAAAAAAGTTTTGAGTTCTAAATTCTTTCCTTCTCTCAAGCTCCTCCCTGACTCATTGAAAAGGCAGACAATATGATAATATCAATATACTCCAGCTGAAAATATTTATAGCATTTCAATAGAAGGCCAATCAACAGGAACTTTTAGGATTTAGGACGATACTTAAGAACAGTTTTGCCTCTCCCAATTATTTGTTTTTCTTTCCCCTTTTTCTTTCTGAGTGTAATCCCATTAATTTTTCTATTACTTGTTTACCAGGAGATCTCCAGTGTCTCCCTATTGCCTAAAGAATGTACTTTATCATCTCTTGTTACTTCCTCAATAGAAAGATAATAAATATTATTACATTTCTATTGAAAGGTAAATAACTGGGAGAGGCAAAACTGTTAAGTATCATCCTAAATTCTAAAAGTTCCTGTTGGTTTTCCTTCTATTGAAATGCTTCTTCTTCTTCCTCTTCCTTCTACTCTACCTCTTCTTTTCCTTTTTTTCTTCCCTTTCAATCTGGCTCCATTGTCCTTATCCAGGTTTTTCTCTTCCTAATGCCCTACACAAAACCTGCTTCAATCACTTTGGTGTCATTACCTTCCCAAGCACACTTTGTTCACTCTTACCTTCTTGCCTTTATATGTTCCACCCTCTAGAATACTCAATTCTCTTCTCTTCCTGAGGTAACAAAATTAAACATGTATACTTCTTTCGCAACTAGAAACAACTGAGCTTAATACTTCCCTAAAATGGAAAGTTACCAGATCACATCTGTAAGCCATTTACAGTAGCTAATTTAATTCTTCCTTGTGCCCAGCTGAATTTCTCCTAGTTATTTCTTGAATTACTTTCACATCATGAATTACAAAATTGACTTGAGAGCTCATTTCATAGCCAGGAACAAGAATTGATAGTTATTATTACTCTGTTCTGTCATTCCAAACCTACTCATCTTCCAAACTTATGTTCTACTTCTTTGAGGAAGATTTTATCAATCACTTTTGTCCACAGGAATTTCTTCTCATTCCATGTTGTTGTTCAGTTGTTTAGTTATGTCTAAGTCTGTGTGATCCCAGTTTTTTTGGCAAAGATACTGGGATGGTTTGTTATTTTCTTCTCTAGTGTACCCTCATTTTACAGATGAGGAAACTGAGGCAAATAGCTCACATTCTCACAACTAGTGTCTGAGGTCATATTTGAACTCAGATCTTCCTGTCTCCTGGTCCAGTGCTTGCTACGTAGCTGTCCAATAGATACAATCCTTCATAGATAATACTGTCTATTTGCACTACTCTGCCTGTCATTTTCTGAAGTTATCTTCTCTCTCCTCAATGAGATTTGCAAACCCTTTGAGAACTATCTTCTTTTTAATAGTTGTTAACAATGCCTAAGTAAGATCTTTTTTCCCTTTTGGAACCTTTCTAAAACAATTTAAACAGAGCAGAATATGGCAAAATAGTCAGCTACTAGTTCTTACACCTTGATTCAATAAGCAATTTAAAAATTAATTTTTAAAATGAGCCTTTGAGAAGACATATGTCCATAACAAAGAGGCAAGTATGGAGAGTAGCTCATGCAGCCACTTAAGGGGACAAGAGACTATCACAGCTGTTAGCAACCTGAGGCAACAAGAATGAACATGAGGAAAGTAAGAGATAGCCTTGCGTAAGTGGACAATGAGCCAGCCTCGGAGCCAGGAAGTCCTGATCTAACTTGGACTGGTTGTCTGATCCTGAATAAATTTTACTTAACCTCCCAGAGCTCTAGGTCAGTGGTGTCAAATACTTGACACCCAAGTATTTGACCACAGCACTCCCAAGTGCACTGAACCAGATTAAAATGTAATTGGGAGATATTTAACAACATAAATAAAACTACATTAAAACACAGGTAACATTACATTTTAATTATCAATAAGTTGACAGGGGTCAATATGAACCACAGGGATCCTTATATACCTTTTGTATGAATTAGTGGTCTCCTTTCTATTTGAGTTTGTAGTGTTTTAGGCAATTTTCTTATATGAAAAGGCCCTGGCCTATATTGGTCAAAGGAGTTTCCCCACTGGGGAATTCCTCACTCCTATGAAGTTACATGCCTAGTCCTTCTTCCTAGGCTAGAACCTTTGTATTGAGATGTATAAAAAGTTTGAGAGACATAATTTCTGGATAATTAGTCATTTTATTAATTATGCTAGTGGAAAATTAATAAAAGGGCTCAGTATCACTCTTGAATGCCAAAGACCCTTCATGTAACCCATTCAATGCTTCTATGCCCTCAGGAGAGTGGTAATCAATTCTGGTTGGTTAACAATTAATGAGAAGAATGAATATTATAAGGTGAGATGGACCCATTCTAATGAGGGGCTGGAGGATGTGACTTTGATCATTCTAGCTCCTAGACCACCTCCAACCTTGGGCTATCACCAGGGCTTCTTAAAGTTTTTCCTTTCACGACCTCTTTAGTGTTTTTTAAACTGTGAGTTGCAGTCTCATATAGGGTTGTGACCCACAATTTAAGAAGAGTTGAAAAAAAATCTACCCTCTGCCTCAGAACCTTTCACATAGCATGAATGAATGACTGAAAAACATTTATTAAGTGCATACTGTGGGCAAAGAACTGTTCTAAGTGCTGGGGATACAAGTGAAAAAGTAAGATAACCCTGCTCTCAAGGTTCTCATATTTTAATGAGAGGATAATACATAGGGGAGGTCTAGATAGGGCTCATGGTCCTTAGGGTACATTGCCAAGTAAGATGATAATGCATTATCTTTAATGTCACTTTCATTGATGATATCACATTCATGATCAGTTTCTGATGTTGAACTATTTGACAGTGTCAAGGACTCTGGTGACAGTGGCTTTCTTTTCTACTCTTCAGCACCTGTGCTAGGTGGATACAGCACTGGACTTGGAGTCAGGAAGACTTGGATTTGAATCTAGCCACAGATACTTACTATCTGTGTGACCCTGGGCAAGTCACTTCACCTCTGTTTGCCTCAGTTTCCTCATCTATAAAGTGGGGGGTGATAATAGCATCTACCTCTGAGGACCATTATAAAGATCAAATGAGATAATAATTGTAAAGTACCTTGCAAATTGGCACTATACACACACACACACACATACATACACATACGTATGTATATACACACATATAAAATTATTGTTACTCACAGAAGTGGTTACTATATCCATGGAGGCTGCTTTCCAGAATGATGGCTTCTATGGCTGTAGACTGTTAGTCTGGATGAATGGTAAGGGAATTTGAAGATCTTTCTTGCCCCTTAATGGGCCTCACTGGGAGTCCAACAAGATAAGCTTGCTTAGGTGAGGCTTTTTTTTTTTAACACACCTTTTGTCTCTTTGTAATTAGGCAGTCGGTCATGAAGGTTGTGCTGTTCTCTGACCCTGGAGAAGGCTATATATATCCTGAGGTGAGGTTTTGCTTTGGGGCTCACTCATGGGAAGGGTTGTGTGATTTGGCTAGATGAGACTCTGGGCAACCATTGAGCCCCAGGCTTTGAAAACCCAGATGTTGGAGCATCTCTGTGTGGTAACTAGCACTGTGTGTGTGTGTATATATATATATATGTATAATGGTCAGACAACTAGAACCCCTGTCTGTTGGTCTGGTGAATTGTGTTATTTTCACTGTCTGTATTTTTTTTGTCTGCTTGTAACTTCTGTTTATATTTTCTCTGAAGTTCAGGGTGTTGACTTTTCCCCCTAAACTAGGTATATGATATATGTTTGATTAAAGTAAGGTCATTAACCTCTTTTGAGTTGCTTTTCTTTAGAAAAACAGATCAAAGAACCTGTGCTAGCAGCCATCCTGGGTATGCTAGGGTGCCTGCTGCTACATACTGCTACTCTTAGACCTCTTGGGCTCACCTACCTTGTTGGTGACAGTTGGTCAACAGTTATTATTGATGGTGAGAAAGGTGAGTCCCTTCTCCACAGTGACTTTTTCTTCAGTGATGGTGGCAGGGGACTGGGAACATGACTGGTGGTCTGAAGTCATTTTGGGTTCAGAATAGGAAATGTTGATATAAGTGAGCTCTTGGAGGTCTGAGGGGGAAAAATGAGTGGGAACCCTTCACGAGGAAGGGCAAGGCATGGACACAGGTAAGGAGGTGACATGTAAAGAGAGAACAGGGTTGAAAACCCAATAAGGAAGACTAAATTACAACAGTTCATATTTAGAAAGTTCTTTATGATTACTGACTACATTATATGGGTGATTTTATTTGGTCTTTACAATGTCCCAGAGGTATACTTATTGCTGTTATTATTGCTTGAAACTGAAGCTCAGAAAACCCAAGATGTGGCCAATGTGTATTTGTTCTGCTTATTATGCATATTGTAATAAGGATGGGTTCTATGACTGAGGTCATTGAGAAGTGACTGAAATCTTAAAAAAAAGAGAAAAGATCATTCAAAAAAAATTTTTTTTAAGTGTTCATAATAAATTGGCACCCTTTGGTTAACTGGGGAGAAATATCTTTTGAAAATCTGTAGAAAGATTATGTGTGTTCTGTGGGTCTTTGACTTCTGAAACTTGTCAAATGAAATTTAAGCAATTTGCTGCCTTTAGTCACCTCAGTGACTCTGGAGAATTTTTTTTTCTTTATAGTCATAAAATATGAATTCATTATTTCTGTATACGTGAATTATTCTCTAAGAAGTTTCAATTGTAATTTTATAAAAATATTTTTTTTCTTTTTAATAAATAATATTTTATTTCCCCCAATTACATGTAAAGACAATTTATTAACATTCATTAAAAATTTATTTCTGAATCTCAAATTTTCTTTCTCCCTCCCTTCTCTCAGATGGTAAGTGATTTGATATGTTATACATATGCAATCATGCAAAACATATTTCCATATTAGTCATGGTGTGAAAGAAGACATAGAAAGGAAGGAAATCCCATAAAGGAAAAAATCCTGTAAAAAATAGTAAGCTTTGATCTGCATTGAGACTCCATCGGTTCTTTCTTTGGAGGTAAATAGCATTTTTCATCATGAGTCTTTTGGAATTGTCTTGGATCATTGTATAGCTGAGAATAGCTAAGTCATTCACAATTGTACAATATTGCTGTTACTGTATACCAGTGTTCTTCTGGCTCTGCTCACTTCACTTTGTGTAAGTCTTCCAGGTTTTTCTGAAATTAGCTTACTTGTCATTTCTTATAGCACAATAATATTCCATTACAATCATATACCACAATTTGTTTAGCTATTCCTTTGAGGAATTAAAAAAATTAGAATATATTTATGGACTTTTAAATCTAACTTTCCATACCTGTGAGCTTTGCCATTGGACTGATGAATTATAGAAAAGCTTAGCTTAGAAAAGTATTAGACATGTGATTTGAATCCAGATCTTTTTCTTTCAAGTTCAGATTATTCCCCCATGACACTGACACAGTGAAACAAAATAAAAGGTTTTGTTGTTTTAACAGCCCACATATATATGCATTTACATATACATGCACATATGTACATAAATAAAATAAATAAAAACAGATACTTGATCAATTTAAGGAAGGGATAAAAGAGACTTCTTTCTACTAAGGAATTTTGCAGGAGTGGTGGAACCACATGTGAGAAGAATATATAAAAATATTTTACAGGTGTAATTTAAGCTGGAATGTATGATGGCTCACAAATTCCAGCAGGTGAAAATGAAGGATTCAACAATATTCAAGGACAGCTTCATAAAGTGAACTGGAAAATATGACGGCTGTGATTATGCACCTGATTCATGGAGACAAAGGTCAAAGCTCAGAGCTGTCTTCTGCTCTGAATCCAGAACATCATCCTCCCTTATTCCCTGCCCTTCCACTCACACATATTGTTATACTGCCTTCACAATCTGAAGATAAGATAGGACTTACACTAAGTACTTGGACAGCTATGTCTTGGGGGAAAAATCATTCCTAATAAACGTTGCTTAACAAGGTTCTCTGGTGGCAAATATTTTTTCCAGAAATAAAATCAATTTCATATGAGAACTGAATAGTTTAATTGATACTTGACCCTTTCCACACAGTTGCTAGGTATACGTTTGTTGCCTTAGACCAACTGAGGCCTGGGAAAGACCATAATTTAGAAAGGTCAAGGTCATCCATTGCATTCCGTTGTCTTGACTTTTGTCTTGCCATTGAATTTTGATGATGCTGAAGGAGAGCATGAGGCTTACACCTCTGCACAGCTCTGCCTGACTTAAATCCAATTCACATGCAAATTGACAGCCTCATGATGTCATTGGTCCTCTTCAAGAATGAAGGACAAACAACAACGGTTAGATGATCACACCCTCTACAGGTCACCAGTTCAGCTGCAAAACCCAGACCTTTGGAAAATTATATTAAAGAATCCATAACATTTCAATTTAAAAAAATTCCTAGACTCTGAACTGAGGTGATTAAAGGCACCAAGTTGTTCACATTTCATTCGACATTTCAGAAGCCATAGGACACATGCAATCTTTCTACATAGTTTCAAAAGCTACTTGTTCCCAGTCACCCAGAGAGTGCTAATTTATTATGAATACTTAAACATTTTTGGATGATCTTTTTTTTTTTTTAAGATACAAGTCATAGTGACCTTACCCATAGAACTCTGCTTTGTTACAATAAGTATAATAAAGCAGAACAAATAACATATTGGCCATGTCTGAAAATATGTGCTTCATTCCACGTCTGTTGTCCTCCATCTCTTTGCTAACAAGTGGGAGGTATGCTTCGCTGTTGAGTCCTCTGAAGCCATGAAAGGTCATTGAATTGATCAGTGATTGGAAGCCTTTCATTGTCTTTCATTTTCCTTTATATTATTGTGGTCATTGTGTACATTTTTCTTTGAGTTATGCTTATTTCTCCCTGTATCAGTTTATACTAGTCTTCCCAAGTTTTTCTAAACTCTTCACAGTCACCATTTCTTTTGGTACCATAATGTTCCACCACATTCTTAATCCACAGTTTGTTCAACCATTTCCCCATCAAAAGGCACCCATTTTAACGCTAGAGATGCTTTTAAGAATCTCATAATCCAGACTAAAGACACATGCAGAAATTAGAAATGAAGTATTTAGATAGGGTTATAGACCAAAATAGGGTAGCTAAGTGGCTCATTAGGTAGAGTGCTGGTCCTAGATTCAAGAAGATGAGTCTTCCTGAGTTCATATTTGACCCCAGAGACTAGCTGTGTGACCCTGGACAAGTCACTTAACCCTGTTTGCTTCTGTTTCTTCATCTGAAAAATGAGCTGGAGAAGGAAATGGCAAACCACTCCAGTATTTTTGCCAAGGAAATCTCAAATGGGGTCAGAAAGAGTTGGACACAATTCAAAAAATTAATGAACGACTGAGATAATCCAAAATGAATCAACCAACAAGTTTTATCAAGCACCTGTTCTCTTCTACATATAAAGAGTGAAACAGTTTTTACTTACAATGAATTTATACTCTAATGGAGGAGAAATGAAATGAGGAGTTTTGTTTTTTTTTTTTTTTAGCATTTATAGAGTACCAGGTATTGGGCTAAGCACTTTACAAATATTACCTAATCCAAACAAAACCTCTTCAAGATAGTGCTGTTATTATCCCCACTTTATAGTTGAGGAAACTGAGGCAGAAGGAGGTTGAGTGACTTGTCCAGGGTCACATAGTAAGTGTCTGATGCTGGATTTGAGCTCAGGTCTTCCTGGTCCCAGGCCCAGCACTTGTATTCACTGTGCATATATAAATAAATATGTATTACATAAATAATGCACATATATAAATATGTACACTATACACACATAGGAATATATACATAGAATAAATATGTCTACATATAAAATATATATAGCATAAATATGAAGCCAATAAATGGAAACATACAAAAGAGTTAAAGACAAGGTAGTTTGAGAAAGAAGACAGTAGCAGTTGGGAAGATCAGGGAAGGCTTCTGGCTAATATGAAACTTGAACTGAATCTTAAAGGCAAAGAGTGACTCTAAGAGGTGGAAGTAAGGAAGAAGTGCATTTCAATTCAAGGATGGCCAGTTCAAGGACACAGACATGGCCATTGGAGGATTGTGGGTGAGGAAGAGAGAAAGTCAGTTTGGCTGCGTCTTAGAGATCAAAATAAAGAGTAATGTCTAGTGAGTCTGGAAAGATAGGCTGGGTTCATGTTGTATAGGATTTCAAAACCTAAAGAGAATAGTTCACATTTCATTTCAGGAGCAATAGGAAGCCACTAGAGGTTGGGTTAAATAGGAGAATCATGTGGTCAGGTCAAAAATCCTTGACTTTAGCCAAGCCAGTGCCAATTTTCTCCTTCTGCATCCAAATATCTCCCCTGCTCCCAAAGAATGTTGCCAATGTCTGACTTTGTGACTTTACTAATGTTATTCCATCATGGAACATTTTTCTTTTGCTTATACAAATTCTACTCATCCTTTAAGGCCCAGCTTTTGGGCAGCTAACTGTCACAGTGGATTGAGTTGAAATCCAGCCTTAAATGCTTACTAGTTGCATAACCCTGTGTAAGTCAATTTATTCCTATTTGTCTTAGTTTCCTCCGTCTGTAAAAGAAGGGTACGCTAGAGAAGGAAGTGGCAAACCAATCCAGTGTCTTTGCCAAAAGCATCTCATGTGATATCATGAAAAGCTGAAGTTTACCCTTCATTTTCTCTAGCTTCAGCTCACCTGACCATCCTCCTTATCTAAAACCTGTTTCATCTATCATTTGCTTCTCATATTTGGTGCTACAATAGTAATAGTTTTCATTTAAGTAGTACTTGAATAAAGTACTTTTTTCTTCACAACAGCCCTGTGAAGGAGGCAGGACAGATACTGTTTTCTCCATTTTACAAATGAGGAAACTCAGGCTCTTTTCTGCCAACACTCATAGACAGAGTGTTGGAAAGGAGATTCAAATCCAGGTCTCCTGACTCTTAACACTTTGCCTGCTTTACTGCACTGCTCCTTACTATGGTTCTGTTCTCTGTCATGTGTATGTATTGTGACTTACATGTGACTTACAGGCTTGTCATTTGGGAGAAGATTGCTACCAAACTGGCTACCATAGCTCTGGACACATAGTAGGTACTCAGTAAACAGTTGATTGATGCGTTCATTTGAGAAATATAGCAGTGAGATATCAAGACTGAAGAATACAAGCCTTGGCAGATTGCCAGTAAACCAAAGCATATTTCTGATACTGGCAGATCAATTATCTAGGCAGATTTCCAAGCTGTGAACTTGATGTCCTCTATGGTAATGGAAAAATTTTCCTGCTTAGTAAGGAAAAACATATCTGTAAAGTGCAGGTCATAAAACTGACCACGCCATCACCCATGGTAAGACCTCAATAAGGAAGTCATATGGCTAGAAGGGACTTCGAAAGTTAATTTACTATTTTCTTCCCTACACACACAGAGCAAGACCCCAAGCCAGAAAGGGCTATAAAATTCTGTGGAATGCTCAGAAGCAGCACGGGGTTGCTACACACAAAAGCAACGCATCCACAGGATTATATCTCTAACTCAGTCCTCAAATAATGCTTCATTGTGGTGTGGACTCCCCAGATGAATGGCTCTGGCCCTAGTATTCCCCCTAGTTTCAGTCCTGCACCACTATTGGGCATTTCAAACTAGATGTCCCAGAGCCATTTCAAATTCACTATGTGCAAAACAGAATTCCTTGTCATTTTCTCCCTAACTCACTCTCCCAAAGTTCCATATTTCTATTAAAGGTACTATCATTCTCACAGTCTCTCAGGTTTGTAACCCTAGAATTATCCTCTACCATCTCACTGTCCTTCACTAGACATCTAATAGTTGCTAAATCTTGCCATTTCTACTTCTACAATATTTCTCACATCTGACTCCTTTCTACTTATAAATGGAATAAGTTTGAAAAGGGCAATGGAGATGATGAATTTCTTAGGCCAGAGCAATTTTGGAAATAATTTACTATGACATGAAAGTGCTGCAATCTGAATTGGAGGAGGAGCTTTTAGTTGAAAGGGCAAAATTACAATTCTTTTAAAGAATGGAAATGAGAGTTAAGCAATAGATAAAAAGAATGTGTATGAGTAGGATTGAGAAATATCACTTGGTTGTCATTGTCTTCTTAAAGAGATGCATGGAACAGAGTTCTAATGTGGGAAAATGTGTTTCTTTTAAAAATTATTTGGAAGCAAAGAAATTCTGGCACTTTATTAATGAGATCTAGAATCTTTTTGCATCTATGTTGGATATCTCAAAATAGATACTTTTCCATTTAAAGGGAAAGAATTCTTTTAAAAATATGTTTGATAAAAAGAGAGTGCAAAGAACAATAAAATCTTTATTCTGGGAGGTTAGCAAAAATGTCTACAGTTTTCTGTTATGAAAGCTGAATAATGAGCATGACCAACAAAAGGCGCAAACCAAGGTATAAATTTGGACGTTAGCTTTTGAAAAAGGTTTTGTGGTTTCTTACATGGCCAAGTAAATGTGATAAATAATTTTTCTTAGGCATTTTAGAAGAGCAGAAAAGATAGCACTGTTGTTTTAACTGAGCCTCTCAAGTGGAGGTTTGAAGTTTTCTCCCCTATAGACATGGAATGGAAAAAATGGGGGAAACTACATCCAGATGAAAATGAGAATATCAGTTTCTAGCCCATCTGCTAGATTAGCCATTCTGGACATTCCTAAGAACAGATATCAGTTTCAGGAAGAGGTCCACCTTGGATAGAGGAATTGTCTTTAAGTCACAGAGAATCCTTAATTAATTTTTTCTCATTGGGGGCAGGTGAAGGAGGGGGCTCTTAATGATGGAATTAACCTGTGACTCAGGGAGGCAGCTGGTGGAGGACTGAAAAGGTCTGTATACTTCCTTAGGGACAGGAGGACACAATTACATCTTGGAAGAGAGAATCTTGGGGAGAAAAATTTGATCTTAGCATCATTTAAGGGAATGGGGCTGGCAAATCCCTATGTATTTTTTTAAGAAAGGGTTAAGGAAAGGTGGTTGTGATTGGTGCTTGTGCTGGTGGTGGTGTGTGTGTGTATGTGTGTAGGTAGGGTACTGGGTTGGGTAGGGCTCCTTTAGGACCCATAAACGATTCCATTTGGTTTGATTAATTACTGATTAAGCATAAATGGTAAACAAGAGTCACATAAAGACTTCCATCTGAAGTCTTAAAGAATAATAGTCATTCATGTGAAATGTTTATCATTTATGCTGAATTATCATGTAGTGAGATAATTATTATTCATACCATTAAGTATCATATTAACTTTCATGTAGAATCTATTTTGTTATAACTAAACTCTATTTCTTATATTTTATGTTTTGTTGTTCAGCTAAAATGATCCTTCACTCAAACTTTTAAAAATATTCCAGGGAATGTTCACCACAGATAGTAAGTATTAGAAATACTTGTAAAATACTTTAAAACTCTGAGGTGCTTTCTAATTTTTAAGTATAATAAACTCCTGCTCGTCCACAATCCAAACAACTAGAAAGCTCAAATAATCATATTTGATTTTAAATATTGTATTATAATAATTGAAGCTCATAAAGAACAGGAAGATACCAAAATGCCTTGTTCACTGGCATATAAAGATTGAATTATATTTAGTAAAGTTATAAGGTAATGAGATGTTAATATATTCAAATTCTTTGAAAACTCTAATAAAACTCTTCTCTGATATTTCATGTTAGCAGGGAGGAGTCCCTGGGTTCTTAATATGACAGCAGGGTTTAAGCTCTGATAGGTCCTACCAAGATGGATGGTCATGGGTTGTATTCTGTTAGCCAGTGATCAACCCTGATGAAATGCAGAGAGACCCATTACCAGAAGATTGGCCACCAAGTGATGGATTTTTTTTTTTCAATTTATGAAGGCTGTTTGTTAAGGTGGTGAGGGCCTGAGATACCCCCCTGGACAAAAAGTGAATGTTCTTAACCTGGGTTAGATGGACTGTTTCATATCTATGGCTAAATTTAAGAGGGCTCAAAAACTTGGATAGGAAAAGAATTACATTTTTATTTTCACTGACTTCTAAATGAAATATTTTATTTAATTCAATATTTGCAAACAATATTTGGAGATGGGGTCCATTGGTTTTACCCAACAGCCAAAGGAGTCCATGATACAAAAAAGTTTCAGAACCTCTAACTTAAATATTCAAGTAAGTTCTTTGAAAATGAATAGTTCACAAGTAATATGTATATTTCAACTCAATTAGCCAGGATAGTTAATTAACCTGAAGAAATTAAATTGTTTTATTTAGATGCAGTATGACAATGGAGAAATAATTGGTTTAAGAACTGGAGCAATTTCATGAGTGAGGAAGGAATTCTAAGCTGCCTTGTGCCTGAATGAGGAATGAAATTGGTGAGAACTTGAGAAAAAGAGAGTTTTCTAGCTAATAGTTTCAGAGAGAAGACAAGTACTTTCAGATTTTCTTCAGGGAGAGGTCCATGAATAGAGAACAAGACTTCAGGAAGAAGCTAAGATGTCAAAGAGCCAGCACCTCAATCACTTCTCTACACCCAGCTTGCTACACTAGAACCTTTGAGGATTTTCCTTATTGGGGGGAAATATGGGATTCTCCCTCTTGGTTGGATTGAGATAGATGTCTTTCCCATTGGGAAAGCTCATTTACTTTATGTATTGTCTGGTATAATCTAATCTGTACATCTTTTTTGCTTTCTATTTTCTTTCTTTTTTAAAAATTTAATTAATTAATTAATTAACTTTTAGTTTACAACATTCATTTCCATATGCTTTGAGTTCCAAATTTTTTTCCTCTCCTTCTCCTTTCCCCTTTCCCCCTTCCCCCCTCCCCATGGTGGCATGTAATCCCATATACCTTCTAAAATGATGAGGGATGATGGCAGGTGTTTCAGGGACCCCAATGACCAGAGTCTCTGGGTGGGCAGTCTGGAACAAATTCTTAGGCTCAAGCATTCTGAGTCAAGTTGGTAAAAGCTTATTGTTATGCTATACAGTGGGCAGGAGGTCTTAGGGAACCTGCAACCTTAAAGGAGTCATAGGTATATTTTTATAGAATAATCCATAGTATAACCTGTGCCAATTATGCTAGCTAGGTGAGTAAGGGTGAGATTAGGGAGGAGTTAAGGAGTGGTCAGTGCTTAAAGGGACATGTACTTTTAATATCAACTGTGCAGGCCTATTGCCCATCATTCACTGGGAAACAGCCCAAGGAGGGGCTACATGGAGGTGTGTTTTTAGGCTTGAAACATCACTAAGTCAACTAGCGGTCAGAGCTGACTGAGAAGTGCCCAGTCTGTTACCCATCAATGTCCTGTTTGACAAGATGGATATTGGGAGTATACATATGTCCCAAGCTAACAAGGGGTCCAGAATGTGTATAATGAGCTAAGGAGTATACACATGACTGAGTCTACGATATATGTGATAGATAGATACCCATACACAGTTGCTTCAGCCAGTACACAGTTGGGTCAAACCACTAAATTCTATAGATGCAGCTGACCAATGTAACAGGAAAAGAGATAAGTATTTTGTTAGGCCATGCTGCCCTTGAGCTAGGGAGAAACTGCCTGAGACAGTGTTCTGGGACTAGGGAGACTTGAGGCTAGAGAGAAATGTGATTTTATAAACTGTGGTTCAAGCACAGGCACCCAAGCACCCCATCACAAATACCTTCACGTTAAACATTAGTCAAGTTGTAAAGAAAGATTTTAACCAATGGAATGAATGAGAAAGAAGGAACAAAAGAAAACAAAAAAGAGAGAAAGCAAGGGTTTGCTTCAGTCTAAATTCAGACTCCATAAATCTTTCTCTGGATGTGGATAGCCCTTTCTATCATGAGTCTTTTGCAGTTGTTTTATGACCTTGCCTTGCTGAGAGGAACCCAGTCTATCAAAGTTAGTGGTTTCTATTTTCTAACTGCTTGGATAAGCAATCTTATTTACCACTTACTACATGTGGTCTTTGTAGAACTGGCATCTGGTGGGAAGAAAGCCAAGACTTAGATCTATAGCTTGGGGCTCGTTAAAGGAAATTGATTCTTAGCACAGATTGAACCTAAAAATAATTTCATTTAGACTAACAATATTTAGGGGAGCAGATAGAATTCTAGCCAAGCACCTCTTCTCTTTGAGGAAATCACTGTGGCAAGTCTCTGGTCACCAATCTTCTGCTCCTCTCCTGGTAGGAATCAAAGTCTCTCTTAGAGGAGAGTAGAGATATCAATTGATATGTCTCTGTGAATCACATCTACGTAAACCCATGAGAACATGCATAACTTAACTGGGCAATCCTTATAAAGGAAAAGGGTATTTCAGGACTGGTGGAATTTTTGAAGTATGCCAAGAAATCAGGGTAAATCATAGAGAGTCAGAGTTTCTAAATGCAGGTGCTGACTAAACTACTGCCTTGAGAGTAATTTTACTCTTTATTACAGTTATGGAGAAATGAAATAAACAAAGCATCATATTTTAAAAAGTTGTTGCAATGAATAATAATCTTTGTTTATTCTCAGTTTTATACAGTTTATACCTAAATGAGATTTTAAGTGAAATTAGTTCTCTTGGGAACTCATTGCCTGTACCTGGTAAATCTTCTCCCCAGTTGGAAGTGAGTTCTCCCTCCCCTGAACTAAGGCCACATTTACTTTCTACCTTGATTTGTAGTTCTGTGTGCATACATTTTGTGGTTTCTATTAGACTACAAGTAAGCTTTCAGAGCAGGAACCAAGTTTTATTTGTCTTTGTATGCCCTGTGATGCCTTGAATACAATAGTCACACAGTAAATATTTGTTGGATATTTCTCTTCCTATGCTAATGTGATACAGCGAGGCAGCACAATGAATAGAGGGCCTGGAAGACTCGTCTTCTCAAATTCAGATCTGGCCTCAGACACTTGCTAGCTATGTGACCCTGGGCAAGTCATTTAATCCTGTTTGCCTCAGTTTCCTCATCTGTAAAATGAGCTGGAGAAGGAAATGACAAATCACTCCAGTATCTCTGGCAAAAAAACCCCAAAGTGAGTCACAAAGACTCAGATATGACTGAAAGGAGTGAAATATTATTATTTCTCTGGGAAGCTCTCTGAGAATTCTCCTTATGAATTTCTTTTAAAGATTCTTATTTCCCTTAGCTCTACCTGCCTGATTTCTACCCAATGCCATCTCCTCTAAGAAGCCTTCTCCATCTCCTCAGCTAGAAGAAGCCATAAATCAGAGGTGATAAGATTTGAAGCTAAGTGATTTAGTCTAACCCTTATTTTACAGATGAGATAGCTGAGGCCTAGAGAATTGATACAACATAGGAGAGATTCAAATCCTAGTTTTCTGACTCCTAATCCAATGTTCTTTCCAATACCAAAGAATCTCTCCCTACCCTCAACCAAACATCATTTTAATGTCTTTTACTATATCTTCATATACTTGTATCCTTTTATTATCTCCCCTACTGGATTTTAAGCTTTATGAGGTCAGGGTCCACTTTTTATGTTATCTTTGTATGTCCCACAGTACGGAGCATGGTGCACTGCATGTGATAGATGGTGAATGAATGAATGGATCTGACCAGTATGAGAGAGGAAACTGACATGTGGCACACAGTGGAATGACTTTTGAAAGCAGTTCCTTTGTCTCCAGTATTCTAATTTAAACCACTTTGGTTAAATCCAACTTGTAGGCATGCCATGTTTTAGCTTTGTAGAGTTTGGTACATAATGTATCTCATTCTTTCTGGAGAACAGAACCGATTATGACACACAATGTCTGATATTTCTAAATGCAGAGAAAAGAGGGCATTTTGATCTGCATACTGGGGTTGCCTCCCTCCAATCACCTGAATGCAAATGCTTTTGGAGTGGAGCACAAGGGTTCCTTGGTCCATAATAATGTTCTTTACTGTGGAGGATGAGGAATATAAAATATTTCAATCAAATGCACTGAAGAGAGACATGTAAAGAGGTTTTGTGTAATTATTCAGCTTGGAAGCTGAGTAGGGCACTGAGATTAACTCCTTCAAGTCTTGTGAATTACATACATAATGAAGATTTGGGGTGTGCAACACACAAAGTCAGCTCCCTTTGTGAGGGATAATTTGCAGTGAAGTTTCCCCATTTTGAAAAATCAAATCTAGAGTGACTTCAGCATCCAATAGGCCCAAGTTTAGAAGTCACCTGACCTTACAGGAATCTGGGACTTAGAGCAATGGAGACTCTCCCCAGTGCCACCTCAGCACAAGATAGGCCAAATAAGGATAAAACTGCTTTCCTGGCCTTGCATTGGACACCCACATGTTTCCATGTCCTTTGTCTCAGAGATAGATTCCCACCCTTAGGTCATGGGCCGGCCTCCCTACTAATGAGAATGAAGGCCAGTTGGGGGATTGGGTTTCTGCATTAGCAGGTTATATATATAATCATGGGCTTGCTTTTACCTGTTGCTCTCTCCCTTGCAGACACCATGTGGGTGACAGGGGCAGAGTCCTTTCTCATGAGAAAGAATAAAGACCTTTGCTGATCTCAGATTCAGACTGCGAACTCTTTCATCTCACACACCTTGCAATGCAGGGTGTGCTCCTATCACGTTGGGACATTGCTTGGTGCATCTGCATTTGCAATTCAGCTTTCCTAGTTCATCTGAATCAGTTCTTTTGACCTGTAACCATGCTAATATGTCAGTGCCAGGAGGGTCAAATTTGTGAAAACAGGAGATTTAGAGAAATAATCAGCTTCCAGAGACTCTATTCATTTTGCCTGCTGATCTTTACAGATCTCTTGAACAAAATTTTTCCTCCTGCCCCAGGGTATCTGTTTCTACCTCAATTCTTTGGATTTGTTTGTTTTTTTTTTAATTTATATTTCCTTGTACCTTGATTTTGAACAAACAATGGCATAGGTTGGGTCCTCTCCTGGTCTGGAAAAGACTGTACCAATGCATGCTCAACTAGGACCATTGTAGAATTCCCATTGAGTTGGAAATTGTCATTGTTTAACATTTATTTTAGATGTCAGAACAACTATTCCCCAACAGTGGATAATGAATTAGACAGTGATAATTCTGGGGGAATTTCACACTTTTTAAAAAAAAATTTAAAAAAATCTTTTATTTATTTTTTTAAAATTTTCATTGATTTGTTTATTTACTTTTAGTTTACAAGATTCAGTTCCACAATCCCTTGAGTTTCAAATTTTCTCCCCTCTCTTCCATCCTCCCCTCCCCATGGTGGCGGGCAATCAAGTACAGGATCTGCAAATACTTTCATATTGTACAATGGTCTGGTTGTATAGAAGGGTTGTAACCAATGGAGTGAACACTGGGAAAAAAGAAAGAAAACCAAACATGAAAAAGAATGATAGCATGTAGATTGCTTCAGTCTCTACTTAAACTCTGGTCTTTCTAGATACTTCTCTGAATGTAGATATGTTCTTCCATCCTGAAACTTGTAGAATTGTCTTATAGCTGTGCATTGCCAAGAAGAGTCCAGTTTATCAAAGTTGGTCGTCACACATACGGAGTGTCTGTGATTGTGTACAAATTTTTCCTGGTTCTGCTCTTCTCACTTGGTATTAGTTTGTATAGGCCTTTCCAGGTGAATATGAAGACCTTCTCCTCCCCATTTCTTATAGCACAATAGTATTCCATTACATTCATATATCACAACTTGTTTAGCCATTCCCCAACTGATGGGCATCTCCTTAATTTCCAGTTTTTTGCCACCACAACGAGAGCTGCAATAAATATTTTCATACATAAGGGTCTTTCTCCCACTTCTATGATTTCTTTGGGATACAATCCCAGAAGTGATATTACTGGGTCAAAGTGTATGCAATTATTTATAGCCCTTTGGGCATAGTTCCAGAGAGCAATCTGGAATTTCACACTTTTAATATTATGTACCCACAGGTACAAGTATATTTTTTGTAGGTCTCCTGAATATATAGATGCAGCTCACAAGTGACATGGCTAGACATTACCTGAGGTCTGGCACAGCCATCAGAGAGTAGGAGGAGGGCTATGTATGTACTGCCAGCATACTAGCTTGAGGGGAAAGGCAGGCAAGATCTGGGATAGCTAGGGCTAAGTAATTACTCCTTAAATCTCCAAGAGAGATGCCAGGCTATAATTATATCTATCTGCTATCCTTTCAGTATTTCTGCTCTATGAACATGATAGATTCAGAACAAAAACTGTTTCTCTGATCACTCCTCTTTTCCCCACACATTTATTTATTCTATGTTTTATTTATAACATGAAACAAGCATTTCCATACATAATACAATAAAAAAGATGATTGCACATGAAACTGCAAATCCATTATGTACAACTTGCTATTCCTTTAAAATATATAATGAAGTTATGTAAATTTCTTTTCCCCCTTTCACTCTTTTATTTATTTGTTTTAATATTTTGTTTTAGACCTGAATGCTAAAACTTAAATACATAAGAAAAGAAAAAGAAACATTATAAACTTAAATATCAAAACTTTAAATATAAAATAAGAAAAGAAAAAAACATGTCATGTGCACAGCAGAACACAAGAGAGGATTCAAAATATATAGCAATAAATCTTCATTTCAAGAAAGCCTGGATATTGAATACTATGGATTGTACTGAAAGTTGTCCATCTTTGCTTCCTTGTTTCCTTTTGTTCTCTGATGTACACTTTTTACTTTGTTCTCCCCCCCTTCTTCCATCCTTCAACCCCTCCCCCAACTACAATTAAGCATGGAGGTATTTAAATAGAGATATTGATATATACACATATACATACATACATATATACATATATAAACATATACTTTCCCTAAGAGTTTCTACCTAATCTTTTTTTTAATGTTTGTGCATATGTCTTATCTCCTATCCTTCCTGACTCCTTTACTTTGCTTCTACCTGATACCTTGTCCTCCTATTACTTAATCTCCCCCCTACCAACATTCCTTCCTCATTCTCCCATTCCCATAAATCTGAACACCCTTTATATAAACCTCTTTGACCTATTCCCTCAGCCTCCCCTCTAAAGATCCCTCCCTTATCCTCTCCCTACTTCCTATTCCTTTAATATTTTTTTCTTTCTAAATTTAGAAGACTTTTATACTCTTCTAGATGTATATGTATTATTCCCTCTTGAAATCTTTTTTGCTATTCCTGAATGACCTTACTTTTTGAAGGCATATCATACTCATGTCTGCCCCAATCTTTCTTATAAACTCCCCAGTTACTAATGATAATCTTGGACATACATTTTACATACATAAAAGATAAACTGTCCTTACTGGGTCCCTTGTAATTGGTCTTTGGCATGTATTTTATGTTTCTCTTGGCTTTTGTATGTCAAATCTTCTATTACATTCAGTTTTTTTTAAAACAAAGTCCCGAAAGTATGACAATTCATTAAATGTCCATTTTTTTTTTCCATTCAAGATATGCTTAGCTTTGCTGGTTATACTATTTTTGGCTGGAACCCCAGTTCTTTTCCTCTTTGATATATAGTGTTCTAAGACCTGAAGTCTTTTAGAGTTGTTGCTGCTAGGTCTTGTGTGATTCTAATTATGGCAATGCCATGTGTAAATTGGTTTTTTTCCTTGTTGTTTGTAATATTTTGTTCTTGAATTAGTGGTTTCAGATTTTGACTATTATATTCCTCTAGGTTTTCCTCATAGGATCTCTTTCAGGTGGTAATTGGTGGATTTTTTTTCCCTATTTTTACTTTTCCCCCTTGTTCTAATGCTTAGGCAATTTTCTTTCATTATTTCTTGTATTATTGTATCAAGATTCTTTTTCTGATCATAGCTTTCAGGTAGTTCAATTATTCTTACGTTTTCTCTTCTTGATTTGTTCTCCAGATCAGTTGTTTATCTCATGAGATGTTTTACATTCTCTTGCTCACTCTTTTTTTAAAAAATGATTTTATTAATATCTTTTGCTTTTACCTCACATTTATTTCTGAATACATTCAGCTTATTTCTCCTAACCAGTTATCCACCTCTTGTATCATATTTTAAAGGATGAGAAAAAAAAGTAGTTCAGCAAGACCAATCAATACAGTGACCACACTTGACAGCATATACTATATTCTACAACTGTTCTTCTCATGTCTATAATAAAGGGGGGTAAATTTTTTCAGTTTTTATCCTACTGGTAATTATAATTACATGGAACTCAAGTGGACTTCCAGTCCTTTTTCTCTGGGTATGGAAGTTCTTTTACCTCCCTACCTGGCTCTATGTTGTATTTTTGTACCTTTTCGCCAAATCATTTGCTCTTCCTTTCTTTCCTGTGACTAAGTAGATGTAGCATCTCCTTTCCCTTGTAGGGTAAGAAGAACTTCAGGCTCATTCACTTCCACTGGGAGACCAGGTAGGGACTCTTCAAAAGCATAAGACTGTGAGATTGCATGTGCTTGTTGTACTTGGCATGTGGAATTAGTTGTGAAGTAGGGTCACTAAGTGTGATTTCTGTAAATACTCACGTCATTGAATTTTTCAACCTATTTTCTGTCTTTTAACTTTGTGGATCCAGCTTTAATTACTCTATATCTGGTATATAATGTCTTTTTCTGAGGTTTTTGGGTCAGAGGGGTTTGAGGAAAATGATTCTTCTGCCATCTTGCTGATTATGTGTTTTAGCTAGAGATTGCTTTTCACTGGAGGAAGAGTATTTACAGATTTTAAAAATTTCTTCTTGTTGGTGAGACCTTTTATAGATAGACTTTGTGCATTTTCAGCACTTTTGTGAGTCAGACCTATAGCTGCTCTCAACCATCACAAGGAAGAGTTCAAGAGGTTGGCTTTATTTTTAATGACTTGCTTTTCTCAATGGAAACTTCTTTAGACCTACCTAACCTCCTTCCAATACCTTCATGCCAAAGCAGGCTTGCCTGATTTCTCTGACTGTACAGGGAGATAGCAAGACACAATTTCCTCTTCATACAAATGAGTCCCTAGTTATGGCCCATATGAGCTATATTTTTTTCTTCCAATAATTTCTGTAATGTTGGATGGGACCTTTTAAACATCTACATGGATAATTCTATATAATTTCTGTTCTTCTGACCACCAGAAAATTTAGTAGCAGTTGGCTGTGATATATTATTTTTTTTTAAAATAAGTTCCTGACTGTTTTCCATGGCTATTTTGCAGACTCTTGGCAGAATGCAATGAGACTATCACCTCCTTATTCTGGGAATCTTTGCTTATTTCATTTTATTGGTGGTTTATTACTATTATTTTCAAGCTTCTAAGAAGGATTTACAAACAAGGGCATTTTGTTTTAGAAAAAGTGACAATGGGCAATAATGCTGGCTCAGGTGACCCCCCAGTAGCCACCTCCCCACTTCTGTAGGAAAGAAGGGGGTACACACATGCTTCCTTTCACCCTGTCCCTCCTTAAAAGTGTTTTGCTTCTGACAACCCATTCCCCAATCTGCTCTCCCTTCTATCACCTCATTCCTATTCTCTTATCCCATTCCCCTCCTACTTTTCTTCAAGGTAAGATGGATTTCTATTCCCAGTTGAGTGTGTATATTATTTCTTTTTTGAGCTAATTCTGACTGAGTAAGGTTCTCTTCATTTCCTCTTTAGAGCTTCTTTCTCAATGTAACTCATGTGGTATCTCAAATCAAGTCAATCAAGTTCTAAGCAGTATAGTGATCAGCATTCTCTCTGTGAACCAGAAGTTACAACTCCCTTCAAATATACATAACACAAAGGGCAGGGTTTTCCCTCTTCCACATCATCTGTGTGGGAACCAGGTTATACACTGAATTAGGCTTGCTTTGAAGTCCCCCAATACATTCTGAGAGCATGCACCACTTCCTAGGACACTCTTTAAGTACTCTTGAGTGGAAGGATACAGTAATGCTATCTCCCCAGATGATCAGAACCATTCCTTCCACCTTCCTGATAGATTGGGCACCTTTAAATCTAAAATAGACCACTCCAAAGCTAGATGCTCAGGAGACTCCAAGTTATTCACTCTGCTGAAAGTGGTCTTGGAGAGAACCATCTAGAATTCAGGATGCCCTGCATCTTACTGCAGACATATTCTCACAGAACACCACTGGTTATGTTCTCACAGAACACAAGGTCATTTTCCAGTAACACCATTAATACTTAGCCAAACTCTTCCAGTAATACTTTTAATACTTAGCCAAACAATTGGCCACATACTCAATTATAATGATATACCCATCTCTCACCTCTAGGAATTTTAATTTGCTGTCCCCTGTGCCTGGAAATATCTTCTTCCTCATCTCTGCTTCCTAGCTCCTCTGATTCCTTTCATGTCTCAGCTAACAACTCACTTTCCTTAAGAATCTTTTTATGATTCCCCTTAACGCAAGTCTCTCTTTTTTATTATCTCTGATTTATCCTGTATATAGAGTACTTGTATGTAGTTGTTTGCATGTTGTCTCCCTGTGACTTTCTTGAGAGCAGGGACTATTTTTATTACTTTTTTGTATCCCCATAACTTGTGCCTGGTACCTAACATAACAGATGCTAGTTGACTGGCTGGGAGTCATTCCTGACTATTCCCTTTGATCCCAGTCTGACAGCTTCCCCATTTGCCACTGCTGGTTTCTTGGGCCTCACCACAGTCTTGCTAACCATGCTCTTGCTTGCTTGGCTATCTGTGCTGTCCTGATTCTTCTTTTTCTATCATTTTCCCAGCTTTTCCTTGTGGCCCCTTCAATAATTTGTAGTACACATGGCTATCTCTGCCTAAAGCCTTTAAAAAGTTACATTCCTCCCTGGAGTCAGGAGGACCTGAGTTCAAATGTGGTCTCAGACACTTAACACTTACTCACTGTGTGACCTTGGGCAAGTCACTTAACCCCAGCTGCCCTGCCTTTCCCCCTCCAAAAACAAACAAAAACGTTACATTCTTGACTGCAGTGTTTCACTGTTGTCAATTGCTATTGTTGCTACCATTGTATTTCGTCCTTATTTCTGCCCCCTTAGAATCCCTCTCTTTCTTCAAGACTGGTCTCTGGCCATTTTCAATGTGAAAGATTTCCTATTCCTCCCATCTGCTAGTGCTTTCTCCACTTTAATTTTTTTTATATTTATTATACACACACACACACAATTATATATATACTTCTTATAATTGTGCATGTAATTTGAGGAGCCAGTTGGTGCAGTGAACATATAGAAAGTTAGACCTGGAATCAGGAGCAGCCTCAGGCTGGTCAGGTCATTTCTGTCTGCTTCAGTTTTCTCAACTATAAAATAGGGATAATGAACTTACCTATGTCCCAGGGCTGCTGCGAGGATGGAATAAGGTAATAGTTGTAAAGTGTTTAGCACAGTGCCTGGCATGTTGTTGTTGTATTTGTCCTTCATTTTCAAAGAGGGCTGTGGCATCAGGGAAATGACGACATGATTTGCAGTTGACTTTGACTTGAGGGAGGGAGGGCAATGCAAGGTCACCAGCCTCACTTTCTCCTCCAGAGCCATCTGAGTCCAGGGGCCAGATATTCATCAGGACAACTGGAGATGGCCCAGGATGCAATGGGAGAGACCCTGGCCCTTTTAGGCTAAGGCCTTTTCAGGGGCTCACTTTGAGTGAGTTAATGCCCATTCAGTGAATAGGCCTCTTTAAGAAGTGAGTCAAGGGATGGCCCCTTTAATTAGAAAAAAAAGAAAAAAAAACCAAGCTGGGAGGAAAAGACCCTTAGGGTTCCTGTTCCAAAGACAAACAGTTACCATTGACATTCACTGTAAGCCAGGAGTGCCTAAAATACAACCATGAAGTGAAGCTTGGGCAGGGATGTATTGTGGTCCAATCTATGAGCTTCAGAGTGAACTGGGTTTAAGGTTTTGTGAAAGAAGGAAAGAAAGAAAGAAAGAAAGAAAGAAAGAAAGAAAGAAAGAAAGAAAGAAAGAAAGAAATAGAAAGGAAGGAAGGAAGGAAGAAAGAAACAAAAGAAGAAAGGAAGAAAGGAAGGAAGAAAGGAAGGAAGGAAGAAAGAAAGAAAGGAAGAAAGGAAGAAAAAGAAATCTAGCCAGTAAACCCCAAGTTAAGTGGGAAGCTTCTGGCCATCAAAATTTACCTTCCTTTGTAGAGAAGAAGGAGAGGAGGAGGAAGAGCACTAGCTGAGGTACCCAACTATAACTGAGTCCACATTCAGGCACTCCAGTCTATTCACAGGTTGTGTTTGTCCTTCATTTTAGAAGAGTACCGTGGCATCAGGGAAATGATGACATGACTTGTAGTTGGCTTTGATTTGAGTGAGGGAGGGCAGTGCAAGGTCACCAGCCTCACTTTCTCCTCCAGAGCCATCTGGGTCCAGTGGCCTGATATTCATCAGGATGACTAGAGATGACCCATGATGCAATGGGAAATTAATAAATGCTTATTCCATTTCTTCCCTCCCTTTCTTCTCCCATTTTGTCTCCCTGGTTACAATGTAAATCCTTTGAAAGTTTCATGCTTTGTATTTGTATTCCCAGTACCTGGCACCTTAATAAACATATGTTGATGGATTGACTGACACACACATATGTGTATATATATATATATATATATATATATATGTACATGCATGTATAGCAATCAATAAACATTTATTAACATCTACCATGTGCTAGGCACTGTGCTAAATGCTTCACAGATATCTCGTTTGTTCCTATACATTACTGCATCTGAGACTTACAACAATTCTGTGAGATATGGACCACAGTTTTTATTTTATAGTGGGAAGCTGAGGCTTAAAAAAGTTGGGTGGCTTGCCCCCAATTGTGCATCTAGTAAATGTCAGAGTTATCTGTACAGCAAATAGGGACAATAACCAAAGAAAAAGAGGGGGCAAAAGCAAAAGGGTTTGGGAAATGGATTTTAGTATGTTCATATCTTTTGAGTAGGAAGTGCCATTTTAGAATTTCTCAAGCAATTTGAATTTTTTCCCCACCAATCCCCATGCTCATCTCCATGAATCTAGGGTTAGTCCAAATCCAAAGACAAGAGGTATCTGCCTAAAGGGTGACCTGGACAGTTTTCATTTTGGGGGAGCAAATGGATCAGCCCCAGGAAGGACACTGGTTTGCTGGCCCTTGGCATCATGGGGATGTATGGGACTTTATGAATGCCATCCAGCTCTGAATGTATATAGAAAACCTGAAACTCAAGAGAGCATAGCTGGAAGATTTAGGAGAATATTCTCTATAAAACCCACTAATTGTGCAACTGTGGGCAAGTCATTCGGACTTTTTAAAGTCTTAGTTTCCTGAGAAATGAGGATAATACTTATACTACATATCTTTTAGGGACACCATGCCATTAAAAAAGATGAGTTAATATTGTTATAATGCAACCTTGACTCTAAAATGATCTCCCTAATAAATGTTTTCTAGGCAGATGATAGTTCTACTTTATCATGAACAGCCTGTAGTTCTATTTCTGTTAAAACTACAGGCTGTTTCTTCATATTTCACATCTCCAGAAGAAGTTAACCTGTGGTGTTGAACTAAAAAGTTGCTCTGACATTTATTTTTAAAGAGGACCTGATACAGAGTGTTTTCCATTTGATTGTCATGGGACATTAAAGAGGAGTACATGACCTTCTTTTCTTTAAACCATATTGACGGCCACTAATAAAGCCTCCCAGAACCTCAAGGACTTCTGTTTATTGGAACTTAAAAAAATGTGTCTTTATAGCCTAAGTGTAAGAGAGTGAATCTATCATTCCTCTTGAGTCTGAGTCAGAGACTGTTAAACCTTTTAAGGTTTTGCTGATAACATTTTCCCATGTGAAATGCTTCCCTCCCCCCATATGCTTATACTTTTCTATTTCTTTCTTCAAATGTTTCATTGTTCAAAAGTTAGTATTTTTCCACTGAAAATCTTCCTGAGAAGATTTGGTCAGGAGTTGTGCAACTGTGGGTAAGCTACCTCAGTCTCAGTTTCCTCAATCTGAAATAAAAGCCATGTTCCCTCTCTCATAGGGTTGTTATATAATTCAGATGCAATACTGTACAGTAACAAATGAGAAAATATTTGTGAAGTACTTTGTGCAATGTCTGGCACATAGTAGGTGCTTAATAAATGTTTACTGATTGATATATATATATATATGTCAATCACTCAATATATATGTATTCAAGCATATAGGGATGCAGTCACTTGGGAGTAAGGAGAATTCCCCAGCATCCTCCTTCCCTTGACCTCCCCTTGACCAGAGGAGGACTTGAACTCTGAAGGAGAAGAGTATTTCTCCTTTTCATCTGTATCCCAGCCCCAGCTCTGGATAAAGAACAGCTCATGGTTATATACACATTGGGAGCCAAGGATAGACTGATGTGATGAGGAAAAGAAAATTGAAATCTCTACAAGGATCCCAATAAAGGAGCTACATCATGCCTAAGGTCAACTTCTTGAGTATTCCACAAGGGGAGAAAAAGACTTTAGCAATTAGGAAAGTGTGAGTTAACCCTTTGCCACGTGTACTTTTGAAACTTGAGCCTCAGTTCCCCTGGAAGAGGATGTTCCATATATGTTTTTCTGGGAAAGCATGCCACAGATTTCTGGAGAATGTTTTGTACTGTTTCACCTTAGTAAAATATGCTTTTTTAAAAGAAAATTAAGTTTGTCCAGTTAATTGATGTCAACTGATAATCAACTCTCTTGTCAACTATAGCACAAGAGAAAACCCACAATCTCTTAGTGCTAACTCTAGAAGCCTGGGGAGAGTTGTATGAAGCCTCATCCTGGGGATACAAACTGTCAGGGAACCTGGAGAGGGGTTGGGAGAAGAGCTCTAGACCCTGTGAAGTATATAGATAGGCTTCATATATAGAGGTTCATAAGATTTATAACTTCAAGGGACCTTAGAGGTCATATAATGACCTCCCTCTTTAGATAAATAAATTGAAGACTGGAAGAGTTAATCTCTTTGCCAAAGGTCACATGGGTCTGAGTAAAAGAACCAGGATTTCAGTCCATGTTCTGTGAAAACAATAGCAAATCCAAGCTAGGGTGAGCATGAGACTTTTATTTATTTAGGAGTTTTGTGTGGCTTCTAGCTTCATTATAAGTAGAAAAATCATTGTGCTACAGAAAAAATTAGAAGCAGACAAGAGTACTGGGGGATAAGGTTAAACCATATTAAATGTTTTTTCAAGTTCTAGGGAATCATATTTCTTTTTTTCCATTATGTTTTAAAAAATATATTATTTATTTATTTTTAGTTTGCAACATACATTTCCACAAAATTTTGAGTTACAAATTTTCTCCCCATCTTTCCCCTACCCCCACCTCAATATAGGAAGCCTACTGAATACTCCTTTCCCTAATCTGTTCTCTCTTATATCCTCTCCTATCTCTCCCCCAAGCTTTCTAGGAGGGCAAAATGGATTTCTATACCCCAGTGCCTATATATCTTATTTCCCAGTTGCATGTAAAAAATTTTTGTTTTTACATTTGTTTTTAAAACTTTGATTTCCATATTTTTTCCCTTCTTTCCTCACCCACCCCCACAGGGAAGACAAGCAATTCAATATAGGTTGTACATGTGTAGTTACGCAAAACATTTCCATTGTAGTTATATTGTGAAAGACTAACTATATTTCCCTCCATCCTATCCCACCCTCTACTTAATTATTTTCTACTTTGACCCTGTCCCTTTTTAAAAGTGTTTGCTTCTAACTACCCTCTCTCCCAATCTGCCCTCCCTTCTATCATCCCCTCTCTTATCCCCTTTCCTCCTACTTTCCTGTAGGATAAGATACCCAAATGAGTGGGCATGTTATTCCCTCCTTAAGCCAAATTGAATGTGAGTGAGGTTGACCCATTCCCTTTCACCTTCTTGCTCTTCACCTCCATTGTAACAGTTTTCTCTTGCCTCTTTTATATGAGATAATTTACCCCATTATATCTCTCCCTTTCTCCTTCTCTCATATTCCTCTCTCACCCCTTAATTTTATTTTTTTTAGATATCATTCCTTCATATTCAACTGATCATGTATCCTCTATGTATATATGTACACACATACACACTCACATATATATTTATATACACATACACCCTCCTATACATACATATATATGTATGAATACATATACATATATATACATACATATGTGTGTGTGTATATATATGTATATACACACACATATTCCTTTTAACTATCCTATAATGATAATAGAATTTGAAGATGCCCCTGTATTGGCTTGGTTTTTGGGTTGAGTGTTAAAACCCAGAGCTTGTGAATCTCACTTGTGGGATAGACTTGTTGACGGGAAGAGAGAAGGCTGAACTGGGAGGAGCTTTGAATTGGGAGAGAGGCCCAAGCTTAGAGAAGGCCAGAAGGACTTTTGGGAGAACAATATCCAGTATTGTAGAGCCTGAGTTGCTGAGAAAAAGACCGTTGGAGCTGCCTAGGACTTTTGAGAACTGCCACCCGGAGCTGCCAAGAACTGAGGAGGCATGGCTGTGATGCTGGTATTTTGTCTGTTTTGATGTTATTTTACCAGATTCACCTGATGGTGAAGGACAGTGCTGCTGTTGTAGAGGTCCTGGAACCTTGCTGTTGGTTCAGAAGCCCTGAAGGAGGATTTTCCTGTTGTATGTTTACAGAAATCCTGGAAGAGGGCCTTGCTGATGTTTTCAGGGGTTCTGGGACTGTTATACAGCCTGAGAGTGACTTGATGAGGACATTGGCTATAGCTTTG
>CM053591.1:67661420-67680612 GCA_028646515.1 Pseudochirops corinnae
GGAGGAAGTGAAAGAATCTAGAATTTAAAGTTCTATAATCAAATATTAAAAATATATATGTATATTATTATTATTAATTAATTAACTACATGCAATTGGGAATTAAGATATACAGGCACTGTGGTAAGGAAATCCATCCTGCCTTACTGGAAAGCCAGAGGGGTAAGGGGGAGGATATAGGAGACAGTTGATTGGGGGAGGGGCTATACAATGGCATCGCTTGTTTTTGGGGTGATGGGTGAGGGAAAGATGGGGAGAAAATTTGTAACTCAAAATCTGGTGGAAATCAGTGATGTAAACAAGAAAATAAATTAATTAATTAAAAAAAAAACAATAGCACAGAGAGCCACACCATCTTTTAGCCTTCCCACAAACCAATATTTACTCACAAGCCTGAATGACTACTTGGGACACATGCTCTCCTCCCAACCATAGAGTCTAGCTCTGCTTCACCCTTCAGCAAACTCCTCCCACCACAGGCTCCACGTGACCACATTCAGCCTATCAGGGGGCAGAGTTTATCTTCACAGCAGGGAAGCTTCCTGTGGGCTCTCCTCCAGTCTTCAGCAAACTCCTCCCACCACAGGCTCCATGTGACCACATTCAGCATATTGGGGGCGGAGTATATTTTCAAAGCAGGGAAGGTCTTCAAATTCCCTTAGCCTTATTAAGGGGCCTAGAAGATCTTCAAATTCCCATTCCCATTTCAAATGTATGTGTGTGTGTACACGTATACAGAATAAATACAAAATCAATACAAGGGAGGGAGGGAGGGTACAAGCACTTAGGAGCGATCAAGGAAGGCTTCCTGTCTAAGGTGGTGCTTGGGGCTGTATTCTGAAACAAGAGAAGTGTTCTGTGAGGCAGAGGGGAAAAGAGGGAGTATTCCAAGAATAGAGGACAGCCAATGAACAGACAGGCAGACAAAGAGTCAGGTGCAACTGAAACCAATGAACAGCAACGACAACAGACAGACAAGGGCTCATCTGAAATGAGGCCAATGAGACCTTTATTCCCCATGGACATCACTCCACACACCCATTGCCCCAGGATTTGCTGCTTTTCAATGGCCTGGCATTGCCTGAATCTAGCCCAGAGTGAACAAAAATTAATTATAATTCAGTCCAACTACCCAGAGCTAAAAACTGTCACATTGGGCACGTCATTTAATTTCTCTGGGACTCATTTTTCAAAACTAGAGAGGAAACTTCTGAACTACAGTGCTATAATCCTGTGATCTTGGGCAAGCAAGACTTTTCCTTCTCTCAAATCTATCCTACCTACTTTACAGATCATTTTGAAGAGCATGTTGTTGTTGTTGAGTTGTTTTCTGTCATGCCCAACTCTCCATGACCCCATGTTGGGGTTTTCTTGTCAGAGATACTGAAGTGGTCTGCCATTTCCTTCTCCAGCCCATTTTACAGATGAGGAAACCAAGGCAAATGGGGTGAAATGATTTAACAAGGGTCATAAAGCTAGTAGGTATCTGAGGCTGGCTTTGAGCTCAGCAAGATGAGTCTTCCTGCTTCCAAGCACAGTGTTCTGTCCCCTGCACCACCTAGTCACCTATTCTAAGAGAATAGAAGGAAACAATTTCAGAACTGGAAGAGGTCTCAATAGCCCATCTAGTCTACCTCCTACCTGAAGAAGTTTCCCAGTTACAATATGTCTTGTGAACAGTCATCTAGCCTCTGCTTGAAGAGCTCCAAAGTCAAGGAACCTAGGATATCCTGAAGAAGACCATTCCTTATTTGGATGTGTCTAATTACTAGAAAGCTTTTCCTGACATCAGCCCTAAATCTGCTTCCCATTGTTTCTGGGTTTTCATCTTGGGCCAAAGAGAACAATCATATCTCTCTTCTATGTGGCAGCATTTCAGATATTGGACCTGGCCGTCTCTCCTCCAGCCTTAACAATCCCAGTCCTTCTGCCAGTTCCTAGATGGCACGAATTCCTTACCTTCTGGAACTTGTCCAACTTATCGTTATCAACTGAAATGACGAATAGCAAAGGTTTTGAAAAGTATAAAGTACTATGCAAATGTAAGGTATTATTAAATCAGATAATGTTCCCAAGTCAGAGTCAACATTCTGCAGGGTGCCTACCCTAAAGTTATCATGGTAATAGATGGTTTTTCGAACAAGTTAGAAGGTAATTCTCCCTAACCTCTAGCTCCTTTTCTTCCCTACTCTGTGTCAATCTAATTTCAAACAGTGTATGCTTCATATTCTGCCTTCACAGCTTTTTTCCAATCCATCATCCCTTCTCTATTGCCACAGTAAAAACTGTTACTCAGGCCAATCCTTTTAGCTGTAGTCCTCGGCAATCTCTTCTCTTATCACTGGTTTCCCAACTACACCCAGAAATGTGACTGCCTAAATCAACTTCCATTCTTTCTGATACCAGCTCTGCCCCCTTTACTTATAAAGTCACTCTGTAGGATTATGACATTGTCTCTAGCAAGCCTCTAATAAAATGTATCCATTAAAAACATATTTAAAAATTTTTAAATGTGTCCATTATCTGAGAGGAGTAACCCCTCCACTCTCATTCAGATTCATTGATCAGATAAGGAAATGAGACAGAGAGGACATAAGTTTGATTGAAAACAGAGGTGAGAAAAGGCAGTACAGAGCCTGAGATGCTACTTGGAGAGGAGGTATGGAGTTATGTTGGTTCTCCTCCTACCTCCTCCTATGGGCCAAGTTTTAGTTACAGTTTTAGCTTCCTTTGCTGTACCATCATCCATGTCCTGCTCCCTAAATGTGGTGCAGTCCAAGTCCTTGTACTGGGCCCTCTTGTCTCTACACACCCACCCTTGGTAGATCTCATTAGCTCCTATGGGTTCAATTATCATCTCTAAAGAAATAATTCAGGGAAATATATATCCAGTCCAAGACTCTCTCCTGAGCTTTAGTATTAAATCACTAACTGCCTGTTGGACAACTCCAACTAAGTGTCCCATAGATATCTCCTACTCAACATATCTTATGGATTTACTTATTTTTGTCAAAGGCACAATCATCTTTCCAATCACATGGGTTCATAACATTGACATCATCTTCAGCTCTTCACTCTCCCTCCTCCCCTATAACCAATTACTTTCTGATTCTTGTCAATTCTGTTTCCACAATATCTCTCACAACCACACCCTACTCTCCACTAATATGCTGTATCAGCAAGCCCCCTAGCATACCCAGGGTGGCTGCTAGCACAGGTTCTTAGATCTGCCTTTCTAAAGGAAATGGGTTAACTCAAAATGGGTTAACAATCTTACTTTAATCAATCAAACAGATATCATTTGCCTAGTTCAGGGGGAAAAGTTAGCACCCTGAACTTCAGAGAATACGAACACAAGTTACAAGCAGACAAAGAAACAGATCAGCAGACGGGCTTCCAACCATGTGACCATTACATCCATACCTAGTCAGTTACAAGAGAGGGAAGCACCAACATCTGGGTTTTTCAAAGCTGGGGGGGCCCTCCCCCCACCCCCGCTTTCAACGGCTTCCCAGAGTCTCTTCTGGCCAAATCACACAACTCTTCTCAAAGTGAGCCCCAAAGCAAAACCTCACATCAGGGTGTATATATAGCCTTCTCCTGGATCAAAGATTGTCACAACCCTCTTGACCCACTGCCCAGTCACAAAGCAACAAGGCGCAGGCATTCCCGAAAAACAAGCCTCCCGCCACAGGCTCCACATGACCACATTCAGCCTATTAGGGGGCAGAGTATACTTTCAAATCAGGGAAGATTCTCAGAGCCGCTTAAGCCTATCAAAGGGCCTAGGGGCAGGGAAGATCTTCAGATTCCCATAACATATGCCCACTACCCTAGTTCAGGCCCTCATTACCTCTTACTTGGACTGCTGAAAGAGCCTCCTAATTGGTCCTCCTGCTTCCAGTTTCTCCCTTCTCCAAACCAGGCTTCACACAGTTGCCAAACTGATATTCTTAAAGCATAGGTCAGTATCTGACCAGAAAGCTTTGGTGGCTCTCTATTGCTTCTAGTATAAAAAAGAAAGTCTTGTTTGGAATTCAAAACCCTTTATAATCTGACTCCAATCTATTCCCTTTTGTTCACTCTATAGGCCTGCTCTGGAGGAGAAAGTGAGGCTAGTGACTTTGCACAGCCCTGCCTCACTTAAATCCAATTCACTTGCAAGTCAAGACATCACTTTCTGGATGTCATGGTCCTCTTTGAGAATGAAGGACAAACAACAACAACAACAATCTTTATTCCAGTCAAACTGGACTACTTATGTTCTTATACCTTATTCTCTGAAATGTGTTTTTCGATCCAGTGACATTGGTCTCCTGACTATTCCACAAACAAGACACTCCATCTTTTCAATCCCTGCATTTTCTCTGACTGTCCCCCATGCCAAGAATGCTATCCCCCTCCATTCTGACTACTGACCTTCCTTTAAGTCCCAGCTAAAATCCCACTTTCTATAGCAAGCCTTCTCTAACCCCTCTTAATTCCAGCGCCTTGCTTATTTTCTATTTATTTTCTATTTATCTCGTATATCTATTGTATCTATGTGTTTGCATGTTGTCTCCCCCATTAGATTGTAAACTCCATTAGGGCAAGAACCATCTTTTGCCTCTTTTTGTATTCCCAACTCCTGGTACAGTGCTTGAAACATAGTATGTACTTAATAAATGTTTATCAGTTGATAGATTATATAACATTCCATCTCTTTTCTTTGTGTCTTTGCACAGGGTTTCCTTTGCCTACACTGAACTCCTTCCTCATCTTTTTTTCTTGGAATGCCTAGCTCACTTTAAAGTTCATCCATCTCCTGAGGCTCTTCCTGATCCCACCAGCTACTCCCACCCCACCTCGAATTGTTATAAAGACAAAGATAATCAGAAAGAAGCATCAGCAGAGTGTAGTATTCATAGAAGCAAGAAAAATAGAGACCACCAATGAGAAAATTATCAGTAGTGTCAGGTACTACAGAGGGCTCAACAATTGTAAAGAGTCAAACCCAACTGAAATGACTGAACAACAACATAGTGTTCAAGTAAGGTAAAAACTGAGAAAAAGCTGATGAATCTGGAGATTGAACTACTGATTGACTAAATAAACAAAGTATAACAGCTAACACAGGCACAGTGCTTTGTGCCTTACAAACCCCTTTATTTCATTATCAGATGTGATTCTCATACTCACTCTGGCTGGAAGAAGCAATCCAGTATCCCCATTTTACAGTAAGAAAACTGAGCCTCAACAGGATAAGTGGCTTGCCCAAGATTACAAGTTAGGAAACAGCAGACAATGGTACCTAGATCTTTGCACTTCACCTTCAGTGTTTTATCCTCTACAGCACTGATACGTTTATTGAGATGTGTTTTTTCCCACATCATTGCCAAACGGAATTTACTTGGTGTCTTATTCCTGTTCATGCCATTTCTTCTCATTCTTAGAAAGATTTTCTCCCTACTTCACTGGCAGCTTTTTACCATCTGGTTGTTTCCACATCATACATTAAATCTCCTTAGTTTACTACATTCTAACCAAGAGTCATTTCTAAAACAGTTTAATTTAAGTCAAGATTTCTAGCAATTTTTTTTAGATTTTTAAGCCCGAGAGCTTGGATAACAGAGAAAAACTACATGAAGAAGAGTTGTATGTCATATTGTACAAAGTTGTTTTTATTTACAATGCCTGCTGCTAACAGAATTTCCTTCAATAATAAAACTTTGTAGGGATTTACTTTGTGCTCTATTTTGTGCATATCATCATCAAGCAAAAAAATAATTTATTGATTTTTTTTCTCTAAAATTTGCTCCCCTTATCTACAGAATAAGGAGGCCATATTTAAAGAACATAGTAACTGTAGTTGTCCATCAATATCTTCTTGCTGGTTCATTTCAACTCAGTGTTTATTGAGGTCTGATCTGTACACTTGGTAGACTGTATAAAGATGAATAAGATATATTCCCTTCTCTTATGAAACTTATAGTCTATTTTTAAAAAAAACTCTCACATTTTCTTAGAAGACTAGAACCTGAAAGTGGGTCCATGATAGTGCAGATATGCCTCTCATCCATCTGAGTAGGGAGACTGAGTCTGGTGGAACTCCTACACTTGAGAGTTCTGAGCTACAGCAGGGCTAAAGTGGATCTTATATCTGCACCAATGTGGTGAGCCCTCAGGAGGAGGAGGCTACCAGATTGCTTATGAAGGAGCAAAGCCAAAGATCAGAAGTGAAACTGGCCAAAGCTCCCAAGCCAATCCGTAGAGGGATTGGACCCATGCATGACTGTTGTGCTTACAGCCTAGGTGAGATAGGGAGAAGGAAGGAAGGAAGGGAAGAAGGAAGGAAGGAAGGAAGGAAGGAAGGAAGGAAGGAAGGAAGGAAGGAAGGAAGGAGGGAAGGAGGGAAGGAAGGAAGGAAGGAAGGAAGGGAGGGAGGGAAAGAGGAAGCTAGAAAGGGAGAAAGGGAGGGAGGGAGGGTTGAAAAGGGAGGAAAGGAAGAATGAAAGAAATGTTAGTATTTTACAAATGAAACTGAAGATCAGAGAAGTGATGTGATTTTTCTAGTTCATTTAGCTAAATTATTACATCAAGACTTGAGCTCATGTCGAGTGCTCTTTCCAAAATTCCAAGATTCCACAAAGCACTAAGAAATTTGATAAGGGGGAAAAAATGAGTCTTCAAATTCCATTTTAAATATACTCTTTTTTTCCTTTCACCCATAAATGCCAACACCAGTAGAAGAGACTGACTTGTTTGATTGAGGTTAACCAGAACTCTGGTTCTTTTGCCCATGGGGAGAGAAGTAATTCTAGTACTATTTCATCAACATATGCAATGCAATAGCCATTATATTACAAGTAATTGTACTAGCACATTCCAATGATTTCAACATAATTGCAATACGTAATTAGAAAGGAAACTATCTTCCAGTAACTAGATATAAGAATGGTGCTTTCTGTCACAGAGTACCCCAGTATTTGGGAGCTTTTAGCAGGTTTAACTGGCCATGGCTGAGGCAAGTAGACAGGCCATTACCAAGAAGATTGGAGAGGGAAGGGATAGAGAAGGGAAGAGAGAGAGAGGTAAGGGGAATGAAGGAAAATTGAGGAAGGATTCTTGACCAAGGAAATTTAGGAATTTTCATCTATAAACCCAATCTCTGTCCCAAAGCAATGAGGAATCAACAATAAGCAGAATCAAGGTATGGGGTGAGGTTGCAAATACAAGTTTGCTCATTGAGCAACTCTCTGGAGACTAGTAGAGTGCCCTGGTGCTACTTACCTTCCTAATTCAGAAGATCTCCCCCTCTTCTGTCTTAGTCACCTCCTCGCGGACTTGGACTCCAACTCTCTCTTCTTTGATGCAGGGGAATCAATAGTAAAGAGAAGAGACTCCCTTTACTATTCAAAGCAGCCCCTGCCTTGCCTTCTTATAAATTTAATTGAATTTCTTTTATCATTTCATTTTTATTCCAAGCAATAAATTGTTTGGATAAATTATTTCACCTCTCCATCCTTCAGTATTCTTATCTGTCAAATGTGGGAAATGATATTTTTACTACTTACTTCCCAGGTAAGTAATGCAGTTATCATTTTGTATTAATAATTTGTATTATTAATTTGTATTATTTAGTTGTATTATTTGTATTACTTTGAAATATTTGTTAAGTTGGTTATAATACTCTACATGACATAGTATTTGTTTGGAACTATTCCATAAAATATTTACATATCTTATAACACAATTATGTAACATAATTATGTTGCAAAACTCCATTTGCCCCAGTTTACCCATCTGTAAAATGAACTTGAAAAGAAAATGGCAAACTACTCCAGTATCTTTGCCAAGAAAATCTCAAATGGGGTCACAAAGAGTCAGACGTGACTGAAATGACTGAATGACAACTGGTGTTATGCTTCCGCTTATGTAACACTTATAAACAACAAACAAAAGATTTTATAAATAGATTACACTATAATATGGAAGATTGCTAGTACAATTATTATTTCAAAGTGGCCCTTAAAGTCCTAGGTTCCTTTTGGGATGTCACACGGAGTAATTCTGAGTTCATCTGATATTTTAATATTATTCCTTTACTTCTTCATATTTCAATATGAAATTTAAAAATTTAAAAATTCATTTAACAATAAAGTGCCACTTTTACCAGTCAAGATGAAAGTATGAAAGATTGATTCAAGTTCCTCACCTACCCCCTAAAAATAGTGACCACACCAAGGAAAAGAGAAAGAGCTTCCAAATACATGATGTAACAAATATTTTATCAGAAAAGAAAAAGGGCAAAATGGGAAAGATTGTCAGTATAATTTTCAAAATACAGAGGAACAACTGAAATAGTCACAATACCAGGAACAATATAAATGAGTAAAGAAACAACACAAGGAATCCTATAGACATTCTCAAATGGATATACATATTAAAAGAATGTAAAGGAAAAGTAACGTGGATAACAAAATCACAAGAAAAAGTAATGGAAGAGCTTGTGGACATTAAAATGCCATGAGAGACATTAAGGCTAGATTTAAAGGTTATTTAAAAAGGGGGGAAAGATCAGAAGGAAATGATAACCAAAAAAACCATATAAAAATGTAATAGAAACTTCAATGAAAAATCAATAGGAACAATGAGCAACAGACATATTAGAGCAGAAAACGAAATTGGAGGCAATGTAGACAAAGTAGAAAACAAAATCAAGAAATAACTATTGAGATAATTGGGCAACATGTAAATGATAGACCATCCCAAAGGACAGGTTAAGACAGCAATCACAGGATTATTTACATTCTAGAAATTTGAAAATAATAGTAATGATAATATTTTGGCAACTACATTCCAAGAAAGTATTCAATAAAACTTTCCAGAATTACTTTTTTTTTTAACATACTATAAGAAAGAAAATACAGTGCCCTTACATAGAAAAACTGAAATTGTACTTTCAGTTAAGATGGAACCAAAAGAAGTCCAGAAAAGTCAAGTTTTCTCCCATACACTCCAGCAAAAATGAAAAAAAAAAAAAAAGGAATCAAACTGAATAATGAGAAAGAAATCCAAAAAAGAAACAATGATGAGGTAACTCACCCAACCCAGGACTGCATGAAAAGAAGGCAAAACACTATGGGTGCTGGAAGAGGAGGTCTAGTCTGGGAAGCCAGAACTAGCTCAGGTAAAAATGCCTGAAGCCCCCAGCACCATTCTGACTGAGGACACCCCCAAGAAGACTGGAAGATCCCAAGGCCTTCACTGGGGATACCCCAGGGGGAATGGAAGAATATGCAGCTCTGACCAAGGATATGGCAGCCCAAAGTACAGATAAATCACAGGAGGAGGCAGTCCATGGCAGAAACCCAGAAAATTGAGGATAAGATTAAACAAAGTCCTGAAATAGAAGCTGAAACTAGAGATATGAGTTAATAGAGGAAAATACAGAACACAATAAAGAAATATTATGGATCAAAGGTTCCCAAGATGTAAACTCAGAAGAAGAGAGTAACTCTATAATAATTTTGAGTCTCAGGGAAATAAAAGGCTTGACCACAAAAGCTCTAAGAGTGGCTAAAAGAGCTTTTCTCTTTAATCTTGAACATGGTTAAGTGCAGATGCCTTCATATGGTTAGAAGTCTCCATAGCCACAGAAGTGACAAAAAGAGGCACGATAAACAGCATAAGAAGCGCCATTTGATCACAGCCCTGAAGGCCAACCCATTTGTTGGAATATCCCATGCAAAGGAGATTGTCTTGGGGAAAAGCTGATGTGGAAGCCAAGCGATCCAATTCTGCCATCAGGAAGTATATCCGAATATAGCTATTTAAAAGGAGTTGAGCAGAAGAGAGGGGAGGAGAGGAATCACTATTTTTGTTTCCAGTGAGGGTTGCTTGAACTTTATGGAAGGGAAGATGAAATTTTGTTTACTGGATTTGGTCAAAATGGTCATTCTACTGATGATATTCCTAAAATCTGATCATCCAATGTTGTGAAATTCACCAGTATTTCTCTTCTGACCTTTTACAAAGGCAAAAAAGAAAGACCAAGATCATAAAAACTACATGATATTATTGTCATAGTAAAAAATGTTCATGTAAAAAATGCATGTGATTTTTCTACCATTATAATAAAATGGTCCTTTATAGCTGAAATAACTATTTTTTTGTTATACCTGTCTTTCTAACTTTATGAGCAAAACTGTTTAATAGTGAGTAGTGAATTGATGTATATCAATCAACAGGCATTTGTTAAGCACTTACTATGTACTTAGGATACAAATAAAGAAGCAAGTGAGTTCCTGCCCTCACACACACATTTTTTTACCTAAGCCTTTGGATCTATCTTCAGAGCTTCTTAATTCCAATTTTAAGGAGATATGCCAATCATTGTAACATCAGTATAGTCATTTGAACCAGACATATTAATCCACTCTCAGTCAAAGTACAGGGTAGAATACCTGAGAAACTCAAAGTGTTTGAATATTTACTGGATTACTTTGAATAAAAAGAGCCATTGAAGTTAACTTCCAAAACAAGGTGGCAATTCAAGTGAGAAGAATATAAAAACATAGAGGAAAGAGTATAGGGAACAAGCCTCTCATGACCTCATTCTTATCTGACCCAACTAAACAAGGGCTCAATACACACACACACACACACACACAGGGAATTTAGTGTAGAAATACAATAAATTCCATACTGGTACAGGTAAAAATAGGGAAAAGAAAAAGTTTAACAGAGATACTAGAGTCACGGAAGGAATAGTCACAAGAAAAAATAAACTTCAGTTTCTAAGACCTGATCATGAAAGATGATGAAAAAGTGGGGAAAAAAGTGTAAGACCTAGAGATTAGCATCTAGACTTGGTGAAAAGAGGAGGGGCAGAGGAATAGAAATTGACTTCAATTATTGTTTGTTAATGTTGATCTTTCTCTTATTCTATCCCTCTTTTTCTTTGTAAAGTGAAGGGAGAGGTTAAAAAGGAAAAAAAGGAAAAGAGGAATGCTGGAGGAAAATAAGCAATTAACAAACATAATAGCAAATTTAATGAAAAGGATTCACCCATGAAAAGGAGGAGGGTGGCAAAGCACACGATAAAGCAGAATCCAACAATTTGTTGTCTACAAGAAACAGAGTCAAAATGTAAAGATCAATACTAAGTTAAAATAAGAAGCAGAACTAATTGTCAAGCAAATTTGTAAAAAAAAAAAAAGTAATAGTGCTAATCATGATCTCAGACAATGCTAGAGTAAGAAGAGATATAGTTAAAAGAAATAAGCAAAGAAAACTACATTATGACACCTTTTAAAAAGTGATAATGACTTATGGCATAAAAATGTCATAAACAAATGAAGAAAAAAAGAAATATTAAACACATCCTTTATTGTCCATAGCATAATAGAAATTATAATCAGCAAAGGGCCTTTGAAGAAAGTATTGAAACTTAAATAGAGAGTAAATAACTTCATCCTAAAGAGCTGGTAGGTCAAATCATAGAAACAAAAGATAATTTCATTAAGTAAAAAAGCAACAGTGAGACAATATTGAGTAACTTTTGGCACACAACCAAAGACGTCCTTATTATGGAAATTATAAATACATTTCTATACATTTTCATCAATAAGAGAAAGAAAACATCAATGAATTAGGCCTGAAACTAAAAAAGCAATAAGAGCTTAAAAGACATTTGACAAATACTGTCTTATTTTTGTTAAAAAAAAACACTCAAAAACACAAGAATAAATTAGATGATTCCTTATTAGGGTGAATTATATTTATATAAAATCAATAGCTAGTGGTATCTAGCTAATGTGGAAATGCCAGAGATCTTTTCAGTAAGATTAGGGAAAAAGCAAGAATTCCCATTGTCACCATTGCTATTTGAAAAAGTCCCAGAATACTACCTACAGCAATAAAAAAAAAAAATAAACTGAGAATATAAGAATAGGTGAAAACTTAATTATCACTTTTTGCAGATTAGATGATAGTTTAGAGAACGAAAGGATCAAAGAAAAAAATAATTGAAACAACTTGTGTCAAGAAGCAAAATATAAAATAAACACACAAAATTCATCAATTTTTTGGTATACTACTGTGTGCACCCCAAAACTGTGTGCAACAGAGATCCTTACCCAAATAATACTCAGAGTCTTCTCAAGGTAGGAAGCAGAAAAGAATGGTTTATTACGATCTCGAGAAAGGGCCACCCTCTGACAAATGGTCAGGGAGGAGAAGCAATTGACAACAGGAAATGGCAAAGTTATAAAGCCCTGATATGGAATTCTCCCCCACCTCCCTTCTGACCCTTTCTTCCGTTGGCTAGAAATCAGGTGCACAATCTAAGTGTGGCAATCTACCTCAAGTACTGAAACAAGGACAAAGTAGGCCACCCAACATCATTTGAGAAAGCGCTTGTGTCCTTATTTAGCATATCTTATGCTGAGGTGTCACTGAGGAGAGGGGTGACTCCCCACCACTCTTGAGTTCTGAGTCCTCGTACATCATGTGATTTCCAGGAAAGGGGAACTTTGGCCTATTTCCCATGAAAAGACTTACTAGATTTTAGAGTATAGTCTGAGAAGTTTTCAGTCCTTTCACTCATTACCAAAACCCAACAGGAAATGATTTTTTTTTTAAAGTAATAATTCAAACAAAGTCAGTTAAACCAAAGAAATTTTATATGTCGATAAAACGTCACCTTTTTAATCTTTAACAAAAAAAAGAGTAACTACAAAATATATAAGATAGCTCAAAGTCCAGCTACTAAAAGTCCAGGCTTTATGTGGTTACAGAATGGGGAAGAGAAACAAACAAACAAAATAGAAACTCATAGTTTCACGCACATTCCCCATTTTTGTTTTAATATGAACTGAATAAACCAACAAATGGAACATTTCACATGTTGTTTGTTGGTGCTTATAAAGTTCATAACAAAATATAGAAATATAGAAGAAAGTGATGGTATGTACATACCTGTGGAAAAACTTTATGGAAGTAAAAACAGATTAATACTTGAAGAGATGCTAATTATGCAAAGATGGGCCATGTCAATATAGTTTAAATGGCAATATAACCTAAACTGATTTACTGACGCAGTGTAATATCAGTCACACTGCCAAAAGGCTATTGTGTAGAAGGAGACTAGAGAAGGGCGTGGGGAGTAACATTTATGTGAAGGTATAAAAGCTCAAGAAAATCAAAGAACATTTGGGAGAAAAAAGTGGGAAAGAAGAGGTCACAGAAGTACCAGATCTCAAACTATACTATAAACAAATAATTAACACCATTTGTTAACTTAAAAATAGAAAATGAGAAAAAATAGAAAATGCTTAAAAGTAGATAAGCTCATCAGTGTGACAAATTATATTCATAAGAACAAGAAATTAATGAATATAGGAACACAATATTCAAAAACCTGCCTAGGGCAGCTAAATGGCACAATGGATAGAGTGCTGGGGCCTCAGACACTTGCTAGGTATGTGACCCTGGGAAAATCACTTAATCCTGTGTGTCTCAGTTTCCTCATCTGTAAAATGAGCTGGAGAAGGAAATGGCAAACCACTCCAGTATCTCTGCCAACAAAACCCCAAGTGGGGTCATGAAGAGTCAGATACAACTGAAAAACAACAGCAAAATTTAAAAAATAAAACCAACAAACCCAAGGGTTCTAAATATTGAGATTAAGAAATAAGTATTCAACAACTTTTGGGGAAACTATCCGAAAGAAACTAGACTTAGACCATCATCGTATACTACATACCACAATAAGTTTAAACTAAATACACAATATAAATATATAAAGTAACATCATAATTTTAAAAAACAATGAAGGAGATAACTCACAACTAAGGACGGATGTAGAGTTATTGACCAAATGGGATAGAGAGAATCACAGGAGATAAAATGCATGATTTCAGTTAAATAAAACTAAAACTTTTCTGAAGAAAAAGTTTGGAATTTGGGAAAATTTGTAGCAAGTTTCTCTGATAAAGACCTGATACACATGACATATAGAGAATTGATGTAAATATATAAGAAGACCCAGTCTCTAACAGATAAATGACCAAAGGAGGTGAACAGGCAGTTATCAAAAAAAGGAAGGTAAGTTATTCACTAATAAATAATGCTCCAAATCACAAATAATAAGGGAGATGCCAATTAAATTTATATTGAGATTTTATCTCATGCCAATTTGTCAGAGATGACAAAAAGGGAAAACAATGACTTTTGTAGGAAACAGCAAAACGCTAAGATGAATAAAATGATTAATGGTTCCATTTCTTTTTATATTACCATAGGCATTCTTTCTGAGTGCTGCTTTGGCTGCATTCCACAAATTTTGATATTTAGTATCTTTAGTGTCATTGTTTTTATATCCTCTTGCAATTTTCTCTGTCATCCAGATATGACAATCAATAATAACAAAAGACTGAATACAAATCACCGCCTCTTCACAGAGAAGTAATGACTTAGAAATGCAGAAAGAATGGAACATGCGTTTTTCTACACTGCCAATGTATGGATTAATTCTCTGTGGCCATCCTTTGTTACAAGGAAAAGGCTTTTTTTTTTTTTTCAGGGAGGAGCAATGGAGAGGAAATTATAATGATTAAAAAAGGGGAAGACAAGTAAGAAAAGAGAATCTGTGAATCATTAAACACAGATAGAAGAGAGCAAAGGAAAGTTGAGAGACACTGATGAGGAAAATATCACAACTACCCTCTTAAACAGGATTTATTATTAAATGCCAGGCTTTATATAATGGTTACAGAATGGAAAGGGAAAGAGACAAACTATGTAACAAAAATTCACGGTTTCACACACATTCCCTAGTTTTGTTTTAATATGAACTGAATAAAAACAAACAGGAGATTTCATATATTTTATGTTGGTGCTTATAAAGTTCATGAAGAAAAATAAAATATTTTAAAAGAAAAACTTGAGATTTAAGCCCCTTGAATGCATTTTAGTTAAATTCCTTGACTACAAGGAAACAATTCTTCAATATGTATGAATAAAGACAGAAATAATGTACCATGAAGCATAAATCAGGATAAAAACAGATTTTTCAAGAATGACCAGGATCAGTTGGTAAAATGTAAATATGACATATGGAATCAAGAAACGTAATTCATAAATCCAAAATTAGGTATCCAGAAGGTTTTAGTCAGTCTGGGTGGCATGAAGGCAGAAGATCACCTCTTAGAAAGCATTTAGATTTCAGAAAATTTGTAGGACTTATGAACATTTCAAGAAAGTTTTTTAATAACCAAATCTTTGAAAAAGTCATTTTTCTCAAATCAAGATAAACCAGTTGCAAATTAGATTTAGAACCTTTAAAGGATTGTATTAACTAGACCACCAAATGTATCAGAAAAGTATACTATTTTATTGGCTAAACCACTAAATGTTTCAAAAAGGTGCTTCCAAAATTGTAAATAAAGAGGAAATATAAAGAAAGAGTGGGGGAGAGGGTGGAGAAGCAGAGTAATTTTAAAGTAATATTTCTATCATTGATAAAGAGAAAGTTCAAAATTAAAGAAACCTGCATAGTTAATAAATTAAGACATAGGAGTGACCAAAAGGTCTAGGCCCACATGGAAACTAAAAAAATTGCACTGTGTGAATTTTCTTGCAGCATTCTAATTAAATATGGGTTAATAAGGATTATAATAGGAATTTTAAAATACTGTATTCCCTTCTAATAATTAAAGGTTTAATTAAATCTATAAAACAGATAGATTATGTATACTGCATTATGCTAAAATGTTCTATTCAAAAAGGAATGTATCTCTTTTAAGCATATATAAAACTAGTGATTCTATAGTAAAGTGTGTAAAAGAAAATTTCACAGTCTATCTAGAAGACTTACAACAATGCTCTAAATCAATAATAATTAGACATGTGCAAATTAAAGCAGTTCTCAGTTTCCACCTCACATACTCAACACCTTGAAGATTGGCATGCATTGAAGGGACCCGTTAAGTTGACATTTTGCCCTACTTTTTTTTTATACTACACAGTAAGTACAGAGGCATCTTCCATTCTCTGTATCTTTCATTCAAATTTGTGACATGATATGGTATAGAAAATCTTTTGGGAAACCTTTCTTTGTTTTTCTTACCTTCACCAAGGATGAATATATGTTGATTTTCAAATTTCATAAAAATGTGAAAGTAGATTTATGAGTCAATAATTGCTTATGTTTTTTAATCAGCCTTTTTTTTTTACTAACAATATCCCCTTTTCTTTCTAAGTAGTTGGTATCCTCTTTTCTTTTAAAGGTTTCAAATTTTTATCTTTCCAAGTCCTCAAAAGTATAATATTCCCCCACCCAAGACATGACCTCTGTGGTATAGCCCATTTGCCCTTTCGATTTTTATTTTCTTTAGTGCCCTTTCCAAGCTATCTCCCTCAAGAACATCAGGGACACTAATGTTTAGATTCAAATGCGGTCACTGAAAGAGACTATGGTTTATTACAGTAATCTTGTGATATCTTCTCCATTTTTACTGTTTGTTGTCTTTATTGCAGCTTCATATTTAAGTGCTCTTGAGATGATCTGGCTGATAATTGAGCCTCTCATCAAACTTGCTTTTTCCTTCTACTTAACATGTTTTGTCAGGAGATATTTACTACATATGATCCTCTACCATCCTTCTTTTGTAAATTTTGCAGAAAAAGTTTACATTTAAACCATTTTTCTTCTTAGTTGCCATTTCAATTTCATTAGACATAATGACAACAATGAGATAATGTACCAAAATTTGTGGAAGGCAACCAAAGCAGTATTTAAGGGAAAATGTATATCTCTAAACTCTTTTATCAATAACAGAGTAAGAATAGATCAAAAAATTGAATATGTAAGTAAAAAAAAAACACTAGACAACCAACAAATTTAAAAATCTCCAATTAAACACCAAAATAGAAATCTTAAAACTCAAGTGAGAGAATAACAAAATTAAAAGTTAAAAATATTTAATTAATAAATAAAACTAAGAGCTGGTTAAAAAATAAAATAGATAAGTCATTAGCTAGTTTGATTAAGAAAAAGAAAAAAGGAAACCAAATTGCTAGTATGAAAAAAATTCACAACCAGCAAAGAAGAAATTAAAGTCATTATTAGGATCTATTTCACTTGACTATATGCACCAAAAAAACTGGTAATTTAAATAAAAGGTATAAATATCTACAATAACATAAATTGTCCAGATTAATAAAAGAAATAGATTACTTAAATAGCCCAGTGTTGGAAAAAGAAATTGAACAAATCATAAATGAATTTCCAAAGAAAAAACCTGAGGACTAGATTATACCAAATTCTATCAAATATTTAAATAAATTATTTTAATACTACATACACTATTTGAAAAAATAAGTAAAGAAGGGATCCCCTCAAATTCCTTATATGACACTAATATGGTCATGATACCACAGCCAAGTAGTCAAAATAAAGAAAAAAACTTTGGACCAATTTTCCTAATGAATATTGATCCAAAAATTTGAAACAAGAACATGAAGGCTACAGAAATCTGTTACAAAGGTCATACACTATGATTGGGCTGGACTTCTATCAGAAGTACAGGACTGGTTTAATATTAGAAAAGTAGAAGCACAATTGACTATAAACGAAACAAAAACTCTAAGCATATTGACCACAAAACCAACAAAAATAACAAAAATGGATGCAGAAAAATCTTTTGACAAAATATAACACCTAATCCTGTTTAAAAAAAAATAGGAAACATGAGAATAAATGGAGCTTTATTTAACATGAAAGCAATATCTATCTAAAACCAGTAACAAACATTATCTGTAATATGGATGAACCAGAAGCTTTTCCAGTGAGATCAGAAGTGAAACAAAGATGTCCATTATCTCCCTCAGCATTTTACAACTAAACATTGTAACTATCAGAAGAAAAACAAATTGAAGTAAATGATGGAGATAATTTCTAGAAAAACTTGGGAAGACTTGTATAAACTGATGCAAAGTCAAATGAGCAGACCCAGAAGAACAATTTGTATAATAACAGCAATTGTAAGATGATCAACTTTGAAAACAGTAATTCTGATCGAGACGGTGAACAAATACAATTCCAAAGGACTAATGATAAAACCTGTTTTCTACCTTCAGATAGAAAGCTGTTGAACTTAATGCAAACTGAAGTATATTTTCATCTCTTTTTCTTTTTTTAGAGATGGTTAATGTGGGAATTTGTTTTGCAAGACTATACATATTTGTAATGTATTGTAATGTAATGTAATGTCTCTTGCTTCCTCAAAGAATGGGAGTGAGGGGTAGAAGAAAATTAGAAACTGAAAATGAAAAAAATTGATTAAAAAAAGAATTTTTCAATAAAAAATGGGGCATAGTGATAGCAATGACTGCCATGTAGGGTAGTTTTACTTCTCCTTAAAAAGCACTGAAACCATACTCCAGATTAATAGGTTTAGGGACTAAGGTTTAGCTGCAAGGAATCGGCAACTAAGGAACCATTAAGGAGCTAAATACCTCAGACTTTTGATCAACAAACCAGCAAAGCCAGCACAGAAGTTAGTCAGTCCATCAATCAATAAGCATCTATTAATCACCTAGTCTGTGCCAGGCATTGTGCTAATAATCACAGAGGCAGGAAAGTTACATCCATATGAGTATCTTTTCCCTGCTATGGAGAAGTATACCTCCTTTTGCTAACTATTAAAAAAATCTTTAAAAAAAGATCAACTGCTTACTGGCTGTGTCAATTTATAGGTTTTTCTGAACTGATTGAGAATGAATAAATGAATCAAGACAAATTCAGCCAGCTCTTCACTTACCAAACAACAAATCAGCTGCAAAGCCTATGCTTTACACTACAGAACCAGAGGACAGTGGGGAGCAAGAAGTCCCACTGAGAGGCTTCACCTCTCTCAACCTATAGGTAGCGCTAGAGGACAAGTCAACCATCTTCCAATGAACTAACTAGGTGGTTTCTTTCTTAGAAGCAAAGGCTTCCATCCAACCTGATAAGGTATCAACGAAGACCAAAAGATATTTAAAACCTGCTGCTGGAGGTTTGGCTTCAGTAAAATCTACTTCCCAATGTTCCCCAGGTTATATTCCCTGAAGCCTTACCCCCAATGGGGCTGTCTTTTCCTTTTTCACATTTACCTGGTGTAATGCCATGCACAAGCAGCTTCCCAAAAGAATGCTACTGTGAACA
>CM053591.1:67681112-67699681 GCA_028646515.1 Pseudochirops corinnae
CAAATGACAAAAGAGGCCCAAAAAGCCAATGAGGAGAAGAATGCCTTCAAAAGTGGCCTTTGCCAGATGGAGAAAGAATCTCAAAAGCACTCTGAAGAGAATAATTCCGTCAAAATTAGAGTGGAGCAAATGGAAGCAAAAGATCTCATCAGTATCTGATCTTCACTCCAAAAGCTTTACAATGGCTTTTAGCCAAAAGTAAAATAGTTTTGTCCGGACCTGATTAGCCTGAAAATGGCAGTGGTTGGAATGGCTTTTTTTAATCCTGTTATCTGAGTTATTATAAGCCAAGACGTAATTAGGAAGAAAGAAAAGGTCAAAAAGTTCTGTAGGCCAGACAGAAAATACCAGAGACATAGGATAACCATCCCTCATACAAGACCCCATGGAGCAATGGTTCCCATATGCCCCAAAGAAAGAGAATATTTCTGTAGGATACTAGCCTATAAATGAATTCCTCTGCAAAATCTTGCTTAGAGCTGGGAATTATAATTTATACCACTGAATAAAATGGCGTCAATGAAATTAAATTAATATAATAAGAGTACATAAAATCAAAATAAACCTGAAATGGAAAACTAAATTATAGGATCTACAAATTAACATGGGGCTAATGTAAGGAAAATAGTTGCTTTTCTAATGTTTGTTTTTCCTTTTTTAAGTAGTATTTAATTTTTTCCCAATTATATGCAAAGAAAATTTGGGGCATTCATTTTTACAAGATTTTGAGTTCCAAATTTTTCTCCCTCCCCTCTTCCTAAAATTATATGTACATACACACACACATACACATACACACATACATGTGTGTATGTATGTTTTGATATAGGTTATATATTTGATATAGGTTATATATGTGTGTGTGTGTCACAATCATGCTAAACATATTCCCATATTAGTCATAGTTGTGAAAGAAGAAAGACAAAAAGGGAAAAAATATGAAAAAAATAAAGGGAAAAAAGTATACTTCAATCTGTATTCAGAATCCATCAATTGTTTATCTGGATGTGGATAACATTTTCCTTCATGAGTCCTTTCTAATTGTCTTACATCATTGTGTTGCTGAGAAGAGCTAAGTCATTCATAGTCAATCATCACACAATGTTGCTGATATTGTGTGCAATGTTTTCCTGGTTCTGCTTATTTCACTTTGCATCAGTTCCTATAAGTCTCTGTACTTTTTTCTGAAATCTGCCTGCTTATCATTTCTTATTGCACAATTACATTCATATACTACAAAAGTTACATTCCATTCATATACTAAAAAAGTTACATTTTTTTTAATGGCAGTCAAAATAAGGTACCACCATAAGGTAAAGGGGAAAAGGAGAGGGGAAAAAGCAGTTACAAAAGAGTTTGAGACACCGTTGAGGGAGACACAGAGATACAGAGAGACAATCGCTTGAGACCAGAAGTAGATTCAAAGAGTATGAACCTATAATTGTAATGAGAATTTGAAAATCTTCCCTGCCCTTTAAAAAGCATAAGGAAATCTGAAGACCTTCCTTGCTTTGAAAATATACTCTGTCCCCTAATAGGTTAAATATAGTCATATGGAGCCTGTAGTGGGAGGAGTTTGCTGAAGGGTGGAGCAGAGCCCATAGGAAGCTGAGAAATGGTGGGAGAGAGAGGACACACCTGAGGGAGACAGTGAGACTTGTGAGTAAATATTGATCTGTGGGAAGGCTAAAGGATGGTGTGGATTTCTGTACTATTGTGGCTTATTAACTTCTTTGTTACTATGATGGAACTGGCTTACTTGCTGGAGGATTTGGTTTTCTGGTGTCTGAGTAAATGTTTTACTTCTGTCTTCTATATGGAGAGTCTGTTATATTTTGTGATTGAGCACCATGCAGGTATATTTATAGTGAACATGGGCACTGTGAATATTGCATTGGCATTACAGATCCCTAGCAACAAAGAATAGTCTATGAACTCAACAAAAATAGTCTATGAACTCAAGAGAAAACAAACTCTAGACTCACAAATCAAAGATGAACAGACTGTGGGAATCCATTTAAGCAGTATCATTGGTGTAGATGCTATACCCTGGGGGAGGTTTATGAGGACTCTACTAGATAGCAAAGGTCTTCAAAGTCCAGTGATACCAGAGAAGTCAGTCAGTCAGTAAATATTTAAGTGCCTACTATGTGCCAGGCACTAGGGGAAGTACAAGGAATAGAAATAAGAAAAAGACAGTCCCCACCTTCAAGGAGCTTACAATCTAATGGGGGAAGACAACATACAAAGAAAGCTGAAAAAGAAGGAGAAAAGGTTTCTGGTGTAGTGACATGGTAGTGTATAGTCAAAGGACAATAGCTGGTGGTAAATGAAGAATTGGTTGGTCTGAGTTCTCTTTAACTGGAAATTTTGGGAGGAGATCTCTCTGCCCTACAGGCTGCTAATCACAGGCTTAATGAGTGCCAAGAATACTAAAGATGTATGAGTATCAAAGTGGATGCAATCTTAAAGGATGATGAGTTTCCTGAGGAAGAAGTTTCCTGGGAGCATGATGATGGTGGAGTCCAATCTATGGAGTGTAGTTGTATGTGTTCCCTAAATATTTGTCACTACTATTGTACTCTAAGTTTGTGCCCACTCTTCTCACAGGTGCCTTGTGTATTTGTGAGATTGTATCCCAAATTTATTAGGAAAATGGTTTTTCACTACTATTCTTAGCAATTCTTGATGTCTCCTTTGCTAGGAGCTAATTGTGTCTATTTGCTGACTGTTAGTGGGGAACTACACTAATTGGAGAGCTTCAGAGTATTCTAGAATCCAGGGTAGTTGTTGTTTGCCTTTTGTTTTTGAAGAAGACCAGTGACATCACACTTTTGGAGTCAGAGTATGGTGTGTTCAACTGTGGCTGATCAGTTCAATTTAAGTTTGGAAGGCACGACCACAAGCACAAGCGGTCCATTGGAACATTTAGAGTGGAAGTAGCTCTGGATTTGCATAACTGTCATTTATCTTTGGGCTTCTACAATTCTGCTTTACTCATGGAGTACAGCACCTTCTTTGATGTGGGCACACCATACTGAATGTGCCAACGTTGCCTATATCTCACAGCCAATATTAAAATTCTTCAGAGATAGCTTGAGACTGTCCTACTACTTCTTCTTCTGACCACCATGTTAATTGTTTACCTTGTGTGAGTTCTCCATAAAATAACCTTTTGGGTAAGTGTGCATTTGGCTTTCAAACTATGTGGCCAGCCCATCGCAGTCGTGAGAAAGAGCTTCAATGTTTGGCAGTTCAGCTCTAAAAAGGACCTCAATGTCCCCTACCTTATCTTGCCAGGTAATCTTCAGGATCTTCCTGAGACAATTCAAGCAGTTGGTCAAGATGAAAAACATTGTATATTTTGTTCTGCTCCTGGCATTTCCCCTGGAATTATCAGGCAGCAAACATCATGTCAACCATTCTGTGGCCTTTTCTAAAGCCACACTTACTCTCAAGCAGGTGACCATCTTCCAGATGATTAATCAGCTGATTAAGGAGGACTCTGGCAAATATCTTGCCAGTAATAATAAGGAGAGAGATCCCCCGGTGGTCATCACAGGACAGCCTGTTCCTTTTTTCTTTATAGAGATAGACAATGGAGGTATCCTTGATTCCTGGAGGATAGCCTCCCGCATAAGCAATGAGCACCCTACCTCGTAGACTTATGGAGGGGATATAATTAGCATTGGGTAATTTGCTGCTTTAGAAGAGTGTGAAAGGCATTCAGTACCTCTTCTTCAGTTAGAGATTTGGCTAGAGAGGAACTGATTGCAGCCTGTGGCATATGATCAGTAGCTTCATCATTGGTTAAGATGGTGTGTTGAGAACACTACTAGAATAGGCAGCTTCTAAGTTCTCTTCTGGCTCTTATTTTATGATCCTTTGGGCATGGAGGTAGGAAACACACAGAGTGTATCATTCAGAAAACAGTAAATAGTCTAATTTGGACTGGAGTACAGGCTTATATAGGTTTGGATGGAGGTAGGGTGAAATAAGCCTAAAAAAATAAGTTGGGCCCAGATTGTAGAAAATCTTCAATATTGAGCTGCAGAATTTGAACTATTCAGGAAACAATGGGGAGCTCTTAAAAGTCTTTGAATGGAGAAGTGAAGGTTCCAAGATGAAGGTTCTAAGAGAAGGAAGTGGGGGGGGGGGGGGTATCCAGGCATGATTATACAGGAGCATAAGAAAGTTCAATATGGTAGTGGTGTGCAGATTCAGAGAGATAGGCTACGAGGAGATTGAATTCTTTAGGTGGGAGTTAATGAGGGCTGCACTAGAACAACGGGGCTGTGAAGATGGAAAGGAAGCAACAGAGAAAGAGGGTTTTCAAAAGCAAATTTTACTAAAAAACTGGATCAGGAAGTACAAATTACTAGGCCAAACTTAAAGTTTAGCCATAGATGAAATATGCTGGTATAACTTAACAGGATGTCTGCCCTAAATCCCACTTCTGAAATCCTCTATAGTTCCCCCAACAATCCTTAATGTAACTGCTCCCTCAGGTAGATTATGGATTTGGAGGTCAGGGAGAATTCCCAGAATAAAGTCTCAAAGACTGTTTGGGAGTTCTTGACTCATTCCTGGTTGGAGAAAAAAATCAATCCCATACTTTTCAACCCTTCTGAAAGTTACTGGGCCTACTCTCCAAAAAGAAAACTAGAGGAAGGTTGTCATTATACTTGACAGTGAGATTCAAAGAAGAAGAGGATAGGGGCGGCTAGGGGGCGCAGTGAATATGCAGTGAATAGAGCATCAGCTCCAGAGTCAGGAGGACCTGAGTTCAAATCCGCCATCAGACACTTAACACAAAAACTAGCCATGTGACCTTGGGCAGGTCACTTAACCCCAACTGCCCTGCCTTCCCCTTCCAAAAAGAAAAAAAAAGGAAGAGGATAAAAAATATTAAAAAATATATAAAAAATACAAAGATCTGTAAAAAGTAAACTGAAAATGACCTTGAAGCTATTCAAGAAAAAAAAGAAAAAAGAACTTTCAAAGTGGGAGAAATGATATGAAATATTGGAGCTGCTGTCATGAAACAAACAAGCAAACACCCTGAATGATTTAGTTCAGCAAAAAGGCAAGATGGCTTATTGGGTCTTTAGCCAATAAAATGATCATTGAACAAATTATTTAAGCCTATCCATGGAAAAGGTATACTTAAAAATATCAGAAAATTTTAATTTAATTGTAAGTCTGAAGGCAATTATCTTTCTGTCAGTATTATTTCATCATTCATTTATGTCTAGGCATTGGCCAATTATATAGCGAAGTTTCATAACCTGGGTAGCTCTATGCCAAGGATGAGACATTAATTCATTACATCCAGGATTTAAATTAATATGAAGGTCTGGTTTGTAAATCCCAAATACATTTAAAGCAATTAAATTATAACATAGAAAATTGCTGAGCCCAATTAAGTGTCTAATCTATTTAATATACCTTCCCTGTCTCTAGAAGTGGTAAATGCTTAACATGTGAGCAAAATTCCTTAGACAGCTACTTAAATCCAAAAGTTGGGGGAATGCATTTCTTTTCACAAGACCCTTTATGCCGAAGTCCAAATGATGAAGAAAATAATTTGTTATTTTTACAATTGATCTCTGCTTTCTCAACAATAAGCAATTTATAGGCATGAGCTTACTTGCCTTTAAGACCTCATAGAGTAGGTCCCTGATGGCTAATCATAAAAGGATCAGCTGCAGAACCCACCTTACTGCTGTTAGGGAGCATATACACTTGACACAGACATTCCCATACCCATTGGCAACTTTTCAATCTCTGTGTATACCAGTGTCCTCTTAGCTCGGATCTCAAAGCAGCTTTGGAGCCTTTGAGACCTCTCTAAATTAAAGGTCAAAATTTTGTTAGCCAATTTATTTTGCCTTAAAGATATTTTGACTTTGTTATGGATTTTTAATCCATGAAGACTGCTAGTTGATAAACACATTAGAGAGTTACAATGTAAATGCAGTAAGTGTTTGACCAAGGGTTCACATATGCTTGTCGATCCTTCTCCAACACCCTACAATCCTACACTCTTTAAACAAATGGTGCAGCTGCCTTACTCAAATGAAAAAAAATATTTCAATAGATGGGAATGTGTTCTGAGTGCATTCCAGGCATGGAGCAATAGCCTATGTATTAAATTTTGGATCTTACTAGACATGGAGCTCTATGAAGGCAGGGACTATGTCTTATTTAGCTTTGTGTTTCTTCGAATACTTAGTATAGCTCCATAGATAGTAATGGCTAAAATATTGACTACATATTGATCATTTACATGGTGATATTGAGTTGACAATTTTTTTTTCTTTCAGGGTCAAATGTTGCTCTAAACCACATGAGATAACAGGCTTTTATGTACAATATAAGAAAATGATTGCATTTTCCCCCCACAATGCATTTTTACAGAAAAAACATTTTAATTGAATTTCTTTGGATTTACCAATTGTTTTTAACTACAAAGAAGCAAAAACAATTGCATAATTTTTTTTGCATCTACTTCTTTGATGTGCTCTCCTGGAGTAACTCTCCTTGTGTGATCTAGTAGATGGATCAGCAGACCTAGAGTCAGGGTGATCTAGGTTGGAATCTCTTTTTTGACATTTGCTAATTATGTGACCCTGGAGTGATAAGATGCCCATTTCTAATTATTTCAGAGAAGGACTTTCTATCTTTTTGTTGGCCTAAGCTCTAGAACTGGGAATGAGGTATGGAAATGAGAGAGTCGTTGATTTGGGTTTAATATAGAGAAAAATGTATTCACATTTAGAACTGTCTAAAAATGGAATAGGCAATTGAGTCCAGCATAGGGACCAACTTGGATAGACTGGACTCTTCTCAGCAATGCAGGGTCATAAGACAATTACAAAAGACACATGATGGAGAGAGCTGTCTACATTCGAGAAAGAACTAGAAAGAACAGAGTTTGAATGCAGATTTAAGCAAACTACCTGTTCTTCTTCTTTTTCTTGTTTGGTTTTGTTTCCTCTTTCCCATTGTTCATTCCATCCATTACAATCCTTCTTTATAACCTGACTAATGTCTAATGTGAAAGTATTTGCAAATCCTATACTTGATTGCATGCTGGGAAGGAGAGGGAGGAAGAGAAAATTTGAAACTCAAGGGATTGTAGAATTGAATCTTGTAAACTAAAAGTAAACAAACAAATTAATAAAGACAAAAAAAATTTTTTTAATTAAAAAAAACTGAGTCCAAGAAAAATTAAATGACTTCTTTAAGACCACATAGCTAGAATCCAGGTCTCCTGATTCCCTGCCAAAGCATTGTTTCTACATTATCTCACCTTTTAACAGACCTGGGATGGGTTGAATTTGGTGCACTGACAAGACACATGTGAAGTGTTCATGTCAGTTACTGCAGCAAGGAATAGCCACTTACCAAGAGATACCCAACCACTTAAAAGACCAAGAGGGGTCAATATGCTAAATCTGATTTTATCACAGGAAATAGATGTTTTTGCCATGTTTGATAACAAGCAAAATTAGTCACTGCCTTTATTTATATTCAGTTCAATTATAACCTAGGGATATAAATCTGGACTAATAAAAATAAATAAGTAAATCCAGCCTTTACAAAATTTAAATCTGGCCCATAACTGTGCTCTAATCTTGTTTTTCCATGCTACCCACAGCAACCCATGGAAAACGCTGGCAATTAATAGCAAAATTTGAAGTCAGTACCCAAAGGGTTCTCTTTTTTCCCTTTTGAGCGATAAAGGTGTGTGTGTGTGTGTGTGTGTGTGTGTGTGTGTGTGTGTGTGTGTCTTCATACTTATTCCTGCTTGCAGCTACTGCCAATTCCAAGTTTTGGTTCCACAGAGGATAGCTCCTGACTAAACCATAACCTTTTGTCCTTCAGTCATTTTCCGTCACGTCCAACTCTTTCTGACCCCATTTGGAGTTTTCTTGTCAAAGATACTGGAATGGTTTGCCATTTCTTTCTCTCATTCATTTTTACAGATGAGAAAACTGAGGCAAACAGGATTAAGTGACTTGTGCAAAGGATTACACAACTAGTAAGTGTCTGATGCCACATTTGAACTCAGGAAGATGAGTCTTTCCGGCTTCAGATTCAGCACTACATCCCCTTCACTAACTTTTTACTGTCCATTTAGTTAGCCAAACCTCAAAATAATGTGTATCTGTGTGTGTGTTTCTGTATGTGTCCATGTGTATGGATTAGTGTTTGTATGTGTTATGTCTGTCGTTCTGTCATACCTTCTTTGACTCTGTTTTCTCAACTATAAAATAAGGACTAGGGCTGTACAAGATGATTTCTAGCTCTAACATATTATTTCTTTTCTTTCTTTTTTTCTTTTGGGCTCAACCCTATGATCTCATTAGTGTAGGGAACTCCTGAACATGGAAAATCCATCCACTATTGCCTAAAAGTTATCATTTTGGAGATTTGCCTAGGACACTGAGAAGTTAAATGACTTGGAAAAGATCTGGATTCAAATTCTAGCTTTGCCATCTCCCTACCTTTGTGACCTTGGAGAAATCACTGAATCTCTCCTCGTCTCTGAATCCTTATCTGTAAAAACATGACTCAATGGCCTTTTAGGTTTCTTCAAGCTCTAGACGTTATGGTCCCAACATATATCAGGAGCAGGTCTTCCCGACTCTGAAGTCAGCCAGATATATTTCAGACTACTTCTTATCCCATACTTATCTTTCAAAAGTTCTATAAAATTCACTTTCATCATAGAACACATGTTTTCACAAAGTTTGATGAGAAACTAGAATTTTCCTGGCTTGTCCAGCACCAGAGAGAGAAATGGGCAAAACAATGAGATAGAAGAGAAACGGTTATTAACATAAATTTTTGCTAGGTTTAATTGCTGCACTTTCTCTCTTATTTTCCCCCTTAAATTTTCCCTCCAAGAAAACTGAGATCTCCCTAACATTATTGGTACCTAATAACTTTGAGATTCTTACCACAAAAATTTAATCAGTAACCACTCTTGTGCTCTGAAGGCTCCCACATAATAGAAATCTTTCCTTACTCCCTTTTTATCTACCAGATATGCAATGAATATGGTCTCTTGAAAAGACAGATTTTCTAAAGAACCTTATATTCTTCTGCTTCCATCAAACAGGCACAGTTGTCTGCCTTTCATTGTCCAATAAAAATGCAGAGGAATTTTCAGAAATGTCTTCCCATTTCACAGAAAACTCCTCAAAGACTTACCATCCCCCTCAGATTTTTCCCTGCCTCTCTTAGCCTTTCAAATAAAACCACCCTGAGCCTGTTTCATAAAGAAAAATACAAGCAAATGGGTTTCTCTGAGTCTTTGTTTTTCCCTTCCCTACAAAGGACTGTAATACCCCAAAGGAAAAGGGTCATACTGCTCCTAAGAAAATCATCTACTTCATTAAGTTGTTTAATAGGGAAGGCTGGACTGCCAAGAGCAAAAAGCCCATCAGGTACATTCAAATGAGCTCATGATGCTATCTACCATGTAAAGCCAACGTGTGCAGCCAAGTTATGTAATTATCTTTTTATGGTGAATTTTTTTTTCTTTCCAGAGTTTTTACCTCACTGGTTATTATTGGCTGAAAATTAGGGCAATCTCTCTTTGACTTATGCACCACGGTGTCATATGCATCACAAAATTCTGGCTACTGTCATGCTTTAGACTTGCAAGGATTGTTGCTTAAAAAATTTCTTTCTATCTAATTGGTTTTCTTTGCAATATGAAGTATTTTGTTTAATAATTTTAAATATTATTCTGATGAGGCACCTATAGACTTTATCAGAATGACTGTCCAAAGTATTGGTGACAGATACACACACACAAAAAGTTAAGAATCCTTCTTAACAAAAGGTTAATTAATGTCTTCTCAACTCCCTCACCCTCCCCTCTGCTCTGATTAGATGGCAGGAGGGTAGAATACTACACTCTTCCCAAGGTTTCAGAACTTTAAGAACATTCCAAATGATTCTCAATTTTCCGTTGGAATGAAGAAGACTCATCTCAAATCTGGCCTCTGACACTTACTAGCTGTGTGATCTTGGGCAACTCATTTAACCTTGTTTGCCTCAGTTTCTCATCTCTGAAATGAGCTGGAGAAGGAAATGGCAAACCACTCCAGTATCTTTGCCAAGAAAACCCCAAATGGGGTCACCAAGAGTCAGACACAACTGAAAAAAATGACAGAACAATTTCATCAATAGTTTTATGTGGTTTCCATTCCACAGAACTTCATTCCCCATCCCTACTGAGTACCCTCTGATGGCCTCACTCTCCCTTTTCAGCTTTCTTTTGTGTAACTGATTAGAGACTCCTTGGAAACCTGGGTAGAGGAAGCTATCACTGAAGTCCTTACTGGAACTAAACTGCCAAGCAATCAAACTCTGCTTCAGAGAACACAACTCCAATGGACTGGCCATGTTGTTTGAATGCAAAAATGTATGCTTGTCAAAAAGACTGTTTTATGGAGAACTCACACAGGGCAAGTATTCACATGGTGGTCAAAAGAAGTGATAACAAGGACACTCTCAAGGTCTCTCTCAAAAACTTTGGAATTGATTGTGTGTCATGGGAGACACTGGCACAGACCATTCAGCATGGTGTGCCCACATCAGAGAAGGTGTTGTGTTCTATGAGCAAAGCAGAATTGAGACGGCTCAAAGGAAATACAGGATGCCCAATTTGGAGTATCCACCCCAAATAGTCACATGGACTATTTGTGCCTGACTTGGGATAGAGCATTTCAAGCTCTTTGGTTTGATCAGCCACAGTCAGACACATTGAAACTTAACTTTAGCATAGTGATATCATTTTGGTCTTCTTGGAGAACAAAGGACAACAACAACCAGAGGCAGCTGGATGGGGTAGTGGGTAGAGTGCTGGGTTTAGAGACAAGAAGATACAAATTGAGTTCTGGCCTCAGACACTTAAGCAGGTCACTTAACCTTTGTTTATCTCATTTGCTTCAGCTGTAAAATGGTGATGATGGCCCAGGGTTGTTGTGAGGATTAAAAGAGAAAAATGATGTTTGTAAAGTACTTAGCACAGTCCCAGGCACATAGTAGACCAGTGATTCTCAACCTGTAGGTTATGTTCAATTTAAATGCATCCTGCATATCAGATATTACATTACAATTCATGACAGTTATGAAGTAGCAATGAAAATAATTTTATGGTTGGAGATCACCACAACATGAGGAACTGTATTAAGGGGTCGTGGCATTAGGAAGGTTGAGAACCACTGTAGTAGACAATAAAGGCTAAAAACACATACACGCATACAACAGTAACATCAAGGAACTATAGTAACAGCTAGAAAATACTGTTAGCAAATTTGTCCTTCTACCCTTTGGCAAAAAATAAAAATAAAAAGAGGGGCAGCTAGGTGGTGCAGTGAATAGAGCACCAACCCTGGAGTCAGGAGGATGTAAGTTCAAATCTGCCCTCAGACACTTGACACTAGCTGTGGGACTTGGGCAAGTCACTTATCCCTAGTTGCCTTTCCTTCCCCCTCAAATAAAAAAAAAAGTGGAGGGATAGGGGGAAAAGTCAGTACTGGTGCCCAATAGAAAATGTGACATATTATCCTCCTGCTTTCACCAGGAGAACCTAGAGGATGGATGGATAGACACCAACTGAAGCAAAGTTACAGTCTACAGTCAAGTTTTATATTAGCTGATCTGGTTAAAAACAACAGCTTATGTATATATTTATAGCTTTGGAGAAACGTATCTAAAGTTTATTGTGGTCTTGGGTAGGGGGGAAGAACAAAGTAAAAAAGTGCACAGCAGAGAATGAAAGAAAACTCACAAGGAAGCAAAGGAAAGATGGACAATTCTCAACACAAAGATTATTTATTGTACAGGCTTTCTCGAAATGAACATTTATTGCTGCATATTTTGAATCCTATTTTATGTTCTGGGATGCACATGACCCACCTTTCTTTCTTTCTAACTTTGTATTTAAGTTCCAATATTTAAGCTTACGATATGTTTTTGTTTCTTTTCTCTATCCTATATTTGTGTTCTGGAGTTGGTGTCTAAAACAAAATTTTGAAGAAGAAAAAAAACAAGAGCCTACATTTGAATCAATAGGATCCGTTGCTATAAAACTGTTTCTGGCATGAGAAAAGGAGTAACTAGCTTTACTTACTATCAAATATATGAAATCTCTGCTTCTTATAATGATGTTGGATCTTACAGTGGATTCTCTTACAGCCTTTAGATATTTTGGCTTTCCTTGACATGTGACTGCTGATTAAAATATTTATTTGAAGAATAAAGTTTAATTACCAATAGAGGGTATTCATGGAGTTTTCAAAAGTGGCAGCATGGTTAGTGGGAAAGAGAAGCTGACTCTGAGTTCAGATCCCACTCCTGTCCCTTACTACCTGTGGGCAGGTCATGTCACCTCCCTAGACCTGTTTCTTCATATGTAAAATGAAAGGATTGAACTAGGTGGTGTCTAAGATCCCCTTCAGCTCAAGTTCTGTGATACTATGACTTCTCAACATAGCCTTAAATCTCAGAGAAGTCATTATTGGCACATGGGAGTAATCATTTGGTCAATTATCTGGAAAACAAAGATGTATTACAAAATGTATTACACCTGACTTGATGCAGCCATGACTTAATCTCCATCTTCACCAAACAAATGAAAAGAGGGAAGAATACACTTTTTATCATTTCAATGTCTTTGTAAACTCAATGTATGACAAACATAACACCGCTGACACTCCAACATTGCCACTTGCAACAGATTATGTTACAGTTTTCAAAAACAATTGGTTTCCCTGAGGCAATGACTATGGAACATTCCTGCTTTCTATTAGAGAATATATTGGAAAGTGTTTCTTTTTCATCCATAAGTAAGAACTTGAACACATGGGCAAGACAGTTTCAAAAACTGAGCTCCTTGGAGGCGGCTAGGTGGCACAGTGAATAGAGCACAGGCCCTGGAGTCAGGAGGACCTGAGTTCAAATCCGACCTCAGACACTTAACACAAAAAACTAGCCATGTGACTTGGGCAAGTCACTTAACCTCAATTGCCCTACCTTCTCCTCTCCAAAAAAAAAGCAAAACAAACAAACAAACAAAAAAAAAGACTGAGCTTCTTCCTGGCAGACATACCTATCGTTATCATTGGTGAAAGGACTTTTTAAATAGAATGCCTTGAAGGGAAGGGCTATTCCATTTTGGCCTTTGCATCCCCAGCACAGTGCTTGACACCTGCTACATGTTAACAGAATTGAGTTTTAAACCATGTTATAGAAAATGAACTAAACAGTATTTCTGCCCTCTCGAATCTTAGGTGGAAGCTTAATTTCCCCCAATAATGAGTTCTCATTTACATTACACCTCAAGTCCTGAAAAGTATCTTACAATGCATTACGTTATTTGATCCTCATAACAACCCCATGAGGTAGTTGCTAGTATTATCCCCATTTTACAGGTGAGAAAACTGAGGCTTGAAGGAGTTAAGTATATGTCTATATAGGAAGGTATATGTGTGTATGAATACATATGTGAGTGTGCGTATATATATATATATAGATATATATATATATATATATATATAGGTATACATAAACAGAGGGCACAGGATCAATTGAATAGGAAGGGATGATATCTAAAGAATAAAATTAAGAAGTGAGAGAGGAATATAATGAGAGGAGATGGGGAGAGACAGAATGAGGTAAATTATCTCATATAGAAGAGGCAAGGTATAACTTACAATGGAGGGGAAGAACAAGAAGGCAAAAGGGAATGGGTTAACCTTACTCTCATTGAATTTGGCTTAGGGAGGGAATGACATACACACTTAATCGGGTATCTTGCCCTACAGGAAAGTAGGGGGGAAGGGGATAAGAGGGGAGATGATAGAAGGGGGCAGATTTGGGGGAAGGGTAGTTAGAAGCACACAGTTTTGAAAAGGGACAGGGTCAAAGTAGAAAATAGAACAAATGGGGGGCAGGTATGTATGGAGTGAAATATAGTCAGTCTTTCATAATATGTCCATTATGGAAACGTTTTGCATAACTACACATGTACAACCTATACTGAATTGTTGATCTTCCCAGTAAGGGTGGGTGACAAGGGAAGAAGGGAAAGAATCTGAAATTCAAAGTTTTAAAATCAAATTTTTTAAAATTATTATTATTATTATTATTTTTACATGTAACTGGGAAATAAGACATACAGGCACTGGGGTATGGAGATCCATCTTGCCCTACTGGAAAGTCAGAGGGGGTATGGGGGAGGATGTAGGAGAGAGCAAATTAGGGGAGGGAGTATACAGTGAGATCGCTGTTTTGGGGTGGTGGGGTAGAGGAAAGATGGCGAGAAAATTTTTAACTCAAAATCTTGTGGAAATGAATGTTGTTAACTAAAAATAAACATAAAATTAAAAAAAAAAAAAGAACATAATTGGGCACAAATTAGCAAAGATGCCCTTGCTGTCATTTCAGGAATCAAGGAAACCTGTTGTTACCTCCATAGACATTCCTTTACAATTTTTAGTTACCATGAACCCCTTGGGAGATTGTTTTTGAAGTATAATCCTACATCCTTAATTAGAAGTAGTGAGATATTGTGGAAAGAACACTAGATTTAGTTGTAGGTTCCAAATCTCTCTCTCTCTCTCTCTCTCTCTCTCTCTCTCTCTCTCTCTCTCTCTCTCTCTTTCTGTCTCTGTCTCTCTCTGTCTCTCTCTCTTACTTATTACCTCTATGACCTTTGATAAGTAATTTAAGCTTTCTGGGCCTCAGTTTCCTTCATAAAATGAAGTATTGAACTAGACAGCCTTTAAAGTGCTTTCAGGCTCTAAATCTATGATACTATATGAGCATCCCCCAAAATCTTTTGCTCAGTTCTAATGAATACAGTTGTAAACAAGCTTGAAAGAACAACATCAGGTGCTAGTACCCTGGAGCTTTCTGACAATACAGATCCCTGATAATGTAATACCATTTTTGTTGAATATTTGAATACTAAAAGACTTCTTTAACCCACACCATTCGAATGACCATTTTAATTTTAAAAACTAATTAGATCTCAAATTGGCTTGAACAAAGTATGAAAAAGGTGACTAGAAGAAAAACCATGCAAGGAGTTAATGTCATTCATAAGCCACCAAATTAAGTTATATTTTCATAAAGGAAATTTTTTATGTAGAAAAACACTTGTTATTCCAAAAATGAGTCATCATGTCATCTTAGCACATTGCATGCAAGACCCACGGGAATTGTTCATTTGAAAGCATTGGCTAGAAGCTATGACTGGCTAGAAGCTGGTGGATTGATGCAGCTATTTAAATTAATAAAGAAGCAGTGTGGCAGAGAAGAAAAAGGACTGAGCTTAATGTCAGGAAGACCCAACCTCAGATGTTGTTGCTCAGTCATTTCAGTCATGTTCAATTCTCTGTGGCTCCATTTGGATAATTGGCAAAAAATACTGGAATGGTTTGTCATTTCCTTTTCCAGTTCACTTTATAAATGAGGAAACTGAAGCAAATAGTGTTAAGTGACTTTCCCAGGGTCATACAGCAAGTATCTGGGCTCAAATTTGAACTCAGGAACATGAGCCTTACTGACTCCCAGCCCAGAATTTAATCCACCTGCTTGATTCTTGGCAAGTCACTAAATCTCTCAAGTTCATCACAGTTCTCTAAGATTATAAGATACAGATGAATTGCCAATATGTATCAGTAAGTGATTTCTACGGTCAGAGATTTCATCACTGATGAAATTACAGATACAGATTTTTCAGAAAATTTTTAATACAATAATAACAATAATATATTATTGTTAACATTTAAATAATACTTTACAGCTTACAAAGTTCTTTCCTTACAACAACCCTGTAGGAGTGTAGTACAAGCATTAATCCTAGTTTGTAGATGAGGAAACTGAGTCTCAGAGAAGTTCAGTGATTTGCCCAAGATCATGTGTTTAGTAAATATCAAGGCTGGGAGTCAAGCCAAGATCTTCTGAATTAAATAATTGCTATTTACACTACATAAAACTATCTTCCAAGTGGTGTAATTTGTGGCACCCTACTCAGCACTCATGTGTTTGTGTGTGTGTGTATACATATATATGTACATATATATATATATATGTATGTGTGTGTGTATACATATATATAATTGATGATATCTGGGATTTTTTTAATCTCTTAGTCATTTCTCAGTATACATCTCCTACTCCTAATGAATAATCTACAGTAATAAAGAAAAACAGTTAAGTAAAATAACAAAGTAATATAGATCTCTACCTCTGTTTTTATAGACCATGACTTGTTCAGTATTTCCCCAAATGATGAACTACAACTTTGTTTCCAGCTTTTTGCTAACAGAAAGTACTGCTAAGAATACTTTGCCATATAAGAGATTCTTTTTTTCACTCTTCAAGCAACTCAAGATATATGCCAAACAATACATCCACTTACTGGATCAGATAATACAAACAGGCTAATTGTTTTTCTTAGGTAATTCCAAATTGTATTCCAAAAACACTGGACCATTTCAAAGATCCATCAGAAGTATATTAGTAAACATGTCTTCCCACAATATTGACTGTTTTTCTTTTTACATCTTCACCAATTTGAAAGGTGTAAAGTGAAATCTTGGAATTTTTTAAAATTTTGCTTATTAGTGATTTGAAGCATTTTTAATATGGATTATGATAGTTTAGATTTGTTTTAAAACTGTGCAAATCCATTGACTATTTTGAGGAAACAACTTTCAGTTGAGTGAGGTGTGTGTATATTCTGAATGTAACTTGCCCAAGGCTGGGGTATTTTACATGTTTCTCACATAGAAATGTGACTGGATTGGTGGAAAGAGTGCTGAACACAATGTGATTGTGTGCCTTTATGGAGGACAGGGTGGAATTACTGCAAAAGATTAGGTGAAAAACACTTTCTTGAAAGAGGGTAGATATACTGCCAGAATCTCTTGAGGACTGATTCCAAACATGTAGGAAGAGGGAGGGAGAAAGACACTGGAAATTATGAACCTGTAGTGTAGGGGAAGTCGTTCCTTCAGAAATCCCTAATTTCTAGTTTGACTCCCTAGAGACTTTGGGAATTCCCTTCTGAATGAAAATGGAGCCTCTCTCTGTTGAGCTGAAATCTCATCTCAATCCCAGCAGGAATACTGATTCACTCTCCGTATTTTCTGAAATATGATAATTTGCATAACATCTCAGATTTCTGTTTGCTTAAATAAATGAGTTTACTCAGTATTTACTATTTGTGATAGTCATTTGTTTAACAAGGTGGGAAGGAGTAAAATTGTTGAGTGTAAAATAGGGGCTAGTAACTAGGGAAGTAGCTTCTTGTTTTGAATTTTAAAATCATGCACATATACCAGAAATATTTAGGTGGGCAGAGAGATATAAATCTAGTCCAGTACCCCTCACAAAAACTGGAGAACAAAGCAACCAGCTTCATGAATTGTCTACTGATCCCCTGAAGTTAATCATCTCAGTCTCCCTTAGAGAGGAGTGGACAAGATTCAATAGGAAAGAACGAAGGAAAAAAGGAAGGAAGGAAGGAAGGAAGGAAGGAAGGAAGGAAGGAAGGAAGGAAGGAAGGAAGGGAGGGAGGAAGGAAGGAAGAGTTGGTTAAGCAATTACTGTGTGTAAAGTCCTGAGGTATTTGTTAATAACCCCTGTAAGCCATATTTCTAAAATTCACATGAACATATTTATACATATACAACTAATCTTACATATGTATCTAGAGATTGAACTTTTATCATTACATATTTAGTGCAAAGATTTTTTTTTCCCCAAAAATCAGAGCTTCAATTCTTATTTTAACTGAACTTAATTTATTTGTGGAAGAATTTTCCAGTTTTATGTAACTGAAATTATCAGTCATATCTCCCTTATGATCTTTTCCATGGCCTTACCTTAATGCCTTATCATAGAATGGAAGCATAGCTGGGTTTTTTAAGAGTGTATAAGCACAGGGGCGGAGGCAAGATGGTGGTGTAGCAGCAGCAACACATCGCAGCTCTCACATAGCCACCCCAAAATACCCATAAAGTAGGACTCTAAACCAAACCTACAACTCCAAAACGCATACAAGGTTACTTCCCACTAAAGTCAGCTTGGCTACGAGGAACCATATCAGCACTGCAAACCGAAACCAGCCTTCCCTGAAGCCGAGGCTGTGCCCCAGGGAGCAGCCGGGCGGGAGGTGCAGAGAAAGCTCTCAGGTGAGCGGATTAGCAAGAGCTGCGAGGAGGGGGGATTAGCACCAGCTGCTCGAGTGGGGATTGTGAAAGAGGGAGATAAGCGTCCAGCCGAAAGGTCTCCAGAGTGGAAAAGCGAAAGGCAGAGGTTTTGCACCCGCCTCCCCGTTGTAGCTTCCCCGCGGCCTGCAGACAGCAGGGAGACTGAGCGATTGTTTTCAGGCCACGGCTCTCGCGTTGAGCGGCCTGGATCCAGATCGCCATCTTGGGCCTCGGTCTTGGAGTCTTCATTATCCAGTCAGCCGGAAGTCTATGGCAGCCGGGAGGACCCCAGCGATTTGGGACAGAGCTTTCCCTTCTGGA
>CM053591.1:67700181-67744249 GCA_028646515.1 Pseudochirops corinnae
ACCTTGATAAACTGGACTCTCCTCAACAACGTACAGCTAAAGACAACTCTACAAGCCTCAGGATGGAAGGAGATACCTAAACTCAGAGAAAGATATAGAAAGACTATAGTTTAAATGGAGACTGAAGCAAAACACGTTATTGTTCTCTTTCAAAAAATAAAAAAGAAACAGTAACTAGAACTTCAGTTCTATTTAAGTATAGGTTGGCTTTTACTGAGCAATGTATTTGTTGTTCAGTCATGTCTGACTCTTTGTGGCCCCAAATGGGGCCACATTTTCTTGGCAGAGATGCTAGAATGTCTTGCCATTTCCTTCTCCAGCTCATTTTACAGATGAGGAAACTGAGGCAAACAGGGTTAGGTAACTTGCCCAGGGTCACATAGCTAGTCAGTATCTGAGACCAGATTTGAACTCAGGAAAATGAGTTCTTCTGACATTAGGCCCAGCATCCTATCCAATATATCACCTCGCTACTTAGAGAATTTTTAATTCACAGATAAAGCATATAAGGAACATTTTCTCCAATGCCTGGGGAGTAAGGGACATAATTCTTCCCCATATCAACTCAGATTCTGGTAGCAGATTAGTATTATAATTTAATTTAGTTCAGTTCATACACAGGATTGGTCCCATGAAGTTCACTTCCAAAAATGGCATCACTGTCAGTTTCTGCTATGTTAGAGTCCCAGATCCTTGTTCATTCATCCTGCACTAGCTGCAACACCCAGCCTAGATTCCTAGACTCCCCAGATCTCATGATCTCCCTTGGAACTCCTACCCCAAATCAGAAAGTTTACTCCTTGCACCTATAAAGGGAAAAAAATGGAAAAGACCCAAGTGGGTCATATGGCCTTGAGGAGGGAAGGCAGGGGAAGCCCAAAGGGTCTTTGGAACACTTAGAGCTTGGTCAGACATCAAAGATGCTAAGGTCATCCACTGCATCCTGGCCATCACCAGTCATCTTGACTTTTGTCTTGCCATTGGACTTCGATGACTCTGAAAGAGAGAGGCTAACCATTTGTGCAACTCAGCCCCACTTAAATTCCATTGACTTGCAAGTCAAGATATTACCCTCCTGATGTCATTGATACTTTTCAAAAACAGACAGACAACAATCTCGTTGGCACATCATCCACCAACACAGATAGTGACCCATGTGTACTTTCTACCCCTCTACAATTCTTGTCTATGTCTCTTCTAGAAACCTTCCACAGAGAATCTAATGGGCTAGAAGTCATCCTCTGGATTTTGAACTATTTGTGGAAGATAGTGTGGTACTCAAGAGTCATTGTGGTATAATAGAAAAAATGTTGGACTTGGAGCTGGGAAAGAACTGGATTCAAATCTCACCTCTAGATTTATTAAGTGGGTACTCATGGACCAGAATTTGAACTTCTTTAAGCCTCAATTTCCTCATCTATAAAATGGGGAGAATTAGATTGCCTATCTACATGGCTATTGTAAGGATTAAATGAATACTATAAATTAAAATTGCCTTATAGCTGTAATAATAATGTAAAACAAAGGTTGAACCCCACTCCACAGAACATGAACAAAATTGCCTTGCTTTGAGGTGACTACATGTGCTGGATGAGCACTAAAGAACTAGCACTTGCCATTCCCTTCCTTGGTCCCTTAGCCCCATGACAGCACTGGGGGAAAGGTTGCATCAGTTTATAAAGGAGAGACAGTTTCCAGCTCCCTCTCTTCCTTGGACTTTTGCATGTGGCAAGTAGCTGTCTTTCACTAGACTTCCCTTGAGGGGAGGTGGAAGGAGCAATGCCCTTCCCCCACACCCCACCCCCCAGCAGCAATTCATCTGCCACACATGGCAGTTAAAGCCAGGGTTCAGCTAAGTGAGCTAAGGCCAGGCCTCGGGGTCCCCGGTTGATATTTTTTACTTTGTGTTTTCTTTTCTGCATATGGGTGACTAAATAGCAATATCCAGTTGGATGTGTCCATCTTGTATGTGGTCTTGTCAATTCAAGAAGTTGGGAGATCCTAAACCCCTCAGTCAGGGAGAGTTTCTGCACAGAGAGAATAATACTAACACAGTCCTCTGCCTGACTGGCCAAAAGACATGGACCTTGAGAGAATTGTTTGAACAGTGCAGAGTTTGAATTATTAATTTAATTATTCTGCAAAATTCTTTATTTTCTGGTAGTTTAATGTCTCAACCTCCAGTGTAACAGTAGTTATAAATTACTGGATTCTATTTGTCTCTGTCAATGTGTAGGTGTGAATCTTTGTATTTAGCATTTTTTTTTGTGTGAAGGGAATAAATGGCTGTCTTATATCTGATCCATATTGGACATTGAGTAGCTTTCCACACCCTTTCCCTTTAGGGAGACACTAGACATGAGCCAAATTTTCCACTTAAAAAATTTTTTTCCAGGGATTAGAGTCAGGACAGGGACATAGTCAAAGAGTATAGTAAAAAGAGTCTGATTCTTTCTTTTAGATAGTCAGGCTGCCCTAGGACTGAATGCCAACAGGTTTAGAGAAGAAGGTTCTATTACTGGAGGAAAGAGTGCAATACTCCAGCACCCTAAGACTAGCAACAATATTTCTAGAATTATCATCATTGTTATTATCATATTATTGCAATTATTAATAATGGCAGCTGATCTCTCCCCTTGTTCTCAATATATCATTGCTAGATCTTCTTTTCCATTCAAATATCCCATAAAGGAGGAGAAGCAGAAATGAACAATGAACTGAGAAGAAGAAGCCCTCCACCATAGGGGTGGGGGGTGCCCCACCAAAAATCAATGCCTTCCAGCATTGTTCTTCTCCCACCTTTTTCCCTTCAGGGCTCTCTTCTCTCACTCTCTCTAAGGCCTTAGCCTAAAAGGGCCAGGGTCTCCCATTGCATCCTGGGTCATCTCCAGTCATTCTGATAAATATCTGGTCACTGGATCCTGCTGGCTCTGGAGGAAAAAGTGAGGCTGGTGACCTCGCACAGCCCTCCCTCACTCAAATCAGAGTCAACTGCGAGTCATGTCATTATTCCCTGATGCCATGGTCCTCTTTGAAAATGAAGGACAAACACAATGCCATAAAGGATGGGATTTTTTAAATCATCTTTCATACGCAAGACAGAATAGGTAAGATGTTGTTGCTTTATTTGCACAATGTTTCTTTTCATTGCTCTTTGAGTAACTTTTAATTATGATTCTTCAGAGACTGCAATATTCTATGATTGCTATCCTTACAATCCAGTATAACCTTACCAGAAGACTATTTGTGTTAAGATGGGCTTTATAAGCAAGGAGCACCTTGGCATCATTCAAAGCATTGTTCATAGGCACAAAGGGCTATAAAAATGTGCCTGTCCCTCGACCCAACAATGCCACTTCTAGGCCTGTATCTCAAAAACATCACACAAATGGGAAAAGGATCCACATGTACAAAAACATTCATAGCAGCTCTTTTTGTGGTGGTCAAGAAATGGAAATTGAGAGGATACCCATCAGTTGGGGAATGGTTGAACAAGTTGTAGTATGTGAATGTAATAGAATACTATTGGGCTATAAGAAATGATGAGTAAGCAGACTTCAGAGAAACCTAGAAAGACTTATATAAACTGATGCTGAGTGAGGGGAGCAGAACCAGGAGAATCTTGTATACAGTTACAGCCACATTATGCGATGACTAACTTTAATAGATTTAGCTCTTCTCAGCAATGCAAGGTTCTAGGACAATTCCAAGGGGATCATGATGGAAAGTGCTATCCACATCCAGAGAAAGAATTATAGCCTGAATGCAGATCGAAGCATACTATTTGCTCTCTCTCTTTTTTTTTGTTTTGTTTCTTCTTTCTTGTGGCTCATTCTATTGGTTATAATTCTTCTTTACAACATGACTAATGTGAAAATATGTTTAATATGAATGTATATGTAGAGCCTATATTAGATTGCAGGCCATCTTGGGGAGGGGGGAAGAGAGAGAAGGTAAGAAAATTTAAAATTTGAAAGCTTGTGGAACTGAATGCTGCAAACTAAAAAATAAATAATTTATTTTTTTCAAAAAAGCATTGTTCAGTTTTGAAAGTAGAATATAACCTGCTCTCTCCTCTGCCTCTTCTATTCTGGGATCCTTAATGCACTATGTAAATTTGAGTTATGATTTTAATGTCCAATGCATTGTCTATATTTTAAGTATACATATAAATAACAATAATATCCCAAACTGACTCCGTAAAAACAACATTTAGGTAAAATGCCATTGGGAAGGCAGTTATTTCCATAGGAAGAAAGTGAAGATGAACTGGAATCATCCTGGTCAAGAATTAGGAGCAGTGGGACAGGATTTCAAGCTAATATCTGCAGGGAGTTTAGGGATTACTGCTGGTAATAATGTATGCAAGAGCTGATGTGTACTATCTTGTTTTGCCGACAGAGATTTATGTGTGTCCATATCAGTCTATCTAGATGTGGTTTGCAGGGAGGCATTAACAGATACCTCTAGTCTAGAGTCTCTTCCCTCCACCCTTCTCCAAGGAAAAATTTGACTCTTGCCAGGATGGGAAACAGGAGATTTGTACCAGAGGTTTGGCCACTCTGCTCTCCTCAAAGAGGGAGATACCAGACTATTAGATCAATTCACCATGCTAAATATTGTTAGTGAGGAGGAAATCATTTTTAGGTATATGCTGTATTCTTGATCACTATCCCTTAATGGGGAAGGAGTGTCCCCAAGCTATATCTCCAAGACTTAACTCCCCACTAAACACTTGTTCCACGATGAACATATGTAGACAATAGCAAATAAGTCCATTAACCCAAGACTATAGCAAACAGAAATAAGAGAAGGTATAGGAGACGAGAATATGCCAGAAAATAGGAGCTCTCCTACTGGGAGTGAGATATCTCAGGTCAACAGAAAGATAAGATAGATCCAGATATTACCTCTAGGGGAAATTCTACAGTCTCTAGTGTAACAAGCTAGGGGTAGGGTTATGCTATGAGCTGTGTCCCAGGAATACTGACTTGGTTCCTTTACAATTTAGCTTCTTCCCATAGTTTTTCTCTCCCTTTAGGGACCTGTCCCTGAAAAGAATCAGAACAAGCTGTTTTACAATTCCCTCTTATGAGTCATGGGGGAAAGGACTGTTAAGCCCTGGCCCCCAATCACCAATCTCCTTGAAGGTAGCTCCAGTCACAGGGAACCAATCAGAGAAATTCCTTGTATCCTCTCAAGGATGCATTAAGGTCCTCTATGTCACGTGATCTTTCAACAAAATTCCATGACTCCGAAATCTTATCAAATTGATTGAATGGCTTTAGGGTCACCCCTGCTCATTCTCATCGCATAAGATTTAATATTTTCGGCATTTAAAAATCTTTGTCTCTGTTGGTAAACATACTTCTGTTTTTGTTACCACACTATAAAAATGGGAGATCGGGGGGCTGTTTGCTTAACAACCAAATGTATTCTATATTGCATTCCAAGTAAAGACTGGCATGTGCCAGTAACTTCCACAGTGGGGAAGAGGGAGGTCTGGAGTCTTGAAATGAGTTACAATAACTAAAATGTCAGTCTGTTACCTGAATGACTGCTGGGTACAGATAGTCAGTGAATCATTTCCCAGTTAGAGTACAAAGCTGAGGAATAGATATAAGATTTGGAAGCCAAAATGCAGGCACAGGGAGAAAATATTTTGTCCAAACTCAACCTATTTCCAGGATGCTTACGCAGACATTTGTGCCCTATCCTGGCTGACACTGGGTCACAGAAATGCATTCCCTTTCATACATCTAGCTCCAGTGAGAGATAGGGAGGATGGAAAGCTCTCTCTCTTTGTAAGATGCCTGGTGACCATCATCCTAACCTTATTTTGACTAAATCTTTTTTTAAAAGGCAGAGTTTGTCTAAAAAAAAAAAACTGCTGTTTCCCCATTCACAGTTCCAGACAGCACAGGAAATCTCTGGTCAAATTTATGAGAGAAATGTTTTGGAATGATCTTGGAAAAGGAAGGAACAAATCATATCAGAAATAAAATCTACAGAGAAAACACCTACATACTGGGTTCTCAGGTCAAGAAGACTAGAGAAGAATCTAAGAAATCTAAAATAGGTGGGTCTCTAAAAATGCAAAAACATGTTTACATATGTGTGTGTGTTTGAAGGTAGAGGGAAAAAGAGAAAGAGACAGATAGAGGACGGGAGGGAAAAGGGAGAGAGACAGAGACAGAGGGACAGAGACAGAGACTGAGAGACAGAGGGACAGAGAAAGACAAGGAGAGAGAGAAAGACAGGAAGGGAGAGAGCAGCCCTGAAATTGGGAGAAGGAAGGGCGGGGACAAGAAAAGGTATTCTAGGAAGGAATTCCAGTATTCCTCATTGATCCCAAGTAAATGCTTAAAGACTTATGGAAGTCAGAAAGCATCCTATAAGCTCCCTCAGTTCCTTTGCCTAACCAGTTAAGGTAATCTTTTTATATCTCACCTGAAACATTCTTCCTATAATTTAAATCTATTTTCTGTGGTACCCTTCTCTTCATCCTCTATCAAAGGTCTAACCAGAACTAAGTACCTGATGGGAAATACTTTCTGATTCCCTGTGGGCAAAATTCCCATGCTGACAGATATAAATGCAATGTATTCTTTTTTAATTTATTTTTTTGCATAACATTCCTATGCAGACTCATCATCAATTTGAAATCTACTAAGGCCCTTAATTCTACCTGTATAAGATGCTGCCCAAACCATTCAAATACTTTTTTTTGAACACATAGAACAGCTTCTTGTTGTTGGGATGTGTCCAACTCTTCATGACCTCAAATGGGATTTTTCTTGGCAAAGATACTGGAGCAGTTCATCATTTCCTTCTCCAGCTCATTTTTCAGGTGAAGAAACCAAAATAAACAGGGTTAAGTGACTTGCCCAAGACCACACAGCTAATAAGTGTCTGAAGTCCAATTTGAACTCAGCAAGATGAGTCTTCCTGACTCCAGACCAGGCTATCTATTCACTGTGCCACTTAGCTGCTCTATACAGAACAGCTTACCATGCTCCAAACCACCAGGCACTGTCTGCTCTGCCTTTTATACACTCTTAGAACTATTTCTAAAGGATCCTTGAAACCTAATGAGCATTGAGCAGGAAAAGTAAACAATAAATACATTGGCAGGAACTGGAAATACAAGTGAGATTTGATTATTATTGCTCTAAGAGGTGATGAATAAGGCTTAATTCCACTGTAGCTTTCCACCATTTTGACAGCTTAATTAACAGACTGTGTTTTATCACATTCACTTTAACTCAAAACCAAATTCTTATTGATCGGTAGAAGCAAAGGAAAAACCCATTAGTACAAAAGAGAAACAGTATCTGTAAGGTGGGATTTGATTCAGATTTCTTAGCTTTTAGCAGAATGAAATTTTGTTTAAAAAATAAATCATCATACTACATGATTAATAAACCAAGAGGCTGATCTATAAAAGTAATTTAATCTCACTTAATATCCCACTTAATTCTATAGCAATATTAATAATGAAAACAATGCCTTTTTCAAGTAAAATTAATTATTATATATGTCTTTATAGTTTTGACTTTCTGTATTTAAAATAAATAGATAAATATCACCTTTCCTGAGCCCTTCAATATGTACTCTTAAAATGAAAATTACACAGGACAACCAGCACACTAATCCTAAAATAGAGATCAGTCCTAGCTAAGACAAAGGAAAATTGTATCATTTTAAAAGTCAGGGTTTATGCTCACAGATTTCCCACCTCCTCTTTCTGTGTTATTTCCCTAACTTACTGGCTCCCAGATAAAATGGACCTTTATCAAGCCTATTTTGACACCCTGATCAATGTTGTCTTCCCCACACAGTACTCTATACTTCATGTTTCTTCCTCTTCTCCTCCTTTGAAACATCTTCTTTCCTGGGCACCCTATTTTGTAAACTAGTCAGGAAGATTGTTTTTCCTTAAGTTTATTTTTCTCCCTTGTTGAATGTGTGTTTATGCCTTTTCTTCAAAAAGTACTTTAGCAAAGGAAGACAATGGGCTTTAAATTAAAAATGCAAGAAACGCCTACTCTTTCTATGAGGAAGAGGCATGTTTTTAACAAAGGAGTCCAAGCGAAACAAGATGGAGAAGTTCCATGACTTGACATCCATTTTCTTCTAATTGTTCTCAGTTCCTTCTAATTAGCCACCCAATCAAAGCAAAATGCAGCAGAAGTCAGGGATACTCATCCTGATAACAAGCTAATTGTTATTCAGCCAATGACATGAACTCAAGGTTCTACATCCTGATTGCCCTTTTCTGGACACTCCAGTTGATCAATCTCTTCCTAAAATGTGGTTTTGTTGTTCAGTCATGTCTGACTCTTCCTGATCCCATTTGGTGTTTTCTTGGCAAAGATATTGGAGTGTTTTACCATTTCCTTCTCCAGCTCATTTTACAGATTAGGGAATTCAGACAAACAAGGTTAAGTGACTTTCTGAGTGTCACACAGATAATAACTGTCTGAGGTCAGATTTGAACTCAAGAAAATGAATCTTCCTGCAGCCCCAGCACTCTAGCCACTTGCCATCCAGCTGTCCTAAAATGTGCTGCCCAAAATTAAACATAATGTTCAAGACAAGGACAGAGAAAACAATATTCCCTTGTAATTCCCATAGTATTGTTCATTAGGTCAGAAGCAACATGGTAGATAGTTCAGGGGTGAGGAACCTGCAGTCTCAAGGCCACATAAAAGGCTTTGTTCTGTGAGGTTTGGATTCCATCAAAGGGCCTCACTTGAGGACCTAAAGGTCCACACGTGGCCTCGAAACTGAAGATTCCCCACCCCTGGTTGAAAGAGCCCTAGATTGGAAGTCAAGAGATTTGAAAGCCCCTCTTGTGGTTTCTCTCTCTGATTGGATTCTCTCTCAGAACCTCCATTTAAGAAGGCACTGAGGCCAGTCATGACTCATTCCCTTTCCAGGCTGCTCTTCAGACTTCCTCTACCTTCCTGAAGCCTCACCATGCCCCAGCTCTTCATCCTGAAGCCCCACTCCAGCTGTGGAATTCACACACTGGAGGTACTTTCAGGCCACTCATGTCTCATTCCTCTACAGGTTTCACTCAGGACTTCTTCTCCTCCCCATACCTCTCCCTTGTGTATCCCCCTCCATTTCCCTTTCAGCTTCTCTTTATGTGTGGTCTCCCCAATTAGAATGAAAGCTCCTTAAGATCAAAGACACACTTTCTACCTGTATCCCCAACTCTTTCAACTAGAATTATTGGTACAATGCTTGAATGATTAGGTCCTGGCTCCACCACCAACTACCTACCTATGAGATACTGGTCAAGATATGTGCCTTCTCTGGGCCCCTTTTTCATCTGTATAAAGTGGAGAAGTAGAGTGGGATGAGGTGGTCATTAAAGTCTTTTCCAGGTATGTGATCCTACAAAATGATTGACCTTAATTTATCAGTTAGTCTTCAATCATTACCTAGTTGACCACCACCCCTACTACCATCAGAACATTCTCCTAAGGCTCCAGCCAATCACTTGCACAGTCAATACCCCTCCTTAAACTAAATCAGTCATAAGCCTCCAGAGAAATCAAAGGTAGCCTCTCCTCACAAAAATTTAGGACTCACCAAGCAAGACATTTTGCTGGTTTTCATGAACTACCTTTTTCAGAGTCTTTCTTCTCTGACTTCCATGAGCTCAGCCACAGAAAGTTTTTTTTTTTAATTATCATGTCATTCCTTCAAAGTTGTTTTTTTTTAAAGCCTGTCTGCTTAATCATAAGAAAGGTGATCTATCTAGCACATTATAGTCCATTGGGAGACTAATCATGACAACTCATTGGATATAGTGCTGTTTTTGTTTTTATGAATGACAAACCATTGTTCCTTCATTTCACCTTTTTTTCATTTCATCCTTTCCTGACATTTATTTGTCACCTTGGACTCCTGAGTAACTGAAAACCTTAGGGGAGAGTGACAAGAAGATAACAAATCAGATCGCTCAATGTACAAGAAGTATGGGTCAGGAACCTGGAACCAGAAAGACCTGAGTTAAAATCCAGCCTCAGACATTTACTAGATATGTGACCCTGAGCAAGGCACTTAACCACTGCCTGCCTCAGTTTCCTCATCTATAAAATGGTGATAATAATAATGCCTAGTTATTTTTTTAAATAAATAAATTTATTTATTTTCTTGTTTACATTATTCATTTCCACGAGATTTTGAGTTACAGATTTTTTCCCTGTCTTTCCCATACCCACCACCTCAAAACAGCCCTATCCCACTGTATACTCTCTCCTCCTCTCCTATGTCCTCCCCATCACCCCTCTGACTTTCCAGTAGGGCAAGATGGATCTCCCTACCCCAGTGCCTGTATATCTTAATTCCCAGTTGGATGTAGTTAATAATAATAATAATTATTATTATTATATATATGCATATATATATATATATATACACATATATATTTGAACATTTGATTATAGAACTTTAAATTCTAGATTCTTTCCCTTCCTCCCTCATCACCCACCCCTGCTGGAAGGACAAGCAATTCAATACGAGCTGTACATGTGTAATTATGCAGAACCTCTCCACAGTGGATAATGCCTAGTTCTTAAGATTGTTGTGAGGTTAAAACAAGATAACATATGTAAAGTGCTTTGCAAACCTTAAAGTACTCTATAAATCTAGCTATTGTTATTATTATTAATTATGAAATCATCTGAGAAAAAAAGAAAGGGGAGAGGAGGGGGGAGAACAAGCAAGGGGAGGGAAGGGATGGGGAGAAGTGAAGGGGAGAGGAAGAAAAATAGAAAGAGAGGAAGGAGGAAAAGAAAAAAGAAAGAAAAAAGGGAGGAAGGAGAGAGGGAGGAAAAGAGAGAAAGGAGAAAGAGATTGTGGTATGACAGTACGAGAGCCTATACTATGAAATCATGAGTCTTTTGAAGCGTTTAAATGGTATTGAATTAAGAGCAAAGACAAAAAAAAATGATTATTTGAGAAAATTAACTGCACCCAGCACCTAACAAGATAGATTTTACAGAATCTCGAGCTGTAACAAACCTCGGAGTCATCTAGTCCTGTACCTGTGCCTAAACAAGACTTTCCTTTGCATTCTACTCAATAAATGATCATGCATTCTTTACTTCAGGCCCTCAGAGTGAGGGGAAACCCACAACCTGCAGTTCATTCTACTTTTGAATAGCTCTAATTTTTAAAAGATCTAATATTTATCAAGGTAAGCCTTCCTCTCTGCAGCTTCCACTCATTGCTCCTAGTTTTGCCCTTTGGGGGCCAAGCAGAAGTCTTGTCCCTCCTCCGGCCCCAGCCTTTCCTATACTTGAAGGCAGCCATCATGCCCCCCCACGTGCCCATCCTCCTGCAAAATCTTCTCTTCTCCAGACTAAGCATTTCCAACTCCTTCAAGTGGTGCCAATGTGGCATTCAGACATTAGTAAGAAATAGCCTAACAATTGTGAGAATGAGTCACCAGCAGGTTGAAGGAGGTATTGAAGAGTGGGATCAGACAAATATCTTCCTGGGATGTGTTTGGTAACTGTCCTAAATGATCTTTCAGTGTCTGGTCCATCTTTATGAAGGTCACCCTCATTTTATGTATGAAAAAATTAAATCACAGAGGAACTTAACTGAATTACTCATAGTCACACACCAAAAGAGGGCAGGAAGATCAATCCATTTCACAGGGATATGGTGAAGATTAATGAAACCATCTAAGCTTCGTGAGCTCCCCCAGAGAGAGGTGAAGTATAATTGAAAATTCACTGTGATGTGATTGCCAGCAGGGAGGACGCGGATTCGGAAAGCTGAACTCCCGTCTAAGCCAAGCCAATATCTCTTCATGACACGAAGGGATGTGCACTTATGAAATACTATTTAACGATCAATCAAACAACTGTTATTTGGTGAGCAACCACTAGATGCTTAGGACAAATGATAATGATGATGATTGAGATGGGATTGTATTCTTTGCTTTCTCATCATCAACTAGTTTTTCAAGCCTAGGATTTAATCCATCATCTTTAATGAGTGCCCTTTGGCAAAGAGCATCATGTCTGCAATTGGATACAAAAGCAAGAATTTGGAAGTCTAAACTGATGGCATAATTTATTCAGATAATCAGAGCATATCAGAAATATTCTCATCTTCCATTCTAGAAAATTTCCTACGTAGCTTTCCAAAATTCTAAACCCTTTCTCCAAATGCTTTCATAGTCTGGATCTTTACCAGATGAAGACCTTCTAAGTGTCTGCTCTGAAAAATAAATCACGCAAGAGCCCACAGAAGTTATAGCAACAAGCTTTACACCAGCTCTTAACTGTGAAAAATAAAAAAAAGGGCCGGGGCCCGAGTTCTCGCGAGCGTGAGAACCCCGGCCGATGGGGGAGCCAAGGGGAGGCGGAGCACGGCCGGCGGGCACCTAGGGACGAGGCGGCGCAGGAGCCGTAGCGGGGCCTGGGCGGGCCGGGGCTCCGAAGATGGCGAACGTGGGATTGCAGTTCGTGGCGAGTGCCGGGGACGGCGACCCGCAGAGCCGGCCGGTCTTGCTGCTGGGCCAGCTGCAAAAAACCTGCACCGCCAGGGCACCTCCGCGGGAAGCTGCAGCCCCGGGTCACTGAGGAGATTTGGCAGACTGCATTAGGCACACTCAATCCTAACCCTACAGACAGCTGTCTTCTCTACTTGAACTATGCCACAGTGGCAGCACTTCCTTCTCGAGTGAGTCGGCACAATAGTACCTCAGCAGCCCAGTTCATCACCCGCCTTGTAAGAAATTGCCTTCCAGGGGGAACCAATAGATGCATTTTGATGGTCTGTGAACGATCAGAAGTATTTGCTTCTGCTTGTGCCCTGGCCCGAGCTTTCCCCCTTTTCACACACCGATCTAGTGCCTCAAGACGCACAGAGAAGACTGTCACTGTGGAGTTCTTCCTGGTTGGACAGAACAATGGATCTGTGGAAGTGACTACTCTAAAATGTTTGACCAGTGCAACTGAAGGGGTGAGGCTGGCTGCCCGAATTGTTGACACACCCTGTAATGAGATGAACACAGATAACTTTCTTGAGGAAATTACAAAAGTTGGAAAAGACCTGGGGATAGTTCCAACCATCATCCGTGATGAGGAATTAAAGCAGAGAGGATTTGGAGGTATTTATGGAGTTGGCAAAGCTGCTGTGCACCCCCCTGCACTGGCAGTTCTCAGTCACATGCCTGAGGGTGCCACCCCGACCATTGCGTGGGTTGGTAAAGGCATTGTCTATGACACCGGGGGGCTCAGCATTAAAGGAAAGACCACCATGCCTGGCATGAAGCGTGACTGTGGGGGGGCAGCAGCTGTCCTGGGAGCCTTCAGAGCTGCCGTCAGACAGGGCTTCAAAGACAATCTCCATGCTGTGTTTTGCTTGGCGGAGAACTCTGTGGGGCCGAATGCAACAAGACCTGATGACATTCACCTGCTGTACTCAGGAAAGACTGTGGAAATCAACAATACAGATGCCGAAGGCAGACTGGTGCTTGCTGATGGAGTATCCTATGCCTGCAAGGACCTAGAGGCTGACATCATTCTAGATATGGCTACACTTACTGGAGCTCAGGGAATTGCCACAGGGAAGTACCACGCTGCTGTCCTCACCAATAGTGAAGAGTGGGAATCAGCATGTGTGAAAGCTGGAAGGAACTGTGGGGACTTGGTGCACCCCCTGGTCTATTGCCCAGAACTTCACTTCAGTGAATTTACCTGGCTGTTGCAGATATGAAGAACTCAGTGGCGGACCGGGACAACAGCCCCAGCTCCTGTGCTGGCCTCTTCATTGCCTCCCACATTGGCTTTGACTGGCCTGGTGTATGGGTCCACCTGGATATTGCTTCCCCAATGCATGCAGGGGAGCGAGCTACAGGCTATGGTGTGGCCCTCTTGCTATCTCTCTTTGGTGGAGCCTCTGAAGATCCACTCCTGAACATGGTGTCTCCTTTGGGTGAAGATGCAGATCCTCAGGGAGACATGGAAAGAGACTGCAAAAGGAGGCGCCTAGTGTGATCCTCTTCTACCTTAGCCCACCCCCAGGGCCCAGACACCCGTAGGGTCTTTTACCTCACTTTGCACTGATTAATTTTAAGTAACTGCAAGATTCCGCATTAGAGATTGGGATTTTTTTACTGTCATGATGATGAAATTGTTCCTTCCTACTTTTTAAGAGGTTTGGGGGTTAGGAGGGAGGAAGAGGAGGATCAGGGGTTTGGGCTTGTTTTTTGTGAGATACTGGTTCGCACAGTTACCTAACAATTTGGCCCCCTTGGCTTTTGCGAACTTCACTAACTCTCAAGAACAGAAGGAGAGCATAACATCACTGTGACCTCACAGCATCCCTTCAGCCTATCTGTGCTCTGAGTCTGTGGCCCTGCAAAGCAGCTGTCAAGCAAAGGATTATTCACTGTGCTGCCATGAGGTCATCTGACTCAGGTTCTCGAGGAAGTTTCTGCTTCTCAACATGCAGGCAGCAGGAAGGAGCTACCCTGGTTGCATCTCTCTAGCATCAGCAGTCCCAATGCCCAGCACATCATAGCCTCCACTGCTGGCTGCAGGTCTCTCACCTTCTGTGAAATACTCTCTACCTGTCCTTTTATCCTGCTGCCCAGAGAAAAGGTGCACAGAGCGAAGGCCAGGCCACGTCTTCAGCTAGTGCTTCCCTTTGGAAGGACAGAAAATATTAACTATCATGGATCCAGACCTGAGAATCAATTTTATCAACAGAGTGAAAGGATTCTTTTGCTCTGGCTACTTATAATCTACTTAAGATTTTATTAAATCCAAATGCATCATCAAAAAAAAAAAAAAAAAGAAAAAGAAAAGAAAATACCAAAAGGCCTTCCTTATTCCTTTGGAAGAGAGAAACTAGAAACATGGCCAGGGACCTGGTTGAGGACCAAGGAGAACCAAGGAGAAAGGCTAAGACTTGATACATGTAGAGGTGGCAAGACAAAGAATCAAGCAATGAGGTGTAACAGCAGCAGTAAGATGTAATGGCAACAATGTGGCAAATTTGCCTAGTGACAAAAAATCCATTCACAGTAGGTCTTCATGATTGGAATGTGGTTTCCTACAGCTGCTTGCCTCACCTCAAGGACCATCTGGGCTGGTTTAAGCCAATTCTGTGATAAAGTAGCAGCAGAGTTCATCCAGGAGGCAGGAACAAAGGACCCTTATTATTCCAAGCTCAGGATGCAGCTTGCTTACTGAGCCTTAACTCTGGAAAATAAAGTGTCTCCCAAAAATAAGAAAAGAGAGGAGTGATCTTGGCATGGGGGTCTTGACATAAAGAATAAAAAAAAAAAAGACAAACTTACGTTGTACTTGCTCTCCTCTTCACAGCTCTAAGGGAGTCCTAAGAGGAAAGAGAACTTGGTAAGTAAGCATCTGTCCTCCATATTTCCTCTCTCAATGTCATCCCCTCTTCTTATCCCCAATAAATGAACTTAGATTTTTACATGTCTTTCTATGAGATGATCATTTTGGAAATCCTCCTTAATAGAAGGTAGAAAACCCCACATTAAGATGTAAAGATTGGGAAGGAAAGTCAAAACAGGGTAGTGCTACATATACAGTAGATGGTAAACTTCTTGGGTTGTTCAGTCCACAAAGATTCGTTAAATAACCACTATGTGCTGGGCACTGTGCTAATCACTGGATACCAAGAAAAGCACAAGACAGTCTCTGCTGTCAGTGGAGGAAACAACATGTGCAAACAAGGAATATATGGGATAAAGCAGAGATAATAAAGAGAAGGCTCTAGAATTGGGGGGCATCAGGAAAAGTTTCTTGTAGAAAGTGAGATTTTAGCTGGGATTTCAAGGCAGCCAAGGAAACCAGGAGGCAAAGATAAGTAAGAAGAATACTCTAGGCATGGGAGACAGCCAGTGAAAATGCCTGGAGTTTGGATATGGAGTCCCTTACCAAGGATACAGACTGGCTTGTAGAGTATAGAGGGGATGTGGCAACATATGAGAAGACCAGAAAGATAGGAGGCGGGTGAGGTTGTGAAGGGTTTTAAATGCCAAACAAAAGATTATATATTTGATCCTGTTGGTGACAGGGAGCCACTAGAGTTGGGGTGATATGATCAAATCTGCACTTTAGATTACATTTTGGCAACAGAATGGAAAATGGACTGGAATGGGGAGAAACTTGGAGCTAGTGCAATAGTTCAGGTGTGGGGTGATGAGGGCCTGCAAAAGGATGGTGGCAGTGTCAGAGAAGAGAAAGGGGTGTCTGCAGGAGAGGCCATGAAAGCAAAATCTACAGGACTTGATAACTAATTGCATATGGGGAGTGAGAAAAAGTGAAGAGTCAAGAATGAGCTGGTTGAGAGGTAGAATGCCTGGGAAGCTGATATTTCCTCTAAATGTAACAGAGAAATTTAGGAAAAGGGGAGGTTTGGGGAATGAAAAATAACAAGTTTCTGTTTTGGACTACTTTTCTTTTTGTTTTTGTATCTCCAGAGCCAAGCCCGGTATCTGACATGTAGTAGATACTTGATAAATGGAGTTGAAGTCTTCAAGGCTGCTTTCATCATTGTAATTTCTGCAAGAGTAATTGATCAAGATGCACTTCTTGAGCCTGTATGAAGTACAGAACATTCCATTTATTATGAGCTTGATCTAACCTTAAAAAATTTAAAAAGATGGGGGCAGCTAGGTGGCACAGTGAATACAGCACCAGCCCTGGAGTCAGGATGACCTGAGTTCAAATGTGGCCTCAGACACTTAGTTTTTGACCTCCACCCTTACTTGTGACCTTTTCCCTTCCCTTGCTAATAGGAGATAGTGGCGGGCTTCTTTGTTATCTGCGAGGAGCAAGGAGAGGAGGCATGTTACAAAAGACAGAACAAGAATTTATACCCTAATGCAGTCAAGCCACCTCCCCCTGGCTGTCCCTTCTCCCATTGGCTAGGAGGCAGGCTCTCAGTATTGGGGCAAAATCTAACCCAATGGCAGATAACAAAGAAGCCCGCCACTATCTCCTATTAGCAGGGAGGTGGAACAGGAAGCAAAGGTATCATTCATGGCTTTATTTGGTAAATGCCAAAGCAAGGGAAGGGAAAAGGTCACAAGTAAGGGTGGAGGTCAAAAACTCCTGAAAAAGGGCCTAATGCTTTTAAGGGTGTGGTATACAAGGGTGGAGGTCTAAAATTCCTGAAAGGGTCCTAATGCTGACAACAAGGGAAGGGGGTAAGGGTCCTAGCTTGTGTAAACCCAGGACTCAGGTCTGTCTGGTCTTACTAAAGTCTATCTCTGCTTTCCAAATAGTTTCTCTCCTTTCTCATTCTGAGGAGTCTTCACAGACATGCAGAGAGTGTACCTCATTCACTAGCCATGTGACTATGGGCAAGTCACTTAACCCCAATTGCCCTCCCAAAAGAAAGGCAAAAAAAAAAAAAGTTGACCTTTAACCCTTATTAATTTTTGGTGGGGGAAGGGGGTGCCTCATGAACCTGTTGGGCAGTCTGATGAAATCTATGAACTCCTTTTCAGAGTAATATTTTAAATATATAAAATAAAACACACAGAATTACAAAGGAAATCTATCATACTGAACACAGCCATTAAAGTATTTTTAAAAGAACTTCAGAGACCTACAATTAAGCCTGAGGATCCTCGTGGGTCAGTATAAAAAGTAAACCCATGCTCACCCACACAGATTCTATAAAATAAACATTCACCTTCAGAAATATAAGTCCAGGTATTTGGAGATTTTTGAATAAGCAAAAATTGGCCTCAAAAAAATCAGTCCCATTCAACAAGAATGTATTAAGTGCCTACCATGTTCAGGGCAGTGAACTAGGTACTAGATGCCAAGACCAAGTGAAAACAGGTCCCTTTGTTCAAAGAATTTACATTCTTCTGGAAAGGAGAGGGGGAAGGAAGTAGAAGACATAACATTTGATCAAGTAAGTAAATGCAATATAATTGGAAGAAAACACTGTTAACTGGGGGGGAATCAAGAAATGTTTCCAGTAGGAGGTAGCATCTGAGTTGAGCACTGGAGGCAGTGAAGGATTCTACTAATGAACAAAAGGTTTATTGAGTCTTAGTATATTTAAAGGCCTGTGCTAAGTATACTCAGAGAAATGCAAGGCAATTCTTGTTCTCAAGGATTTCCCATCCTAACTGGGGAAAAAATGCATATGGATGGTTTCAGATGGAAAAGTCCCTTAGGGTATAATGACAAAGCAGATTTTAATACTTCTTTTTTAATGGCATTTCCACTGATAAAATCACAAGATTTCTGATGCTGAACCTTTTGACTTTGGTGACCAGAACTTTCTTAGGAACAGTTAGTTACCCACCTCTCCCACTGGGATTGCTCCCCAGGATGATGGCTAAGGGAATAGGCTGGAAGCAGTGCTGATTCCAAGGCCCTTGAGCTGAAGATTCTGGTCCATCCCTAGTAGAGTCTGAAGAGAGGTGGTGGTCAAGGTGATGGTAGTGGTTTGTTTTCCTTAAAATATGCTGCCTCTGGCCTCTCCTTCGCTGTGCCTTGCTGCTTTACCTAATCTAGTTTGCCTGCCCTGTGTTATGGCAATGGGTTGACACATGGTGGGGATGGTTAGTCCCTTCTCCAGAGCAGTTGCTTCCTTTGATAATGGCTATGAGGGGTGACACGAAATAGGACCAGTAGTCTAGAGATGCTGCTACTCTTAGACCTCCCATGCCTATCTGCCTATGGACATCAATTGGTCAGCAGTTGTCACTGGTGGTGACAATTAACTGTCTCCTCAATAATGACTGTAGGGGCTGAGTAGAAGTAGGTCTGATGGTTTGGGAGGAATTGCTACTGCCAAGGCTCTTGGGCTCAGGATCCTGGGCTGTTTCTATCGGGATCTGAAGAGAAATGATGGTCAGGTAATGGTAACCGTTTGACTTGTCTGGCACATGACACCTCTAGTCTCTCCAAAGGCATTTTAAGAGGTAGAGGTGAAGAGAGATTATATTCCAGGTATAAACAAAAGCCTGTGCAAAGGTATGAAAGCAGAAAGATGAAATTCCAAGTTTAAGGAACAACCAAGTCAATTTGCCTGGAACAGAAAGTGCATAATGAGGAACAATATGAAATATCTCAAGAAGTAGGCTAGAGCCAGACGCCGAAAGTCTTTAAATGCCAAGCTGCAGAGATTCTGTCAACTTATTATTTGTTTGCTTTTCCCTTTCACCAATAAAACTATTCATAGATGTTCTCAACCTATAAGCAAAAGAATTTGCAGTTCCAATATTTTCTCCCCAAATCCCTTTGTTTTCACTCATCTGAGCCCATCCTGGTCACTTTAAGAAACATACTTCCATGAACTAACTTTTTCAGGTTTTTCTCACTCAAATCACCAAGTTCTCCCAGAAAAATTCCTGTTCTAATTTATAGCCTAGAAATACATTAGTGACATGAGAGGAAATATGCTCAGGAAGTATTGCTCCAATTATTCACAAACAAAAAACAATCTGATTATGCAACAGCTAAAATAGTAAATGGAATAATATGTCTAGTGATGTCTAGGCAGCTAGGTGGTTCAGTGGATAGAAGACTGGGCCTGGAGTCAGGAATACCTGAGTTCAAATCTAGCCTCAGATACCAGCTGTGTGACCCTGGGCAAGTCACTTAACTGTTGAGGTTTAAGGTTTAGGAGTGCACGAGACCCCAAAATACCAACACGCCTGGTCCTGACAAATGAATTCAACTCAAGTCTTCTCTCAGTCAAAGTAAAGCAAAGTCTTTTAAAGGTTCAAGGGTAACAGATTTGGGTATAGATATTTTGGGAGGATCAAGGGTGGGAAGTAGCTGGACAGTGAAGGGCTAGGTTAAGAGTAACAGATTTGGACCTAGCCATAAAGAAAGGCTTATGGCCTCAGGCAAATTCCTGGTCAAGTGGGAAAATTCAAGGAGAGTTCAAGGGGGTTCCCAGAGCCTGCACCCCTTCATAATCACTGTTTGCCTTAATTCACTGAATTCACCCTTCCAGTATCTTTGCCAAGAAAATCCCATAGATACCAAGGTCCATGGGGTCACAAAGAGTTACATATTACTGCAAAACAATGTTTAGTTCTTTTAGTAAATAGACCAGAACTCCATGGTTACATACATAATGATATGAGGGTCAAACCATGTTCTGCAAAATATTCCACTTGTATGCAGCCCAGTTCAATCTGATACGGACTCAGTTCTTTTTCCTCTATGACAAATTGACTTAGAATATTTGCAAGAGATTTTATTTGCTACTGAGAGATATTGTCCTCATTTAATCTAATTTGCATAATCCCACCTGGAAAGGAATATAAATTGAGGACAGAGGTGTTCTGTAAGCAATTTTGATGAGCTCCAAGAGCCAGCTGCTGAATTTTCAGTGTGAGCAAATGCTCACCCCTAGAAATCAACAGACATTACAAATCAGGGCTTGATTATTGTTTTCTTGATAATCTACCCTTAATAAAGCGATGGTGGAAATGTTATTATACTGCAGAGTAAACTTTAAAATGTGTGATGCTTCTCAGAGAGTCAATTGTTAAACATTCACCTGCCTACCAGTGACTGGGAAGCAACAAGTGCCTCAGCTCTTGGGCCACTGGAGTGATTTCTTTAGAGGTAGTATACCTGTTAATATTGAAAGACAAAAATCTCTTGAAAGAGATTTGGGGGGGGGGGGGGCGTTATAATTCAGTTCAGTTCGGCAGATATTATAGGATATTTATTACATGCTGTCATACAAGCCATGTGACCCTGAAATAATCACTTAATTTCTCATCTCCTCCAGGCAACCTTTGAGAGTAAATGTTGCAAATATCAACATAGAGCTTCCTCACTGAGAGCTCCTTATACAATGAAAAATCATGCTTCTAGAGCAGATGTTCTTACCATTTTCTTGTGTCACTACACTGGGCAGCTAGGTGGCTCAGTGGATAGAGCACAGAGCTTAGAATCAAAAAGACTCATCTTTCCGAGTTCAAATCTGACCTCAGACACTTACTAGTTGTGTGATGCTGGGCAAGTTACTTAACCCTGTTTGCCACATCTGTAAAATGAGCTGGAGAAAGCAATGTCAAACCACTCCAGTATCTTTGCCAAGGAAATCCAAAATGGAATCACAAAGAGTTGGACACAACTAAAAACAACCGACAACAATTATCAAGTTGACCCCAGAATTTCTGATCCTAGAGTCTACTAGACTCTCCCTCTCCCCACCACCAAAAGAAAACATGCAAGGCACTATAAGAGCTGCTGAAGGTTCAACGATAAAAATCACTCAATTGATAAGTGAAGTAATGAAGAAACGGTATTCTGAGGTCTCCTAACCCTAACCACATCATTTTTATGGTTCCCTTACACCAGGAAACACTGCTAATCTCAAGCTCTTCTCCAGCCTGGACTGGAAGGTATGTAAGCTTCTCTCTTTCCCTATTGCCTTCTTGTTCCAAGTACCTTGGAGGTGTGTTTTTTTGTGGGTTTTTTTGGGCCTGACCATTAGGTCAGACAGCTAGGTGGCTGTCTCGTACTCAGCCTGACATTCTGAGGTTCTCAGTCCAGTTTGGTTATGTTGGAGAACATGGACATAGGTGCAGCTTCTGAACAGTGGAGGACAAGGACAGATACTCCATCTGGAAGCATAAGACAGATTCTTTCAATTCTCTTGGTGTTAGGGAACTGGGAAAACTTTAGGTACTTTTTTGTGGGGGGTTTTTGGTTTGTTTTTCAAGGCTTACTCTCAAACCTTCCTTTATAGAGGAAGGGACTTCCAGGCCCTACGCCTGTAGCTTCCAAATGTTTGCCTTTGGGTTATCTTTTACAATATTGGGAAAAGTTTAGTTTCTTTGGAGACCTTAAAAAGGAAAAGCTGGTGTTTTTTTGCAACACTGTTTGGCCTAACTATGGCCTAGAAGACCATGAATCTTGGCCCGTTTTGGGGACTTTAAAAGATAATACTCTCTTGCAGTTAGAATTATACTGTCACGGAGAAGGAAGATGGACAGAAGCTGCCTACTTAATGGCCTTCTTTGAACTTTCTTGGAACATGGTTCTCAGAAAAGATTGTGAGATACTTGAAGCTAGAGCCTCTCCACAAAGGGGCAACAGGGACCAATTAAATGACCCCCTTCCTATGGCTTCGGCTTCAGCCCTTGCCCCCTCAGGGACTCTTGCTCAGGTCCCAACCACCTGTCTTGCTGAGGTGCCCCCCTCTCCAGCTCCTCCTCCTGAGTCAATATCCACTCAGGCTTCAGGCCCTACCCCCACAGCAGTATTAGGGGTATCTCCTCTTCTGACCCCTTCCCCTCCTCAGGTGCCAGCTGACCTTTCCCCTTGCCAGTCGGATCTAAGAACTGCATTTCAAAAGCAAGTAAATTACCATAAGACTCAGAGAGAAAGGGACATTTTTCAAGACCGACTGGTAGACCTATTAAAAGGTATACGAATTTAGATCCTGACTCTATAGAAGGGGAAGCAATCCTCAACATGTATTTCATTAGTCAGTCTGCCCCAGATATTAGGAGGAAACTGTAGAAATTGGCAATGGGACCTCAAACACCTCAGGCCCAATTACTGAAGACAGCCTTTGGAGTCTTTAATAACAGGGACCTAGTTGCAGCAGAGGAAAAAAAAACGCAGGGAATGAACCAGAGACAGAGAACATGCTCAATTCTTGGCTGCTTCCATGGCCAGGAAACAACCCCCCCCTTCCCCCCCCCACCAGCACCCCCTTGGAGGAAGCTCAGTCACTTGGCCAGTGGGAAAACCTGCTTTTGATGCCACAAGGAGGGTCACTGGTCCAAGGAGTGCCCTTCCAGGGCACCCCTCGCCAGAGGGAGTCCAGGAACCAACACCTCTAGAACGGTGCCCATCTGACCAGGAGGAACAGTGAAGGAAGAATTGTCCCCGAGATTGGAAAAGTGGAAGAACCACCTCCTTGTCCTCCAGTCTTCTCAAGACTTGGAGTGATGCGGAACCATGGGGCTTCGCAGTGTTCCCACTTTCTCCATCTCTCACTGAACTCTGGGCAAGCATTGAAGCTGAAGGTAAGGTTACCCACTTTATTATGGCTAAGTTCTCTGTTTTAACCAATTGGTTCTACCTTCCCCTTGACCAGCCAGGTCAGGGGCATGGAAGGGGAAACTAAGGGATTGTCTCCAGACATGCCCAGGCCCCTGCCTACTTGAGGATCTGTTGTTTGAACACTCCTTCCTTATGCTCTTCTCTTATTCTGTCCCCTTGTTGGGAAGGGACGTGTTGGTGAAATTGGGAAGCCAATTTTCTCTAGTTAAGTCTCCAAGATCTCCCCGTGTTCCCTCAAGGGTGTGGGAGATAGTTGAGTCAGTTGTTTAGGATCAGGAAATTTCTGGGTGAGCTATTTCTGCCATCCCAGCATTTGTTTTTGACTCCTAGGTCCTAAAGTGTCCCTCATCGTGGTCTATATACAACTAAACCCACGGCCTGGGAGGGACTGCAACCATTAATTGCTACTCAAGGCCCTGTCTCATTCTGCCTAGAGTGGGGCCCAGATCACCAGGTGAAAGCTTTTGAGACTTTGAAAACTAAATTGACCAACACTCCAGCTTTACTCAATCTAGGAAAAACTTTTACTCTCTATAATGATGGAATGAGAGAATAGGCTTTGGAAGTTGTTGCCTGTTTTTGAAAATTATTAGATTCTGTGGCTGCCATTGCTTTCCATGTGCTAAATGTCCATGGAGCAATTTGGAAAGAAAAGGGATATACGACAGCATTTTGGCCTTGCCATAGTCATCTTTAATTCCTACCAGGGAAATTATTCTTTCTCTATACTTTTTTGTGCCTGTTTAGTCTTTGTTTGCTTAACCTCCTTGCCAGGTTTGTCTCCTCCAGGGTTTAAGCCCCAAGTTCTCCAGCCCACTGGACCTGGCATCAGGCATGTTCTGAGGTCTGACCCCCTTGACCTGGACCCAGAGAGGCAGGGACAGCTCTATGCCCCTTGCTAGCAGGAGGCACTTTCAGAAGGTGAGACCTTCACCCTTTACCCCAAAGGAATTTGGGTCCCATTTGTTTGAGAGGGGAATGACGAGGTGCAGGCTCTGGGAACCCCCTTTAGCTCTCCTTGAATCTTTGAGGTACAGGCCCTGGGAACCCCCCTGAACTCTCCTTGAATCTTTGAGGTACAGGCTCTGGGAGCCCCCTTGAGCTCTCCTTGAATCTTCCCACATAAGGCATTTGCCTGAGGCCATGGGCCTTAAGTTGTGGCTCTGCCCAAGTCTTTAGCCCTCCTTTGTCCAGCAACTTCCCACCCTTAATCACTCTTTACTGGAGTCTGACTTCATCTGACTCCTCCTGAAGACCCTCCCCAAACTCCTCCTCTAGACAACCCCTAGATTCCTCCCACAACCTTTCTTTATATAAGATCCCATCTTCTGGCCATGTGGTGTGAGAGCACCATAGAATGACCTAGCACAGACTTACTCTGTGTCAGACTTGCTCTGGCCTGCTTGCCCATTTCAAGCATCACAGATACCTAGGCTCATTAAGAGTCTTCCCAATATGGCAAACTTTTAATAAACTTTGATTTTCTTTGGCTGAGAGAAGACTTGAGTTGAATTCATTTGGCAGGACCTGGCATGTTGATATTGTGGGGTCTCGAGCACCCCTAACTCTCTTTATGGGTAACCACATCACTAACAAGAAGACAGATAGATGGATGGTTAGAGAGAGAAAAAAGGGATGGATGCACAGATAGAGTATTGACTGATTTGAACTTTTTGTTGTCCAAGAGATTCTCAAAAATCTTCTCCAGCACCACAATTTGAAAGCATTGATTCTGCCATGTACAGCTTTCTTTACAACCCAACTCTCACAGTCATATATTACTACTGAAAAAACCACAGCTTTGACTATATGGACCTTTTGTTGGCAAGGGGATGTCTCACCTTTTCAGCAGGCTATTTGCATAGCATAGTAGTCCATATTTGCCATAGCTTTCCTTCCAAGGAGCAAACCTTTTTATTTCACAGATACAGTCACCATCTGCAGTGATGATCCTAAGAACATAAAATCTAACATTGACAGCTTCTAACCTAAGGGGTTCATCTTCTAATGTCATCTCTTCTAATCATTTTAGTATTATCCATGGGTTTTTCTTGGCAAAGATACTGGAGTAGTTTGCCTTTTCCTGTTCGAGGGGATCACTTTTTGTCAGAACTCTCCTCTATGACCTGTCTATCCTAGATAGCTCTGGCATAGCTCATAGTTTCACTGAACTGCAACAACAAGGTAGTGATAGGGGGTGGGGGAATAGACAGACAGAGACAGACAGACAGATAGAGAGATAGAGAGATAGATAAATAGATAGATAGATTACATAATTGATAAGTCCTCGTACCAAGGAGCTTACGTTCTACTCACAGTCTGCTATAAGACTTTGATCCTATGTCTCTTTTCTTTGGGTACTGAGATGTTTAGTTCAAATGTGCTAATATGGGGACGACCCCAACGCTAGGAGCAAACCTGAAGCCTTTCCAACGTGATAGATCCTGTCAAAGCTTATGAATCATTGGCATAGCTTTCATGTACCCAGAGTCCTCTCCTTGCCATTGTAATGCTGAGTATTGATATGGAAACCATTTAGATGTAAACCATGGCTCCACTGTAGCCTTCTCATCCATATGACCTAGGACAAATCACTTCACGTGTCCAAACATCAGATCTCTAGTTGGAATGAATGAACTCTAATGTACCTTCCAGCTCCAATAGTATATGACAATCACCTTGGAAGCTGAAATGATTCTGTCCCTAAGAGAATTCACATGATGAGTGAATTCCAAAGAGATAGGGGAAAGGGGAAGGCTCAGGGAAATGGGGGAAAATACGGTATACAATTGATGTAGGGGTGATACCATAAAATGGAGAGAAAGATGATTTTTTTTTTTAATAATATAAAGAAAGTCCTGGGAAATTAAAGGCTGCCAAAGAGACTTACTTATTTTAAAATTTTGATCAGAACCAACAATACAAAGGTCTAACAATTTAACCAATTTAACATAGTTTTAAATTAAGCAAAAAATAAAATTAAAATTAGCCTATAGGGAAATATCAAGATGATCAGAGAACATCAGTATCCTGATACTGGTAATCAGTGGAGTAGACATGGTTAGAATTTTGTTTGTTTGGGACAGCATGAATTGTGAGTTTGAAAGTGGAGAGGACAAAGAATATCTGAAAGTAGAAAAAGTTATTAGTTAACTCAAATTGCTTGTGTAAATAGAGGGATAGTAAAGCAGTGTATTGTTAATGGGGTGGAAGTTCACGTGGGGTAGTGTTGCAGGCACAGAATTCGGGTGATTCAAACATGCCCATTGGGTTTGGATCACAAGTGATTTTGTGCTCCAACCCTTGAGCAAATCTTCAGTTTCTTCATCTTTAAAATGTGTGGGACCCAGTGACCTTAAGGTCCCTCGTAGCTCTCAATTTATGATCCTGTGAAGTATGAGTGTGATTGAGAAGTAATACTTGCCCAGAGGAAAGCAACCGCAATTTGAGTCCAACCAACAAGATTAGATCTTAATGCCAGGGCTTGGGGATCAATATCAGCATCTGGAGAACTGTGAGGACAAAACTTTGGCAGATGTCAATATGCGATTGGGTTAGCTCTGAGCCTCCAGTAGTCTCTGCATAGGAAAACAGAACACCAGGGGTTGGAATGGGAGGCACAAGACTACCCAGAGGGTGGTAAATGATTGAGCTTGAGTGTGTCAATGACACTATAATGACTTTGTGTGTCCTTTTCCAGACCTCTTCCCTGCATTTCTATGGCAACATCTAGATCAGAAATATGATAAAATTGTAAAGCCTTTGGACTGGAAGAGAACTTTCAAAAAAGGGAAAATGACATTTTTAACCTATTGAGGAGCAAAAAAATAATAATAATCCTTGAATTATGCTTCTAAAATTGACTAAATGTAATTTTTTCTTTTCTCCAACCAAATCACAAATCTAATATTTTCAGTAATTCTCACAGCAGGAAAAGTGTCCCCCTATTCAAAAGCATATAGTTCAGAATGTTTAGCTTATTAAGTCATTTAGTTGGATAATTACTCTATCTTCTAAATTATTAAGTATTAAAACAAGCCTATCTCAGACATTCCAACAGGAACCTTAAAACACTAAAATTTAGGTAATTGCAGTCAATTTTTCATTAACTATACTAACCAACATTATTAAATACTCTATACAAGAGGTACTTTGTAGTCTATGGAGATATAAAGAAAGATATCCCATTGACCTGATCTCAAGAAACTTATAATCTAATAGTAGAAGAAGAGGAAAAACAAGTGCATTAATAGCTATCATAGGTCTTATGATTAACACAGCAATATGTGAGTCCATAGACGAGCCCAGCTCTCCCATGTATATTCCAGCAAAGATCTAAAAAGAATTCCAGACTGAATAATGATCAAGCAATGCCAAGAAAGAAAACAGTAAGCTCCTGCATTCAGTCCAAGACTGCACAAAAAGAAAACTAGAATTCTTCAGGCACTGAGAGGGAAGCCGGTGTGAGCTCAGTAAATAGTCCTAAATCTGCCGGCACTAAGACAGGGGATGTTCCACAGAGGATAAGAATCCTATAGTATTCAGGAGAAGAAAAAAAAACAAACACTGGTTGGTCACAAGGTCTCCAAGAGTGATTAGAGTAACCAATTAAAAATTAAATGAGAGTTGAGGAGGAAAGAAATGAAAGGATGATAAGCAGTTTCGACATAATGTAAAGCTTACGCAAATAGCAGACTCTCTGAAAAAAGACTGGAGCAAATAGAATTCAAAGATTCACAAGACCAGAAATATTAGAAGAAAATAAATTTTTTTTAAAATATAGAAGAAAATGTAAGGTATCTTTTATCAAATATAACTGCCCCGGAAAATAGGTAAGAAGAAATAATTTGTAAAATCAGACTCCCTGAAAACCGTGAACAAACAAAAATCTTGGATATCATATTTCAAGAAATCACAAAAGAAAGCTGCCCTTATATATTAGAACCAGAGGACAAAATTAAAATAGAAAGAATCTGCCAATTACCCTCTGAAAGAAATCCCAAACTGAAAACATCCAGTAACAGTATAATTAAATTCTAGAACTTCTAAGTCAAATAAAAAAGTACTGCAAATAATCAAAAAGAAAGAGTTCAAGTACTAAGCACAATTACTATCATGCTAGACTAGGGAAGATGAAAGAAGGAAGCATTTATATAATATATAGTATATGTAAGGTGCTGTGTTAAATGGTTTTTAATAAATATTTTCTCATTTGGTTCTCACAACAACCCTGCACTGTTATTATCATTCCCATTTTACAGTTGAGGAAACTGAAGCAAATGAAGGTTAAAGGTCACAGAGTTAGTAAATAGCTTAGGTAAATTTGAAGTCAGGTCTTCTGTCTCTAGGGTCTATCCACTATGCCTCTATGTCAGACTGTGATGCAACTACCAGAAAAGAGAGAAAATCCTGAGTTATGATATTCCAAAAGGCAAAAGATGAAGGCTTACAACCAAAAATAATTTGTTCTACAAAATTGAGTATAATTCTACAGGGGAAATATGGTTCTTTAGTGGAATAGAGCATTTCAAAGAATCCCTGATGAAAAGTAGAGAACAGTAGAAACTTCAAAACACGAACAATAAAGTTGAAATGGCCGCTTCTTAACTCTGTAGCCTAAGGGCCAGCCTTAGACTTTATTCTCAGGAGAGACTGAAGAGATCAGAGGTGAGAGAGAAGTGTACAGCAGTTGTCCTTTATTGTATTGTAGTTCCATCCTTATAAACCCTAGAGGTACATGATTAAATCACGATATCCATGTGCGCTGGAGGGATGGACCAATGGGAGGACAGGCTGAGCCAGCCAATCTCAGCTTCCGCTCATCAGGGAGTGGTCTTGCACCATGAGCTTTAGCAACTGGGCTGTGACCGTCAGCACCAAAGGTGCTTTTAGACTCTCACTGATTCCTACATAAAGTCAAGAGAAACTTCTTGGGGGAAAAATTATGTGTGATTATACTTCTGTACACATATGTACATCAGTTTATTTTAAATATTACTAACATAATGGCTATATGGCATAAAATTTCCCAATAATGATAAAATACATAATATCCTTTATATTAAATTTCATATAGCCAACTGGTTCTGTTGATTATGCCAAACTATCGGTAGACAATCTATAGTTGCAATTCAAATGTGATTTGACTACTAATAGAACTGCATCCCAATCTGCTTTCTTTTCCCCATAAATTTAATGTCATTAAATCTGATGTGCCATCTACTGTTAAAGTATTTCTCATCCCCATACAAATTATATTAATTAAATCAAGACCTCTTTCAACTTCAGCACTATTGATTGTAATAGTGATCACTATCCTTTTAGCTATTTGTATATTTGCAGGGATTGGAACATTGTTTGAGTTGACATTGTTATCTATAAAACCCTGAAAAGTGTTTTAAAATCAGTCTCATGCTTTAAAATTTCACTTAAATGACACAACTTTTTCAGCAACTATCCATGATGAAGTCAGTTCTTAACAAGGCAAAGTAAATGATTCTAATAAATCAAAATAATTTAAAATGCTTTCATTGTTGCTTTTGCCCAATAAAAGACCTAAGTTTACATATTGAATTTTGTTTTCTAGTAAGATATTTCCAGGAAGAGCATTAAATATATTATTTTTATTAAGTGGAATGTTCTTAAATTTATCTGCCTTAATCAAATCTTTGAGAATGATGCCTTCAAATTCCATTCTTTAAATTTCCCAGAGGTTTTATGGTACATTTGATTAATTTTTGTGCTTTCTAGATATTAGTTGGTCTTTACTGCAATGCAATCAAAAGTAAAGAAAATTCTTCAAGACTGTCAATCATTAACACAAGGTCTTGCAAGAAATTAATACTAGTTAATCTCTTTGTCCAACCAGAATATGAAGAAAAATGCATATATAATTCAGGATATGTGTGCTATACAGCAGTAGCAGCTCATAAATCACATGCTGCCCATCTCAGTTCCAGTACCCAACTAATTTTAATTTCAGTGTCAAGCTCTTTAGCTGTTCAGTTTGATTTTTATTGTGGTGATAAATAGAATAAATTTTATCTGAAAATATTTTTAAATGATTAATATGTTTTATTTCAGATATTGAATTAACAAGTGGTAATTGTAGGCAATGATTTAAATCCTGCTAACTGACAATTTCAGGAAAATTTTCTAACGACATTGTAGCTACTCTAGACATTCTTCCCAGAAACATATTAGCACCAACCAGAGCAAAATATAATTAAATTTCCTTTCAAATATTCATTATTAAACCCACCATCATTTAGATAATAACATATTGAAAATACCACACTCTGCTGTGGTTGACACCACTTTTATTAAAACAGCAAATAACATTACACATGCATAAGCTGATTGAACTGCATACTGGGTGTAGTTAGCAATCAGTTCACAAACTTCCTGAAAATTTGACTCCTGGCTTCCAAGACAATACAAGCCAGCTCCAGCAGACCACTGCTTGCATACTGATTACAAGAAACAGACTCAAAATATACACATACAAAGTTAAATTCAGGGACTGATGCAGAATTTATTATTGTTTCTGGAAGACTCAGAAAAGCAAAGGGAACAAATGTGATCTCAGGCAAGACAATGATAAGAACAGATAAAATGAAAAGAGATAAATAGGGAAAATGCATTATACTTAAAGGCACCATAAACAATGAAATATTATGAATATTTAATATACATGGACAAAATGGCATAGCATTTAAATTCTTTAAGCAAAATCTAATATAATTACAGGAAGAAATAGGCAGCAAAACTATAATAATTGGAGACCTCAATGTGTCTTTTCCAATCTTAGACAAATCTAACCAAAATATAAACAAGAAAGAAGTTTAGGCCCTGAATGCATTTGAGAAAAGTCTGATAGGGTAGATTTCTGGTGAATTATGCAATTGGAATAGGAAGGAGTGCATCTGTTTCTCATCTGGACATAGTAGCATTGAATAGTCACATGTACAGAATATGCAGTTGGAGGGAGAATTTCCCATATGTTTGAAGACAATCTTTGTCATCAATTAATTGAGAAACTAAATCTTCTTTAGTGTGCATTTCAGTTGGATGAAATGGGAAATGTAGTTAAGGGCGTTCATTTGATTACATGTGCACTATGCTGTTGAAATTGACTTCAGGAAAGAGTCGTTATTTTGAAGCCTATTGATGGTAATGTCATATCAAGAGAAATGAGCAATAAAATGGAAAGGTTTGGGGTTTGTTTGGTTTCTTTTAAATGAAAATGACATAATGTAGGAGAATTGCGTTGGACTTGGCACCAGTCGCCTTCAACAAATATCAGAACAAAAGGCAAGTCTCCCATCACCAGTTAAAAATGAGACTGGTTCCACATTGCTTTCCACAATGGTTGGACCAATTCACAGTTCTACCAATTCCACTTTAGTGTGTTTTACCTTCCTATAGTGCCTCTAACTGCCCTCTATTTATTAAGAATCTACTTCTAGGCACTCTTAGGGTATCTAAGTCCAAAATAAAACTGATTCTGCCTTCATGGAGCTTACACTCTAATTGAGAAAAGGAAACCTACCAATGAGAGCAATTAATCAATCAACAAGCATTTATTAAGGCTTACTATGTGCCAGGTATAGTAAGAGGCTACAAAGAAAGGCAAAAACAGCCCTGCCCTTATATTCTTATGAGTAAGATAACATGTAAATAAATAGGTGTATATAAGACATTTTCAGAGTAGATGGAAAGTAACCATGGAGGAGAAAGATCTAAGAGGCCAACCTCTAACAGACACTCCTGCAAAAGGTAGCATTCAAGCTTAGTCTTGAAGTAAACCAGAATTCTAAAAGGTGGAGGTAATGAAGGAGAGACTTCTAGGTATGGAGAATGGGCACAGAGATGGAAGATGGGGGTATCATATGTGAAGAACAGCAAGTAGACCAGAGCATATGGAGGGAAATAAAATGTAAGAAGATGGAAAGATAGGAAGGGTTCAGGTGATGAAAAGGTTTAAATACCAAAAAAAAAAAAAAAAAAGGATTTTCTATCTGATCCTGGAAACAATAGAGAATCATTGGAGTTTATTGAGTAGGAGAGGACATTTAATGATCTACACACTAGGAACATCTCTTTGGCAACAGAGTAGAGGACAAAAACTTGAAGCAGAGATAATTAGAAAACTAATGCAATTGTCCAGACAAGAGGTGATGAGGGCCCCCAAACAGGATGGTAGCTATATGAGTGGAGAGCAGAGGACATATGGAAAGATATGTTGTAAGTGCAGACATAACAAGATTTGACAATTGATCGGCCATGTGGGGTGATAGTGATAAATCACACATGATTCCTAACGTTGTAAACCTGGGTGACAAGAAGTATCATGGTGCCCTCAGCAGTCACAGAGACACTTGAAAGAGAGGAAGGATTGGAAGGAAAGATAAAAAAAGGTCATCATATAACCTATAATCAAGTTTATGATCTTAATACAGATAATACATGATCCAGGAATTCAGAGAAAAGAAAGATAATGGAGGACTGAAGTCATTTGTGTACAAGGTATAGTGAAGATTAAAGTCTTGGTGAAGAGGTAGGAAGAAGAAAAAAGTCACAATCAAAGGCACAAAGTAAAAATAAACATGATATGCATGGGAGCAATGGGAATATTAGCCTGACTGGAAGTCAAAACCAGCACAAACAGAACCTGCTTGTTCTTGCTATAGATGTGACACAAATACCATCAGACAAATCATTTCCCTTCCCTGGGCCACAGTATCATAACTGGAACAAGATGGGGGTTGGACTCTGAAGTCTCAAAGGTTCCTTACAGTTAGAACATTCTGTAGCTCTGTGTGCTTTAGGTTAAAGATTTTTGAAAGATCTGACATCTAAATTCTCCTAGCCAATAGTCATGGGTTTGTTCTCCTTATGTAACATTGTCATGGATTTGCCAAAGAAACTAGAATACTAAAGACAGATGCCTGCTGGGTTGATCAGAAATCAGACAGGCAAGAGGATGGTGGTAATTGTTTAACAACCAGCTGTGTAGAGAAAAAATGTATACATAACACACTTTTAAGTTTAATTTAAAATAAAGTTTAATCTACATTATTAATACTGGTCCATCAGTTGCTCAATTCTAGATAATAAATAAAACAATAAATCAAGCCCTGACTATTTCTGAGGTGTAAATACTGACACTGAACATTTAACCCTAGGTTCTAAAGGTTCTCTGAAGCGGTTGAGTTGGCTCCAGGACGTCCATGTTTCCCTCTTTAATCCCCAGGGAATTGCCTCAACTGTGTGACTGATAAATCAAGGCTTGAACTGACAAGCCAGCCCCTCTTTTCCTAGAGAATTAGGGGCAGCAGAAGGAGGACAAAAGATTTTAGCACCAGAACATGTTGAAGCCAGAGAGGGGCAGCAGCTAACCTCAAAATCAATGCAACTGGAAAGAGAGAACCACAACTGGAGAACAGAAGCAGCCACAGCACCAGATTCCAAGACCAAAGCTATGCTCAAGACAGTTGAAATAGATGCTATGTTAATGGCTCCTGGAATGACTGGAGACCCAAAGCAGTGATTTTTCCATTTTTTTTCTTTGCCCCTTTCCATCTCTCTCTCCTCTCTCTCTCCTGGGAAAGCATATACTTGAATCTTAAAATTCATCTACTTCATAAAAATTTGTTTTCCTTTCTTTTTACTTTGTCCTTTAAGCCAATTATTATTGATAAATGTGGCTAACTAATGCATTGAAAATCTCTGTGGAAAAGGTACTTTATTTTTTTTTCCAATTATCAAGTAATTTTTTTTCTCCTTACCACCTTCTTCCCCACCTTCTCCTTCCCCTTAAGAAATTTTTAAAAACACTCTTATAACAAAGAAGCATGGTCGAACAAAACTAATTCCCATGTTGACCATGTCCAAAAATATGTCTCATTCTGAATATCAGTCCATCACCTGTCAGGAGGTGGGTAGCATACTTCATCGCTGACCTCTGGAAACATGGTGGACCACTGCATTGATCAGATCAATATCACTTGTTTTCATAATGTTAATTGTGGTTCATAGGTGGCACAGTGTACAGAGTTCTGGGCTTGTAGTGGGGAAGACTCTTCTTCCTGAGTTCAGATCTTATCTCAGACACTTACGAGCTGTGTGACTCTTGAGTAAGTCACTTAACCCTCAGTGTCTTCATCTATAAAATGAACTGGAGAAGGAAATGGCAAACCACTCCATTGCCTTTGCCAAAAAAAACCCCAAATGGGATCATGAAGAGTTAGACACAACCAAACAACACAAATTGTTCTCCTGATTCTTCATATTTCATTCTGCATCCATTCAAGAAGTCCTCCTAAGTTTCTCTGAAACTGTCTTTTTCTTCATTTCTTATAACACAATAGTATTCCATTGCATTCATATATTAGAATTCATTCAGGCATTTTCTAGTTGCTGGGTACCACTCTTAATTTAAAGTCCTCTCTACTACAAAAAAAAAGAGCTACTTCTAAATATTTTTGTACATACAGAAGTTTTTCCCATTTCTTTTATTTCTTTGGAGTATAGTCCTGAAAGAAGTATTACTGGGTCAGAGTATGTACAGAAACCTTTCTTAAACCCTCTCAATTTTAGTGCCTTCCCCCTGTTAATCATTCCCTATTTTTCCTCTCTGTCGTACATGTGTTGGTCGCTTCCCTCTCAAGCTCCTTAAGGCGATGACTATTTTTGCCTCTCTTTGTATCCCTAGAGCTTAGCGCAGCGCCCGCCGTAGTAGGTACTCAATGTACGGCTTACCGAATACATAATAAACGTGCTACTAACCGGTAACTTTCTGGACATGGTTCCGAACCGCCTTCCAGAGGTCTGGGCAGATTCATAGGGGCCACCAATGGCGCCTCAAGTGACTGTTTTCCCACAGCTTTCCTAACATTTGACCTTTTCCTCTTTCAGGGGAACCAGCTTTCCCAATCTGATGGATGCGCTTTATTTCTTCTTTAACTTCAGTGTCATAGAGCCACAGAACGTTCTAGATGGGAGGAACCAATTTATTGCTAAAATAAAGTGGAAAGGAACCATAAGAGAACAACTTGGAGGGAGGCTGATGTACAAGAATGGCTCCCTGGCTAGGGCCTCAGAGGGCCTTATATAAAGAGAAAGAGACAGAGAATTTCTCACGGGTGAGACTTTTACCAAGGACACTCGCTAGGGCAATAAATCAGCAATCTATGTTGGGGGCGCGGGGAAGAGGCTGCAGCTGGTTAAGCCATTATTGGAGTGGGGCCTTTGCCATTTTTCTACCCTTTTCCTCCAGCTTAATTCAAGAGGAAAACCACTCCTAGAGGGGAGGAGCCAAGGGAGTGGCTGGGGTGGGAGGATCCTAGGTCACATAAAGGTAAGGGTAAGAATGACTGAATAACCCTGCTCATCTACATAGTTTGGGAGGACAAAATACTACTGCTAGGCTTACGATTATGCAGAATTCGATTTTATTATTTTATTAGCATTTTAAATACTTTCAAACCTTTCTTAAGAAACATTAGGAAGACATATTACATTTTCTTACAGCTATAGAATGGCTAAAAAGCTATTCCAGCATAAGAGATCTGATTTGTTGGAATCAAATTCTGTATAGATATTTTTGTCCCTAAAATGTAATTCTCCCTGGTGACTCAAGCTTCTAGTAGTCATGAGTGGAAATGTAATAGGAGAAGTGAAAAGACAGAAAAGGACAAAAACAGAACTTGAATTTTGACCTGACTTGAGATTTATGTGATACATATGCCTGAGATAACCTGTAAATACATTTTAAGCAACTCACTAGAGTTTTTTTTTGTGGTTTTTTTTTTTTTTTTTCCGATTTATATCATCTCTGCATTTCTGATTTGTCCCTGGAACCAGAAGAGGTCTAACCAGAGCTATTTCTTCAGCAAGCCAAAGTACTAGTTTGAGGATTGGGAGGTAGAAATGCCAACTCCAGACATGACTGATCCATAGATGGAAACTTCAGATTTTTAAGCTAAAAAAGAATAATGGCTCCTTAAAGGCCTCTTTAGGAACAGTACTGTAAATAAATGAGAAATCATCTTGTTTTTAAAATAAAATTATGGTATGGTTCCACCTAGAAAATGTATATACATATATATATGTGTGTATATATATATATATATACACACACACACACACACACACACACACACTTCTGGATAAAGTAATGAACTCATTACTGGAAAAAAAATCATCAAATCAACAAGCATTTATTAAATGCCTGCTAAGCTTAAAGATATAAATTAGTTTGTGGAAAACCCAGTTCAAGAATGGTTTGAATTAATTTACAAGATAGAAACAAAGAAGTCCAAAGTTTGAAGACAACTCAGAAATCATCTAGGCCACCTTTAATATGAATCCCCTCTTCCACATTCCAATCAGGTGGTTATTTAGCTTTCACTTGAAGATCAGCAACAATGGAGAGCCCATTACCTTCCAAGGCTATTCATCACCTATTACCCAATTTGACTATTCTAATTGTTAGGAAATCTTTTCTTATATTCAACCAAAACCTACCTCCCTGAAATTTCCAATCACTTTCAGGATATAAAATTCCAATCTGTAATAAATGTCACTGAGACAGAGCTCTGAGCATATTTAATTTATTAGGTATTCCTAATTAATTGGGTCCAAGACCTTTCTCTAGGTCAGGAATTCCTCTGCTTGAGGAAAAATTGCTTTTATAGCCATTGAAGGAGTACCAAAAATAGAATGAAGTGGTACAACTCCAGAAGCAGGGCAATCTTATGGTTGGCAAAGGGCAACATCCATCAATTATAACCACTTTATCAACAGGCCTTTCACAGGTCATTAACTACAGGTCATCAACCAAAGGCTGTCAACTGTAAATCATCTCAGCAGGGGCTTTCCAAAGGTTATAAGACCCTGTCAACAACATCTCAAGGCCTTACACAGGTCATAAGACCCTGTCATCAAAGTCTTGGGCCTTCCAAAGCCACCAAACACTAGTGCTTGACCAACAATATCCTAGGGTGCAAGAAAGTTGCGATTTTGAAGCAAAGGTTACTAGGAAATGGGTGGAAATTATTCTTAAGGGTGGAGAGGCAAATGATCCTTATTTACAAGACAAATGATTAGGGAAGGAGGGGCCATGTTAGTGCTGTAATTAAATTCTTATTAGATTCTTAGCTATCAGTATTAATCTATCTGATAAATCAAATACAATTAATTATCAATACATGAATTAATCAATCATAACTCTTATTTTAGCAGCATTAACAAACATAATTGTCTTAACTCAATTCAATTTTGATTAATTCACTAATACAATCACTGATACCCATCAAATTACAAAGAACTGAATAAATGCTTTTTAAAATGGTTAGGGATATCAAAATTACTGCCACACATTACTTCTAATTCTTCCTTCTTGGGCAAGATGGAACAATTCTCATCCCTCTTCCATGTGGTAGCCCTTCAACTATCCAAACAAAATTATCATGTAAGTATACATACACATACCCACACCTATACACAATCTTCTCTTCTCCAGGGTAAACACCCTAGCTTCTTCAACTTCTTCCCATCATCAGGTTTCCAGTTGTCTTAACTATTCTAGTAAGTCTCCACTATCATATCTGTTATTTTGGATACTATGCTTTTATTAATGCGTTTGTTAAATAAAGCATTTAACTTAAGAATGTTAGAATTTTTGGATATACTGTTTCAATGTTACCAGTCCTATAATAGACTATTTAGGAAAATTAGAAGACTTTAGGCTATGTCCTCATTAAGTTAGGGATATCACAAAGGACTATTGTGCTTTACTAGAAAATAGTGCTTCAAAAACAATTTGGGGCTGCAAAGGTTTCTCCTTGTGCTTTTTAAAAAGTCAAGTTGTTGAGGTTTAAGGTTTAGATTAGGGGTGTTCAAGACCCCAAAATACCAATTCGCTGGGTCCCGCTGAATGAATTCAACTCAAGTCTTCTCTCTGCCAAAGTAAAGCAAAATTTATTAAAGATTCACCTTAAGGGGTAGACCCTTAAGGAGCCTGAGTATATGTGAAGCTTGTATTGACATACAGGCCAGAATAATCTGACAAAGAATGAGTCTGCACTAGATCATTCTCCAGTGTCCTCATGGAGGCAAGATGCATCTTATATACAGAAAGATTGTGGGAGGGATCTAGGGATGGTCTAGAGGAGTTTGGGGAGGGTCTTGAGGAGGAGTCAAATGAGGTCAGAATCCTGTAATGAGATTAAGAGTGGGAAATAGCTGAAGGCTACCTAGAGATGACAGACAATGGAGGGCTGGTCTAGTTTAAGGGTAACAGATTTGGATATAGATATTTTGATAGGATCAAGGGTGGGAAGTGGCTGGACAATGGAGGGCTAGGCTAGTAAGAGTAAGAGATCTGGGCCTAGCTATAATGAAAGGTTTATGGCCTCAGGTAAATGCCTCATCAAATGGGAAGATTCAATCAGAGTTCAAGGGGTTTCCCAGAGGCTGTACCCCATCAAAGTAGTCGACAGTAGTCTTTCAAACTCTAAAGGTTTGTGTAAATCTCTTCTAGTTCCCAGATTTGCCCTTCATGAGAGACAGGATAAGATTTAGTGTTACAGGGACAGCTGGGGCCACAGCAGATAGAGTGCTGGCCCTAGAGTCAGATGGATCTGAGTTCAAATCTAGGCTCAGACACTTACTAGCTGTGTGACCCTGGGCAAGTCACTTAGCCCCAATCACCTTAAAAAAGAAAGACTGAATGTTATAGTCTTCTATTCACCAATGTATGTTATGTTATTCTAGAATTCCTAGATTCCTCCCACAACCTTTCTGTATATAAGATCCATCTTGCCTCCATGAGGACGCTGGAGAATGATCTAGTGCAGACTCACTCTGTATCAGATTATTCTGGCCTGCTTGTCTAGTACAAGCATCACAGATATCTACGCTCCTTAAGAACTTCTAATAAACTTTGCTTTTCTTTGGCTGCGAGAAGACTTTGAGTCGAATTCATTCATCAGGACCTGCCGTGTTGGTATTTTGGGGTCTCGAGGAGCCTTAACTCTCTAACCTCAACATTTTTTGGTGACCCTCTTTACTATATGCCCAGAGGCTCTCCACATTTATCTGACAACAATCCTACACAAAAAAAAAAATATACCTTTCTCTTCTGAAGTAATTACTGCACAATATACTTAAGCAAACTTCACAAGGCATCCCAAACAACTGGTTCTCATTTCTCAATTAAGCTAAATGTCATTTAAACAAGGGTGCTTCACAAATGTATTGCTCCTCACTTGTGGTTTGCTTCTGATAAATGACATTTAAACTCCAGTGGCTTGGATATTAACATTGAGGCTTACACCTGTTCCAGGATTCCCAGAGAACTCTTATTAAGTCTTGGGTTAGATAAGGAAGTGACAATTAATTTAACATAATTAATAGGGGGTTAAAAATAGTTAGGAACCAGAGAAGTCAATACCAGAAGCCTTTTATGTAAGCAAATTTTATTTCACAGTTCTACATTTGGCTATGTTTTAATATTTTAATTTTTGCTAAAGGAAAAATGTTTGGTCCAAACCTCTGATTTCACTGGTGTGGGGAACTGCTGATCTGGAAACTCCTTCCATTAATGTAAATCAGCAACTCATTCCTAACTTAGAATCTTTTTTTTCCCCAGACTTTATTTTTAGTTTTCAACATTCATTTCCATAAGATTTTGAATTCCAGATTTTCTCCCCATCTTTCCCCTACCCCCCACTCCAAAATGGCAAGCATACTGAATACCCCTTGCCCCAGTCTGCCCTCTCTTATACCCCCCTTATCCCTCCCCTTTCTCCCTTCCCTCTTACTTTCTTGTAGGGCAAGATGAATTTCTATACTCCATTGCCTGTATATCTTATTCCTGGTTGCATGTAATAGCAGTTTTTCCAGCCTAACTTAGAATCTTAAAGAATTTCCAAGGGATTCAAGTCTTATGATTTGCCCAAAGTCATCGGAGATCTTCTAGATGCCACAATAGATATTTCATCCGCTGTGCCATGTTATTTCTCTAAAGAAAATACTATAATTTATTTTCTTTTCATTTCTTATAGGCAATCAGGGTTAAGTGACTTGTCCAGGGTCACGCAGCTAATATCTACGGTCAGACTTGAACTCAGGTCCTCCTGACTCCAGGGCTAGTGCTCTATCCACAGTGCCACCTAGCAGCCCCAAAGTTCTATAATTTAGAGGTGGGTAGGCTGCTCAGTGGTTAGAGTGCTGGGCCTGGAGTCAGATTCAAATGTGGTCTCACACACTTACTAGCTATGTAACCCTGGTTAAGTCACTTAATTGCCTGGTTAAGTCACTTAGTCTGCCTCAGTTTCATCATTTGTAAAACAGAGATAATAACAGCACCTATCTCCCAGGGTTGTTGAGAAGATAAAATGAAATAAAAATTGTAAAGCACTTAGCATGATATCTGGCACATAGTAAGATGATGAACTGAGGCAAATATGGTTAAGTGACTTGCCCAGGGTCACACAGCTAATGTGTCTGAGACCGGATCTGAATTCAGGAAGATGAGTCTTCCTGATTCCAAGTCACTGCTATATCCACTGCATCACCTAGCTGTCTACAACAAATACTATCTGTTATTATTAGCTATTAAGAAGAAGAAAAGGGTTGTTACTTTTACTTGGTGGATTGTGAAGCTGATACACTCTTGGTGCCTTGGGGTAGATTTAGTTACTTGTGGATAGGAGCCTGGATCAGATCTAGTAAACCTGGGGGTGTTCGAGGCAGGGATATATTTTGATGAGGGGTGGGAAGGAAAGGATTGTCCCTAAAGTCAAAGGACCTGGGTTCATATCACTTCCCTTAACACCACCTATGTGACTTTGGGCAAGTCACTTAAGTCTGCCTGGATTTCAGTTAACTCAATTGTAACAGGAGAGAGTTGTACTAGATAAGCTCTAAGGTCCCTTCCAACTCAAGATGGATGTTTCTATGTACATTCCTTGGAGTTTCCCTTATGTGGGTATGTTGCCCTCTCTCCTTGTAGGATTCTCTGTTGGAAGGTATTAGGTAGGAACAATGTGTGGTTGGCTTTTTCCATTCCTTGGTACCTGTGATAATGCTGATGGTGTACAATCTAATCAGTACAGTCTTAGAAAAATCCCCTTGCTACCGTCAAAGTGTGTCTGAGGCCAAAATAGAACCCCATTTCTACCATCCTCTGGATCTGACAAGTTCATCAGTGTCAGGTGTCAGGTGGGCAGGAGTGCTGGGCTGGAGTCTGGAAGACTAGAGTTAACATCTGGTCTCAGATACGTACTAGCTGTATGACTCTAGACATGTCACTTAATCTTTGTTGACCTGTTGTCCTCATCTGTAAAATGATAATAATTACATCTACATCCCAGGGCTGTTGTGAGGATAAAATTAGACATTTGTAAATTTGCTTTACAAACCTTAAAACGTTACGTAACTGCCAGCAGTGATGATGGTAATGATGTTGATGAAGACAGTGACAAGACGCAGCTATGTTTTTTTAAACATATTAAACCCTACCTTCGATGTATAACAAATGAGAAGGTAAGCTTAGAAATTATTAAAGACCCATGAAGGAGTAGTGGAGTGGCATTTTTTTAACTTCTGCCATCCACTGAACAGTTTTAGCTGATGCAAACCATCATCAGGGAAGTAACTCCTGTAGAAAAGAGGCCAGTCATCCCTTCTGACTGATGACCGACTGCCACCTAGGCAAGCAACCTAGCTAAATCACTAAGGCACCTTAAGGAAGAGAAAGGATCCATCCTTTTTGTTTTTTAAGGATGTTCCAGAAAAGTCGAACCACCTACCAAAAACCAGCACATCCCCTCAGGTCCTGGTGAAGATGGCCCCGGAATCTGAACCCAAGAGTCATGGGAATAACAATACCCACTAAACCAGTAGCCCTCATTCCAACTTGGGTCCCGTAGCGATTCAAGAAGGGAACAACCACCGTGGAGAAGGAGCCCACTTTCCTCACCAATCACCACCAACAGTAACTGTCACCAAAAAAGCAGGTAAGCCTAACGGTTAGTGGTAGTGTCAGCACTTCCCAAACCACTGGTCTTGCTTCCAGTTCAGCCCTCATAAATCATTTAGCAAAGGGTTAAACAGTCTTCTGCATGGAAAACAACCACTATGAGAAGCTAATCTCACACCAAGGTCTACTCCTTGAGTTATCAGGACTTGATTTTCCTGGAGAAAACAAACAGAACAAATGTTATATAGTTCCTAAACAATTCTTTATTGTGCAATATAAAGACATTGAAAAGATATTTAGGTATTATAAAATTGCTTATAATTTCACTAATAAACTGGTACTTTTATCACTAGGATCCTGTAAAGCATACACAACACTCCATGGAAAACATACAATGAGGAATTTGACCACATTCTTAAGACAATGTGACTCAAAATGATGAATCAGTTTGTTTCAGCAAACTGTCCTTCATTCTTCCATACAATGTTGGAGTTGGACTAGAGATCTAAACTCTCTTTCCATTCTGGAATTCTATATTTCTATAAAATATGGTATGGAATGGTTAAAGATGGTGATGAGTAAAATTCCATCCATAAAATGGAGTAGAACACCTGGCCAAGGGAGGCATCAGTTTGATTTATAACCTGATTCAAACTGGCAAAGGGAAATGACTGGCCATTTCTGCGACCATGTCAATATTAATGTTGGTATGATGGCAATTCTGCAGTTCCTTTCTAGTCAGATGACTCAAAGGATTTAACTGCTCCTTGGCCAATTTCTTAGATAATTGCTGTCTATTAGGTCATTAATTTAAGAACTCCATGGTTCCTGTACCAGTGGTCCGTATTTTTCCCGTCATTTCTATTAAGTCATAGAATGCTGAGTGGGCAAAGCCATGCCACCATATTGGCTTTCACTGGCTTCCACAAGAAGGTGTCTTTGGGGGAAAAAAATAGCTACCAAGAAACAACTGAGCCTGCTTTCAGTTTGATACTGAAACACTCATGGCTACAGTTCTTTTCTCACCTCCAGGTTATGAGTTTAGAAATTCTGATCCATAAAACTAGAAACTCACTTAGGACTCTTTTCTCATTTCCAGTTAGCCTCTGTACTTTTCTGTGAATTTCTCTATTCACAGTCCAAGCCCAACTTTATTTGTTTTTTTTTGGCTTTTTAAAAAATTAATTTATTTTAGTTTTCAACATTCATTTCCGTAAGTTTTAAATTTTCCCCACCTCCTTCCACTTTCCCTTCCCCAAGTGGAGTGAATCTGATATAGGTTCTACATATACATTCTTTTTTTTTGCCTTTTTTTTTTGGAGGGCAATTGGGGTTAAGTGACTTGACCAAAGTCACACAGCTAGTAAGTGTGTCAAATGTCTAAGGCCAGATCTGAACTCAGGTCCTCCTGACTTCAGGGCCGGTGCTCTATTCACTGTGCCACCTAGTCACCCTTTATGTATAAATTTTTATTAAATGTATTTTCACATTAGTCATGTTGTATAGAAGAATTAGAACAAATGGGAGGAAGCATAAGAAAAGACAAAACAACACAAAAAAGAGAGCAAATAGTATACTTCGATCTTCATTCAGACTCCCTATTTCTTTCCCTGGATGTGGGTGTCATAATGCCTTTAAATGAATGCTTCATTAAAAGTGGTTCACTCACGTGAGTGTTAATAGTTGTTATGTCTGTACTGCCCCTGTAGATACACTTATTTTGGAGCTTTGAAAAAATAATCATAATGTCAATACACTTTGCAAAAGAACTTAAGAGTGATGCAAATGTCACCACCACTGAACTGATCAATCTGGATTTCAAAAAAAGAAAAAGGCTATAGAAGAAGAAAGTCAGCCAAGTTACTAAACGGAAGAAACAATTCTTTCCCCCTGTTGTTCTTACCCCATCCCAAACTCCAAATAGTCTCTGCTTACCTAAAAGAATGCCTTCTTTGATGGAGAAATCATGGGGGAGGTAGGGCTTGAGCTGAACCTT
>CM053591.1:67744749-67776139 GCA_028646515.1 Pseudochirops corinnae
CAGGAAATAAGGTGTTCCAAGGGGCAGAGGTGAAGGGGGAGAGTACCGGTCATTGCAAGAGCTCAGAGAAGCTCTTTGCCCATAGTCTTGCAACTGTCCAGGTGGCCATGTCCTAGGCCCAGTATTGTCCATGTATAGGGTAAGAGTTGAGCTGGATAAGTATCACCCCCTTGTGATTGCACATGAAGAAATACACCAGTCAGGCTAATTGAGTCTTCCTGTAACTGTTACCATAGTTTTTAACTGACTCTTGCCTCCTTTGATGTCCTCAATGCTTAACAGTTATTAAGCTTTGGCTTAATAAACATGTGCTTAATAAATGTTTATTGACTCCCTGAACACAATAAGGAAGAAAATTCCTAAAAATCAGAGATATACAAAAGTGGAATTGCTTCTCTCAGGAGGCAGTAGATTCTTCCTCCCTGGAAGTCTTCAAGCAAAGGTTGGATGACAAGGGATCAGACCCATGAGTAGAACTACCCCTGTAGTTCTAATCTGGGTGAGATAGGACCAAGCCCAACTTTAAATCTAAGCTGTGTCTTTGAGAATAGAGTTTTTTGATGCTTAAGCTTCCCTTTTCACAGGGAAGCCCTTGCATTTCCTTGACGTTTTGTTGACAGTCATGATGACAATTCAGTTGGTTAGTTCTATTTTAATCTTGAGAAACAGTGAGAAATTTACAGTTGGATGCTTTCATATAATGTGTCTGGCAGCACCATACAGAAATATTTTTTGACCAACTCCCCCCCATTCAGCAACTGAATAAATTCTGCTTTGAAAAGGAAAAAATACACAACTACCCACAAACCACCCTAAATTTTCCCATGCATAATCAATAGTAGAAATCAGGAACTATAATAGAGATGATGAATGCTTAATCTGCATGTTAATGGGAAGGAATACTAAACAAGATGAAAGATATAAGCAAGCTTAGGGACCATTCAAATCTACAGGAGTGTTCCACTAGATAAAAGTCTACGATTTTGGTCTTAAAATGAGTTACAATACATCTCGCCTATTTACCTTTTCCACAGAAAATGTCTTATAGGGTTCAATTAACATGAGTCATTGTTCTGTTTTCATGAATCTTTTTTTCATCATGGCAAACAGGACCAAAAAAAACCACAAACCCAAAACCAACACATTTGTATGAAGGAGTTTTATTTTCTTTCTGATAAGGCAATCCCAACGACAGCCTTTGCAAGAGAAGGGGGAAACCATCTTTTATTTTTTTCATCCTTCCTTTTTTTTAAAATTAGAAGTTTGGAATTGGAATCAGATTACCACGGCAACTTTAAATCTCAAATATATCTGCTAAAGGGGTGAAAGAGTTTTACTGGTTGGAAAAGGAGTAGTAAACACATGCCATGTTGTATGTCATGTTGGTCTCATTCCAGCACTTCTTTCAATTGACTTCAACAGATTTGCAGGCTAAAAAAAAAGTGAAAGATACATTTATAAGTTTAACAGTTAAGACTGAAGGCTCTTCAATACTTAATTTAATAATTAATTCAGCATTTAATATCATCTATCCCTTAGTGTCTTGGCAAATAAGGACTTGTATGAAAACTCCTCTCCTTTCTCTTAGTAGATTACTTCAGTCTTTGCCCTCACTGAAACAATGATTAGCGACATGAGAATAACTCTTCTTTAGTAGTCAAAAGGTCTCCACTAAGATCTTAAAACTGTACCCCAAAGACATGAGTACTGGGACATTTTTCCATGCTAAAAGGCTAGTGTTCATCCATTTCCATGCCCATCTTAACCCCTACAGGAATATCACAATTATTAGCATCTTGCCTCTGAGCTAGAAGTTAATAAAATTACTCTGTGCTAGGCTCTCCAATAAAGTAATTAAAGCCTCAAGGGGGGAAAACTGCTTGAGTTATCTATCTGCAAGCATGTTGCAGCTCTTTCTCCTCTTCTCCCACTCCCCAAAAAAACCCAACCATATTTCCACAACATAAAATGTGGTCACCTCCATGTATGATCCAAAGGTTACTTATTTTTCCATAAGTGAGGTGGACCATTACTTAACAACCAGCTTCAAAACCACATGGTATTCTTCTAAAAGGTTCCCTGCCCTAGGGATATTACAGAGGAATAATGACAGAGAAGGAGGGGGAAAAGGCTTCAATGTTCCATTATAATCAGCCAAAAACACTGTGATAGCACTACTTATTTATTGCCTATAGTATGAGAAAGGAGAAAAAGCAGACACCAAAGAAATACCTCAAATGTGTTCAAACTTTTCAACACAGCCCAGACGGAGAGAAGGAAGAGGGAAAAAATCCATGACCCTTATTTGATCAGTCAAAAGCTTCAAACACTAACACCAGGAGTCTCCAACAAAACAGGGAAGTCAGACAATGACGAGGGTGACAGGCTAATGTCATAATAAAGCCAAGATAAAAATGGAAACAAAAAAGAAAAAAACCAAAAGAGATTCCAGCACCATCTTATTAGCAGAAGCCGCTAGTTTTATCAGAAGACTGTTATCAGATGATACCTAATATTTATAATGGTGATGGAGAAGAGAAAAAAAAAACTACCAAGAAACAGAATTTAAATATCTGTGAAGTACCTCTTCAGGGCAGGTAGGTAGTGGAGACAGTGGACAGAGAAAGAAGATCTAAGTTCAAATCCACCTTCAGACACTTATTAGCTATGTGACAACCCTGTTTGCCTCAGTTTCTTCATCTGTAACAAATAAGCTGGAAAAGGAAGTGGCAAACCACTCCAGTATCACTGGCAAAAAAAAAAAAAATCCTAAATGGGGTCAAAAAGAGTTGGAAATAACTAAAAAACTAAAAAACGCCTGAACAACTAAGTACCTCTTCAAAGAGTCACAGATCTAGAGTTGGAAGGGCTCTTAGAAACCATCTAAGTGCAACTGCCAAGAACAGTCGGGTAGTAAACATTTAGAGGTGGAATCTGAACTTTCCTCTGATTCCAAAGCCAATGTTCTGTCCACAGTACCATGCAGCAAATATCCTTGGCTTACATAATTGCAACCAATGTAAATCACAACTTCACCATATCTTAGCAGACAGTTAATGAGTTCCTATAGCCAAAAAACTTTTAAAAATTTTAAAAAATCTTCACTTGGTCATAGGATCATAATTTTAAAGGTGGAATGAATGCCACCTAGTTCAATTTTAAGTGGCCAACCTTGTTACAGAATCATAAATTCAGAATTGAGACAAACCTCAGAAGTCATTGAGTTCAATCTTTTCATTTTATATCAAGGGAAATGTTAAGTCTTCAGTGACTAAGTCAAAATTCCAATCAAATACCCTCTGACCCCAAATCTAACACTCTTTCCACTGGAGCAGTCTCTACAAACTTTATAAAATTTAGATATAGTTTGATTTTCAAATAAAATACTTACAATCATTTTCTAAGTCTATACTTAGGATTTTGGTTGGTTTTGGTGGGTTGTTGTCCTCACTCAAAGAGAACCAAAATGACTTCATGTCAGGGTCATGGTACATTGTGTCTGACTGTGGTTCGGCCAATACAATCTCAGAAGGCACAGGTCAGAAACAAATAGTCAATATGAACATTTGGAATGGAGATGTTCCTAAATTGCTCTTCCATTGGCATAGACATCAAGAATTTAGGTTAACACCCTCATGAGGCATCATATAATTATCTAGTAAGCTAAATTAATAGATTCAAGAAACTCTACCATCAATAATAATCAAAATTATTCAAGTGACCACTTGATGGATAGGTGATGGACTTAAAATGCAGGATAAAACACATTTTTGGACCCAACTAAAGTGGGGACTTGTTTTGCTTGCGTATTTTTTTACAAGGGCTTTGTTTTATTTTGTTTTTCAGTGGGGGAGGGGAAGCAGACAGGAAAACAAGTAAGCAAGAAAAATTGCTGAGGCATGTTTAAAAAAAAAGAGAGAGAGAACAGAAGGAAGGCCAGAAAAAAGCATGAAGTATCAGGATAGCTTTGAAAGTGACAGGGAGGGAGGGAGGAAGGAAGGGCGGGAAGGAGAGAGAAAGGAAGGAAGGAAGGAAGGAAGGAAGAAAGCCATATATACAGTTTCATTACAATTTCATGTACAATCCCCATTTTATTTTGTGTTAGCAAAATTCAGAACAAAAATAAACAAATAAAAATGAATCAAGGCATATGACAGAAATATTAGGGGTTTTCTATGCAAAGTTCTCCCTGGATACAAAAGATTAAAGAAGAAAAATAATGAAGGCAATCATTAGCAAGTCTCTTCCCCAAACGTTAACCTACAGTCGATTCTAAAGAACAAATATTTGAAAGTATTTTCCTTTATCTGTCCCTGGAGCAGCAGTTAGTCAATCAAGCACCAACTAGGCACCAGTCATTGTGCTAAGTTGCTGAAGATATAAAGAAAGGCAAAAACATTCCCCGTCCTCAAGAAGCAAACAATGTGATGGCCAAGACAACAGATAAACAAACAGCTCCCAGCAAACAAGACACACACAGGACAGAGAGATAACTGCAGAAGGAAGGCGGGATTTTTGCTGAGATTTGAAGGGAGCCAGGGAAGCCAGCAGGCAAGAGATAAGGAGGGAGAGAGTCAGTGAAAATGAGCAGAACTGGGAGATGCTTTGTTGGAAGAAGAGCAAGGAAGCTAGTATCACTAGATCACAGAGTATGTGGAAGGCGGGAAGGTATAAGAAGCCTCGGAAAGGTAGGAAGGGGCTAGGTTATGAAGGGCTTTAAAAGCCAAACAAAGGGTTTTATATTTGATCCTGGAGCCATTTGGATTTTATTGAATAAAGAGGGGACATGGTCAGATCTATATTTTAGGATGATTACTTGAAGACCTGAACTGGAATGGGAAGACACCCAAGGCAGGGAGATAAACAAGAAGGCCATTGGATAGTCTCGATATGAGGTGATGAGGGCCTGCACCAGAGTAGCGACAGTGTTAACAGGGGATGTGGGGGGGGGGGAGCATGTGTACATAAAAGATACTGTGAATGTAGAAATCAGCGGGACTAGGCAATAGTTTGCATAGGGAGAATGCAAGAGAGTGAGTAGTCAAGGAGAACACCTAGATCCTAAACCTGGGTGGTGAGAAGGATGGTGGTGCCTACAACAGTATACTCACCGGCCTTTGGTTCTTCAGCCTGGTAGTTTAAGATACTACAGGACTGAGGAAGCACAGAGGGACTGTAACTCTGAGCAGAGGCTCACCATGAATTTTACACTGAATTCAAAAGAATGGTGAAATTTAAAAAGGGAAGAGACAGAGAATTTCATCTTACCTGTTTGGGTCCCTTCTGTTATGAGGAATCACAAAGGAGCCTCAATTTGCCTCCATTTCAGAAATCTTTCTTTCTGGAAGACTGTCATCACTAAGATCACTGTAGCTGTCACTGAACAGAAAAAATAAGTGATCTGAAACCATTCTAATTAAACCCCCAAAGACTTCCACTATTTAATCTCAAAAGCTAACACAACCAGTTACTTATACTTGGTTATGAGGGTTTCTCATAATGACTAGCCTACAATGTACAAAGATCTAGTTTTTGCTAAAAGAACATGAACCCCCTGCTCATGTCTTAAAACTGGAAGTCATCAATTTAACATATTTGTGCTATTCTAATTTAAATTTCATATTTTAATCATTTTAAAACCTGGCTTATCATTATGCTTCTAAAGCTATTTCCCTACGACCTACCTTCTATTATTTACTACAGCAGTGATTTTTTAAATTGAGAAGTGCTTTCTTTTTAAAATTAAAAAATTTCAAGTGTTTAATTAATTAGTAAGTAATTAAAATTAATTTATTAATTAAAATTAATTAAAACAAGTGAGTTTTTTAAAATTAATCTTTCCCTCCTATCCTCTAACCCCATCCTCCATTGAGCAAAACAAAACCACAAAAAATAGTCCTCCAAATCCCTCAATATCCAGCTGTATAGTCTGCAAAACAAATTCCCACATTCACATGTTTCCAAAAATGTATGTCTCTTCCTGCATTTTAAGTTTATCACCCCTCCATCAGGAGGTAAGGGGGGTGTTTCATCTTCATGCATATGGACCCTTGTCCTATCATTTTGTCGATCAGAGTTCTAAAGTCTTTCAAAGTTGTATGTCTCTATAATGTTGTTATCACTATATAAACTGTTCTCCTAGTTCTGCTCTCTTGGCTCTGTACCAGCTCATAAAGATTTTTCCAGTTTCCTCCAAAACTGTCCATTTCATCATCTTTTATGGCTCAGTAACAAGCAATCTGATTATGAACTCTATTCACTTTAGTAATGCCAAAATTCCAAATTTCTTTGAAACTTGAGAATGTCATTTGTTTCGTGTGGAAGGAAAGAGCCCTTGAACTTGCTCATATCCCTGATAGAAATGGGTTAGTCTGGAGCTGCTAAGTGAGATCAGGACTTTGGAGCAGCAGCCAGAATCAATGGCATAATGAGATTTCTTTCAATTCACCTCAGTTGCTCACACTTCTACTCTTTCCACCTCTCTTTTTTGCCTAAAAAGGACACAGCATATAGTTCAGTGATCTTATTACTGTAGCTACTTACCTAACAAGAGAAGTGTTAGTAAGTGTGACCTTGTCTATTTAAAAAAAAACAAAACAAACCACATACTTTCACAGTTTTGGTTCACTAAGTCTTAGAAACTCAAAGTAAGGTACTGACCACATGCTGATTCTAATTAGCAGGGAAGCTTCTAATACTATTAGAACTGGCAAATATAATGGCTGAGATTAGAGTGGGGAGAGGGAGAGAAGAATCATTTGATATATTTGCTTAAAAATGTCATATTCTGATGTAACATCTCTAGTTTTCTTGAAGATTCAGCTCAATTGTTACTTCCTAATGGAGATCTTTCATGCTTTCCTGATAACCCCACTTGTTAATGTTCTCCCAGCTTCTATATATTCATATAGACAGACCTGTGTGTGTTCCTTCCCCACCCCTGCCCAATAGAATGTAATCTCTAAGAGAGCAGGGAACATTTTGTTTCCGTCTTTACCTTTGCATGTCCAGCACAGCCACTGTACGTAATAAACACAACAAAGGCTTGTTGAACACTGAATGAACAAATGAATGAGATAAATTGATCACCTGCAGTTCTAAACCCTATAGTAGATTCCTGGATGATATTTGAATAGAGCAAGGACTATCCAGCTCCTCTATGGAAATTGTGGGTATTCCTACCATTAGGGGTTGGGGGAAGGACACTAAACTTACTTGGAAGGTTCATCAATGGAATAAATGTTTGTTGAGTTGGAGATATTGGAAAACACTTAAGAATAAATCCAAAGTAGATCTAGAAAATTCAACATATAAAAAAGAAAATTTATTGTCCTTCCATCCAAACCCATCCTTCTTATAAACTTCCCTATGACCATCAAGGGCACCGTCATCTTCCTGATGTGGCTTTAGGGGTGCAGGGACCCCAAAATACCAAGGTTTAAGGAGTTGTCTGGAAAGAATTCATGGATTCAAGTAGTCTTCCAGTCAAGTGGCAAAAAGTTTACTGTAGCACTATATAGTGTGCGAAGCTCTTTAGAGAACTTGGAACCTAATGTGAGGTGATGCTAAAGCTTATATAGAAAAAGTTCAGAGAGTGGTGTGCCAAGTGTGCTAACTTGTGGAGTTTCCGTACCCTGGAGGCAAATGTCATTTACTACTGGCATGGCCTGAGGGAATGGGAAGGGTGGTGCTGCTAAGGGGTATGTTTTTGGTCTGCTATGTGTGTAACAGTATAGCTTTGGGAGTGAATGTCTATAGCTTGACCTTTGGATATGATAGTTCTGCTGAAACAAGATGGTCCTGTTCCTACAAGGGAAATTCTACAGAGGTCAGCTTGTTCTCATAACAGGGAGAGACAGTTCGCCTCACTGGGCCCCACTCGTGAGTTACTGCCAGAGACAGGGTCTTTGGGCAGGGGAGAGAAACGGTCTTAGGACTGGGGTCTGAACATAAGCAACCCATCACTCCCATTAACCCAGGTATGAAACCTCAGCTTTATCCTCGACTCCTCAGTCTCACTAACTCCACATATCCAATCATTTGTTAAATCTCATGTATCCCTTCTATATCCACAATGCTTCTCTACTATCCCTTCTTCTTTACTTACACAGCTAGTTCAGTAACCAATAACCACATTGTATTCATGCCCTACATACTTATGTGTATACATGTTAGACCCTGCCCTCAAGCAGCCTGCAATTCTAATGAGAAGAGGGGAAGATGTGTCACTTTTATGTCTATATCCTTAACTCGTAGTGCAATGCCTGACTGGGAGACTCCAACCAAAAACCTGCAGGAAGAGGAAAGCCCCTGTAATCCCGTGACATTGGCCTCCTTGCTATTTCTCACGCCCAATATTCTATCTCCCAACTCAACATGTTTTCACTGATTATTCTCCATGCATGGAATGTTCTTCCTACCCATCTCCCCCCTGGTTTTCCTAGCTTACTTCAAGTCTCAACTAAAATCATACCTTCTTCAAAAATGCCTTCCCAATCCTTTGCACTCTTAGTGCCCCTCCCTCTGAGACTGTCCCAATTTATGCTGACTATAGCTTGTTTGTACATAGTTGTTTTTACGTGGTCTTCTTCAATCTCCTTGAGAGTAGGCAAGGTCTTTCTTTGTGTCTACAGTAACCAGAACAGTACCTGGCATCACTCTAGGTGCTTAATAAATCTAATTAACTCACACATTTAACTTCTGGACATCTCTAATTGTTAAAAGAATTTTCCTTGTATTAATTTAAAACTTTTTTGTCTGTTTTGTTTTTTGCAGCTTTTATTTGTTTATCTAGGGATAAGGAGAATAAATTGAATCCTTTCATGTGACAGTTCAGCAAATACTTAGAGCCAATTATTTGTTCCTTCTAAGTCTATTGTCATTTGTGTAAATGTCTTTTCACCCTTACTAGACTTTAAGATAACTGAAGGCAGGGACCATACTGTTTTCCATCTTGTGAAGAAGAGCACAGTGCCTTACAGCAACAACAGAAACAGCTGTGTCATAATGATACCTCATATTTGCATGTGTTTTAAGGCTTGCAAAACATTTTATATACATTATTTCAGGTGATCTTCACAACAGGCAGTTGGAGTAAGGGTTAAAGTTATTATTTTTCTCATTTTACAAATAAGGAAATTGAGACTCAGGAACCATGCTCTTACAACTATAGTCAGTGCAAACTCAGTACTCTGTACTTTAAGCCAAAATACATACATCAGTAACTGTTTGCTGAGTATAATCCCTGAGATCTGAACCAACCAGCTATTTCACTGGTGTATGCCAGGCACTCCTAATTGAGAAAACTCAATTTATCAATGAAGATCGGTAGCCTCTGAGCAACCAACAGTCTCAGAGAGTTGCTGGGGCACTGAGAAGGTAAGGAACTTCCCAGGATCATAGAGACAAAAAGTATCAGAGATGAGACTTGAACCCAGTCTTTCCTAACTCTGAGGCTGCCTCTCAACATTTTTATGCTGGGTTCTAAACACTCCAGGTGTTTAGATGGAAGAAACATCATTCCCATATGACAAACACAATTCCTACCGTTCTGCTAAAAAGACACTGCCAGGAAAACATTTTTGGACCTGACTCGGTAACTGGAACCCCAATACCATAAGAAAGAAATTTCCACCAGGGAGCAAATAATACAGACCAGCAAGTGGGAGAAAAGAATCAGGGGCTAAATATGCCAAACAGAACGGATCTTTGGTGTATATACTTCCCTTAAAAGGTAACATGGCTACCTGTCAACCCAATACTTAACTCAGAGCAAGTATCTCCCAGACGTGCACGTGCTTTGGAAAAAAAGCAGGATAACCACAGAAAAGGAATGGTATTCCTCACTCCATTTCTTCCCTGAAGGCAACGTCTCAGCCACACGTAAGCAGCACAAGGGGATATTTATAGCATATGCAATATTTGTAACATTAAGTAAGGCAACTCTACAAATAGAAGGTAGGGTTAGTTTATGACGATCACATTCAGCTATTAAAATCCTAAGGGTTGTGTGATGGAGGAAAAATGTCAGAACAATATGAGAAAATATTTATCTTTACCAAGAGGGCAGGAAATGGCATGAGGTTGGAGAATTACAATAGTGCCATTTTGTACAACATTTTTGTGCTGCCTGACGGTGGCAATTAGACCATTACCCACTGCTTGACTGAAGAAAGGGTTGGTTTTAGGCTTATACACAGGTGAAAAAAGCATTTATTAGAATTCCCAGGATGCACCAACCCGCCTGTTACCATAATGCATATCAAAGCATTGTTAATGTGAATAAGCATGTTTATAGCTTGCTACCATGCACATAAAAGTTTTCTCCAAAGCATTATTATTGCTGTACTTACTTCTTTCTGAATGTGCCCCTGGAAGCCATAAAATATAAAAGCAATGAAATAACAGCTTAGTATGCTCTAAAAGAGTTTTTGCATTAATCGAAAAATGCAGAATACAGTCAAGGGCACTTATTAAATGTAAAACATTCAATGTTATGATTTATTCCCTTCCAATGCTAGTAACCATGTGCAAACAATGCCAAGAAATTTGTTTTGGGAGGAGGGAAATATTTTAACCTATATTTGTACAACAAAACTCTTTTCTGTCTAAATATAATGTTGGTTATTTAAAATTATAAATCAAAAGCTGTGTATGTCTACTTCGTCAAGTTATAGGGACTGTCTGTGACTTCTTAGCATGGGGAATTCCCAGAAGAAGAAATGCCCTTTACCAATGCAGGTCAGCACCGTTTCTGCAATTTATAATCTTGTCTTGTTCACCCTTCTCTCTCAAAGTGGATCAATAACATCACATCATATAAATCAGATTTACATGAGGTAGAGCTGTGCAAAGTCATCAGCTTCACTCTCTCCTCCAGAGTCCGTGACAGCAAGATGTAAGTCAAGATGGGTAGTGGGTGAGAAACTACAATCATAGAAAGTTGGGTCAAGAACAGAGAGGTAAAGGGCCATGGCACACAGCCAGCATATGCCATAGGTGAGAGGTAAACCGAGGCCTTTGATGCTGGCTTTTATCCATTTTTTTTTAAGCAACTGGAATTAAGTGACTTGCGCAGGGTCACACTGCAAGTAAGTGTCTGGACCCAAATTTGAACTCAGGTCTTCCTGACTCCAGGGCCAGTGCTCTATCCATTGTACCACCTAGCTGCCCCAGGTTCTGTCCATCATTACAAATGCTTCTCAATTTTAAACAAAGTCCAATAAAATCACTTAGGTCTTTGCCCATTACCAACAAGGTACTGTTTAATCAATTTTCATTCCAATTTTGCTATAAATATAACAACTTAAATAATAAAACACTCATTTCCTAAGTCAAACCACAACAAACCCTAAAGGTGGCCCAGGGATAACAAGCATAATAATAAGCCCTTGGGAATTATGGATAATAAATTCCAGAGAAGGAAAATGCTTCCAGACTTGAGAGAGTGTTAGGGATTGCTGAATAATACCGATGGACTGAACTCTATTCATTAACATCTCCCCTGTTGACCTTCTGGTCATGGAAGAGCAGAGAGCCATTCATCAATATTTTCTAGGCTTCATTCTAGTTCTAAGCTAAAATAGGCAGGATCCTGACATTCCCATAAAGGAAGGGGAATACTTATCCCTGCCCAATCCGGGGCAGTGATGATATCTCAGAACACTGTTTTGTTTTGTTTTGTTTTTTCCAGCTCTATCAGTCTCTAAACAGGCATATTGCAATCCTGTTCTCAAGTGCTAGGCTGCTTTTTGAAGATGCGCCAAAGTGTGGCCAAAATAAAATCACCATTTCAATGAAAATTCCCATCAGTATTCTAAGTTACTGATGAAAAGAGAAGAAAAACTGCTAGGACTGATTCTCTCCAATTTCATTATTGGCCCCATCATGAACAGATTTAATAATAGATTTAATAATATATTTTAATTTCATTTAATTAAATTAATTAAATTAATTTAATAATGTATATGATGCACGGCATCATACTCAGCCATTAATGAGCTCAAGGGATGTGCTGTGGTGGTTTTGAGATGAATACAAAAGCTGATGGCAAACAAACCTCAGCTCTCAGAAGGGGTACAGAAGCATTCCTCCAAGCAGCAACACTGGGTTGAATGTGAAGACAGCTACACACAGAAAATAGAAAGATTGTACACACACACTGGGATCTTTAAAGTAGCCTTGGGATAACAGATTTAGGATTCAAAGGGACGTTAGAGGTAATGAAGTCTGACTCCTCCTTTCCCCGCACCCATTTAACTGATGAGGAACCCAAGAATAAAAGAAATTAGTGACTTGCCCAGAATCACAAAGCTAGTAAGTATCTGAAGCAAGACTTGAACTCAGGTCTTCCTAACTACAAATCCAGCACCCTATCCACTGACACTATGTTGCCTCTCTTACTGTGCTATGTCTTTAGAACCATGGCTGGGACATCAGAGGTCATCTAACACAATCACGTTATTTTACAGATGAGGAAACTGAGGCCCAGAGAGGTGAATTCACCCAAAGGTACTTAGTGGCAGAGCCAGGATTCTAATCAGAGTCCTTTGAGTCTAAATGTAGTGATCTTTCAAGTTACCTCCCCAAAGAAATATATTTTTCCTCTTTTTTTTTTTTGTTTTCAACATTCACTTTAAGATTTTGAGTCCCCAATTTTTTTCTCCCTTTCTCACTCCCCTTTCCCTCCCCAAGATAGAAAGTAATCTGAGATAGGCTATACAAGTACAACCATATTAAACAGAAATAGATCTTCTTTAGTAAACACTTAACGTAATTTAACTTTAATTGTTGTTGATCGATACTTTCCTAGATGACAATTTTACTTCTAGACCATAACGTACTTAGGAACATCTTAAAAAGGTTAATTGACTTGGAACTACGTCCTCTATTCTGAAGTACAGGAAGTCCCAGAGAGCAGTTCAACCCACAACTTACTTAGTTTCCAGTTTTGCCTGCCTACAAGTTTCAAAACAAACAAATACTACAAGAGAAGTTATTTGAAAAGAAGCTAAGTAGGAACAGTAATATAATATGATGATCAAATGTGAACAACTTAACTATTCTCAGCAAGACAATTCCAAAGGACTTATGATGAAAAATGCTATCCACCTCTAAAGAACTGATGGAGTCTAAATGTACATCAAAGCCTTTTTTTACTTTATTTTTCTTGTTTTTTTTTCTTTTGGTCTGTGTTTTCTTTCACAACATGACTAATATGGAAATATATTTTGCATGTCTACACGTATATAATCTATATCAAACTGCTTGCCTCCTCAAGGAAGAGCAGGAAGAAAGAAAAGAATTTGGAACTCAAAATGTTTCTTTCTTTAAAAAGTAGCCATAAAAGAAGCAGAAAGTTTTTTTCAAGGGCATATGGGAATAACTTGTTCATTCTAAGCTAGGAAACAACAAACAAATAATTTAGAAGGGCAAAAAGAAGACCATCAACACTAGAGACAGCAGGAAAGAAATGGAAGCAACTTAGCCCACCATCTCCATAAACTTCCATCAGAAATTAGAAGCTATGGTATAGGACAAAGAGTGATAGAGTGAGGTTTTAAAGCCCTTAGACTCTTGTTAGAATACATAGGGGAAACAAGAATGGAAGGCTTGAATTGAAAAATAAGAAGACTCTTACAGGCTTTCTTCTTTAGATCAAGCAACTTATATAATTCCTATAGAAGTGGGAAAACTGAAGTTATAAGGCAAACCCAGAGCCATATTGGTCTGGAAATAAAAGGATGTTCTTCTGAGCACATGGTAACAAATGCTAGGTGGAGACAGAGAAACCAAGAGGTCAACATATTATAAAATCTATAACTAGAATACTAATCAAATAAGTATCTCTACTTTATATTGAGAAAAAAAGTGCTTCCCAAATACAGCTGATCTAGGAAAGGCTAGCTGAAGACCAAAAGTATCTATCTAAATCACTGCATAGTTGACTCCCCTTTACCTCCCACATAACAGGGATTAAGAATATAATGATAATGGTATCATTATCAGCACCATTTACTAGCACTTTTAAGGTTTGCAAAGCACTTCCAAATACAATTGCATTTTCATCCTTACAATAACTACGGGAAGGTAGGTACTATTATCCCTAATTCACAGAAGAGAAAACTGAGGACAAATGGTCTGTGGACCAGGGGTCTGCAGATGTCTGGGACATGGATTTGAATTTGGGTCTTCCTGCACCAGGCACTGTGAGCTATCTATCACTGTGCCACCCAACTGCCTAAGAAATAGAAGCACTGTCTTTAGAGATAGTAGAATTGCTCTGCCCACATATACTCAAATCTGTAGACAATACAGAACCTGGCTGGATTAACAGGAAACATTCACTGCCTTACATACTTGCTCCCTCCATACTCTCAACTCTCAACTGGCTCTGTCCTTTCCAGTGACTCAGGAACCTCCTCTAACAATAGTGATCCTAATCTATCACGCTTTTCCATCCTGTGTTCTCCCAGAAGTTTGCCAGAGGAGGTCCACCTAACATGCTGGAAGCTCTCCTTGCTTCTCTCTACATCAAGAAGATAACAACGGAGCTCTCTGCTTGTCCACCTGTCACTCCTTCCTCCTACCACACAACTATCCCATCTTCCCTTTCTGTAGCACAATTTCGCAATAACATCCTTTACTCTTGTTCTGTCAAGTTCTAAATTCCAAAGCAATTTGTCTTAGCCTGATCACACTCACCATGTACGTCACTATTGTCTTCTATGGGTCATTCACCTTTGGTTCTCAGGCCTCAATCTGTGAGTCATCTATCTTTGAGAACAACAACCAGCAAAATGATTGTATTAGAAAAATGGTAACCTAAGGCAGCTCCAGAGGACTCATGAGGAAAAATGCTGTTCATATTCAGAGAAAGAACTGACAAGGGTCTGAATACAGATCAAAGGGTACTATTTTCACTTTTTAAATTTTTTTTCATGGTTTTTGTCTTTTAGTTTCTTCCTTCACACCATGACTAATTTGGAAATATTTTAGAGGAGTGCACATGTATAACCTATATCAAACTGCTTTACCATGTTAGGGCGGGGAGAAAGGAGGGGAGGGGAGAAGGAAAGGAGGGAGAAAATTTGGAACTCAAAATTTTTAAATGAATGTTAACATTTGTCTTGACATGTAATTATAAAAAATAAAACACTATACAAATCATTATATAATAAAAACATAAAATCCTAAAAAAAGAAAAGAAAAATGGGGCTTTATTTTCATAGAAAACTTGGAAATGGTAAGAGAGATCTGCAGTTTTCTGAAAGGAATCCAGTCCCCTCTCCTCCTGCTATTTAATTCTGGGTCCAGCTCACTATCCATCTATACTGTCTGTCTGACATATATATATACAGCTGGGGGAGCTCCCTAGGGCTTCTATCTAACTACATGCTGAAATGCATGACTTTGCTCATCCACATGGTCTTTTCTATGTGAGTACACAGGCCAAACCTTTTGACTAAGTGTAGATCTCTGTCAGGGGGTTTTGTGGTGTCTTGGGGATTAATTCTAATAGCACAATGTTATTTTCAAATAGGAACATCTGGAAGATCTCACCATCCACAGGGAAGCCTTCCTCAACTTGTATTCTGCACTAAATCACCTCCCTCACTGTGCAGAATACCTCTGGTCAACATACATCTTCCTCAAATGATGTTTATTAGCAGTCACTGAATAGGGTTATTTCTGTTTTATCCTTCAACGAGATGTGAATAATGCATGCAGGGGAAACACCTTGTTGTACAAGATCCTGTAAGCTCTATGAACAAAAAGTACAATGGGGCTGTATACTCATGACATCTTTTTAGTTAAATGGAAGATGGTAAAGATTGCTGAATATTGTTTGGGAAAATCTGCTTACCTTACTGCTGTCCTCAAGAAGTATAGTTACCTTTCATACAGATTTTTGTAGAAAGGGGAGAGTAGTCATATACAACAGTAGTTAATCAATGATCTTCTCTTGACTCTTTTCTTTGGCATTATTAAGGCCTAAGATTTTTTTTCTACACCTTTAGTATCTTCCCAGCCATCAGGTAATTTATCCATTTGTCCTTCAATGCCCTCACAACTGAATTTTCTCCAACATATTTCTCCTCTATATATACTTGGTCCAATCCAGTTTGCTTTTCCCATCTCTGCTCTAAAGCTCTTTTTTGCTTTAATACCATTTCTACCTCTCCAAAAGCACACCAGGATCTATCACGTTAGGATCCAAGTATGATGGTCCAACTATCGTTGATGGAGAAAAATTTGTTTAAAAAATGTATTGGGGTAGGGGGCAGGTTTTGGAGTTTTTTGCAAATCTGTTCTATTTTTCTTCTGTTTGTAATCCTCTTTTCATTTTCATCCTTGACTACCCTTGGGGTAATTTTGCATAGTTGAATATTTTGCCAAGTTTTCTTTAAATGGATTTTAACTTCCACAGTTTCTCTCTGCTTTATGAGATAATATGGCTCACAACTGCCCCTCATTCTTCTTTGTAAAGATTTTACAGAAAAGTTTATATTCCAATCCAGTGTTTTCTTTGGCAGTAATCTTTTCTGCCTGGAAAGTAAGTCAGATGTTTGCTGACTAAGGTGCTTTCTGGGCTCTTTTTGGTCTCCTTATTATGAAAATTAACTTACAATGGTTTAACTTCTGGATGAAATCAGTACAGTCGGTATCAGTCATTTCTGTTGCCCATTTTTTATTTTCAAAACGCTTTCCCAGAAAATGAATGACTTGGCTCTTGGATCACTTCTTCCCTTCTAGTTTGTTCCTTTGGTCTGAGTCTCCAGGGAAAAACAGGAATTACCTTTGCCCTTGACTCTTCAGAGTGACATCATCATACCAGAGGCAAGAGCTCCATAATGCCAAAACTGTCAACAATCTATTTCCCTGTGCCATGTTCAGTGAGACATCCTGTCCTCATCATCATTAAAAAAGAATATGAGAACTGCAAATGTGGTGATGCAGTGAAGCTGTTTGCAACGATATGAACTAGCCTCTGCATGAATAACTGGGTTAATGCACTCTGTGTTTATGACAACTGACATTTCTGTAGTGCTTTGGAGCCTGGAAAACACTTTACATACATGATCACATTTGATCCTCACACCAACCATGTCAGGTAAATACTATGACTATATAATTCCCATTCTACACGAGGAAACTGAAGCTGAGAGTCTGTGACTTGCCCAAGGTAATGTAAGTGCCTGAGGTGTGTTTTGAACCCTAGCTTTCCTCACTGTGAGTTCGGTGCTCTATCCAATCACACCAGCTAACTGCCTCAAATTAGCCCTTAGTGGAGATAATAAATGCTAATATTTATGTAACACTTTAAGGTTGGCAGAGCACTTTACAAATATTATTTCATTTGATCTTCACAATAATCCAGGGAATTAGGTGCTATTATTATCATCACCATTTTGCAGATGAAGTAACCGGGGTAGACATCAATTAAGTGACTTGCCCAGGCTCCTACAGCTAATAATTGTCTGAGGACACATTTGGACTCAGGACTTCCTGATTCCAGGTGCAATGTTTCATCCACTGTGCCACCACCGAGGGTCAAAGAAAGTGGTATAAAGGATCATAGCACGTATAATCTATATCAAACTGTTTGCCTTCCCAAGGAAGGAGGAGGGGAAGAAGGAGGCAGGGAAGGAAGGGAGAAAGGAAGGAAGGGAGGGAAGGAAGAAGGGAGAATATAGCAGGGAGACTATGGCACTCAAAATTTTTTTTAAAAGAATGTTAAAATTTTTTGTTTACTTGAAAAAAGGATCATAGTATGAAATGTCTAGATCCAGTTTCTTAAAGATCTGAACACCAAACCCTTTCCTTGACTAATTATAGTGCCTCAATGTGTCAACCATATGCACCACAAGTGTCTAGAAATGCTAGCCTAAGATTATTTTACTGGGATTTATTATACCTTTAGAACAGCCCCACTTGACTAGCTTTGAACTAACCAAAATGAATCTTCTAAGCTGCAGTCATTCTGTAGATAAATGAAGAATTGGGCATTCAGCTAATCAGCTTCCTACCTCCAAGACATTCTTCTGTCTCAAAGCTTTTCATGCACTGAGCACCAAGATTTTCTTCAGGCTGAATACAGAGCCTCCAGGCTCAGACGTATTTAGCTGAAGTTACTGGCTTCCCCTGTTCACAGCTAGAAGATATCAAACTGTGCACATCCTTGAATATGGTAAAGAATCACCAGATCTCCATCATAGGGAAGTCATTCATCTTAGAGTTTCAGGTTGAGTCACAGATTGTGATCCTGTTTATTAGAAACTTGGGCTCCAATTAAACTTGGCCCAGAAAAAAAAGGATGAGAAAATATACCTCTCTTCCTTCTTTGCAGAAGTGGAGGACTGTGGTTGTGGAACATGCAATACATTGTCAGAATTGGTAGACACACTGATTAGTTTTGCTAAAGTGGTATTTTTTTTAATCATTTTTTTTATTCTTTGTTACATGGGATGGGTCTCTCATGGGGCAGGTGGGAGAGATGTATTTGGAAATACAGGTAATGCAAAACAAAAGCTATCAATAAAAAAAATTTTAAGCTATAAATACATAATCCCAGCACTAGTCACCAAAACTAGAAAATTAATCTAGTATTCCAGAAAAAGGATAGGGCACAGAGTAAAGGGTACTTCCAAAATCCCTTCAACTCAGAAACTAGAAAACATAATGTTATATAGCTCTTGGGTATGACAGCTGATCTCTCCCAAACATTATATACTAAAGAAAAAGAAACAGTAAAGTTCTTATGTGAACAGCTTATTACAGTGGGTCAAACTGCAGACCAAATGACATAATCTATCTAAAGTGTTTTGCAAACCTTACAATTCTACCAAAATGCTGCCAAATATTACAGCTTAGTTGTTACTGTTTAGTCATTCAGTCATGTTCAACTCTTTGTGACCCTGTAATGGTAATGGTAATTTGAAGATTTTCCCTGCCCCTTAATAAGCCTAAGGGAATTTAAAGACCTTTCCTGCTTTGAAGATATGCCCTGCCCCCCTAATAGGATGAATGTAATCACATGAAGCCTGTGGTGGGAGGAGTTTGCTGATGAGTGCAGCAGAGCCCATGGGAAGCTGGGTGTCAAAACAACTGGATGGTGGGAGAGAGAAAATGCATACCAGGGAAACAGGCTTATGAGTAAATGTTGGTTTGTAGGAAGGCTAAAGGTGTGGCTGTCTGTCTTATTATGGCTTATTAACTTCTTTGCTACTATGGTTCTATGCTACTACGGTTCCTGGTTTGGGGATTCCATTTTCTGGTGTCTGAATAAATGTTTTGCTTCTGTCTTCTATATGGAGAGTCTGTTATATTTTGCTATTGATCACTATGCTGGCATATTTACAGTGGCCATCGGTGCTGTGAATATTACATTGGCAATAACACCCTGTGGATACCAGGCCTGCCCTTGACCTAAGGGACTCATCTTCCAAAGTCATGCATTTTAATACTGTCCATAGTGTTTTCTTGACAAAAATACTGAAGTGGTTCACCATTTCCCTCTCCAGCTCATTTTACAGATGAGGAAACTGAGGCAAAAAGGGTTAAGTGATTTGCTCTGGGTCACACAACTAGTGCCCAAAACCAGATTTGAACTCAAGAAAATGAGTCTTCCTTACTCCAGGCCCAACACTCGAGCCACTGCCTCCAAGCTGCCACTCCTTTTGCCTAGGGTTTCCTTTAATCAAACGAAAAGGCCCAAGGAAGAAATCTTATCCATGAACCCCAGTATTTACTAAGTGTTACTTGCATTATATGTTAGGTAGAGTCTTTGAGCTGAGTTCTAAGAGTAATTTGTTTGCTTGGGCCCCCAAGAACATATGAGAGGCAAGCAACTGGTTTTCTGAGAAGTTGTGCCAGGGCTTAAGCATAGATTGTTAGGTTTCCCCTGCCTGTCTGTGCAGAGAAACCTCACACAGGCAGACAGCCCATACACGGCCCACCATACCCATTAAGCCTTAACATTTCTATATGACTTTGTACTTTCAGATTACCAGATGATTGGTTTTCTTATATTATTCCTCCTAACCAATCTATGAAGCGAGTTAGTCTCCTTAGCTTATTTTACACAGGAGGACATGAGGTATGCAGGGAACAAGCCATTTACACAGTGTCAAACAGGACAAGATCAATAGCAGAGCCACATTTTAATTCCCAGTCTGCTGCTGGAGCCACTGTGCTCTGAGCAAACACAAGCCTCCAAAATCTTACCCTAGAGCACAGGAGCTTAGTGGTCAGAAGAGCTAGGCTTTCCTTTTGGTTCTGCCGCCTCTCTTAGCCCCAGTTTCCTCAGCTGTGATATAGGAATAATGCCTTCCCTACCTATTCCAATGTTTTTATAAGAAAAGTTTTTGTTTTACAAAGTACTAAATAAAAGTAAATTATGATCTCTAAAACTGGGAACAATTCTCAATTTTTTTTTTGAGGAGGGAAGGCAAGGCAATTGAGGTTTAAGTGACTTGCCCAAGGTCATACAGGTAGTACGTGTCAAGTGTCAGAAGCCACATTTGAACTCAGGTCCTCTTGACTCCGGGGTCAGTGCTATTCTCAATTTCTTTCTTTTTTTTTGCTTTTTGGGGGGCAATTAGGTTAAGTGACTTGCCCAAGGTCACACAGCTAGTAAGTGTTAACTGTCTGAGGCCGCATTCGAACTCAGGTCCTCCTGACTCCAGGGCCAGTGCTCTATGCACTGGGCCACCTAGCCACTCCTATTCTCAATTTCTTAAATGAAGCAATGGTTTACTCTGTATAATCCACACCACCTATGAGTCAGGTAATATGTAAAGCATATGATGACAGTTAAAGAAGGGAGAAAGCTAAAAGGCTTTTTTATTTATTTAAAGTTGAAAGCCCCTTTTATTTGTATATGCCTGAAATAGCACCTCCCTTCTCGGGCTGCTGTGGGGATAAAATGGCATAGTATTTGTGAAGGACTTTGCACACTTTAAAGTTCGAAATAAAGGCTAGTATTGTAACCGAACATCTGGGTATGAAATCAGAGAATATGCAAACAGCATCCTTTAACTCCTTTTAGGGGACTATTTGTGGGCCAAGCTGAGTCTGGTGTGAGGAAGATCTGAGTTCAAATCCAGCCTCAGACACTTGCCTAGCTGTGTGATCCTGGCTAAGTCACATAACTTCTGTTTGCCTCAGTTTCCTCAACTGTAAAACAGGGTTGATAATAGCATCTACTTCCCAAGGTGGTTGAAAGGATCAAATGAGATATTTATAGAAAGCAATCAGCATAGTATCTGGAACATAGTGGGCATATATAGATTCTGATGTCTATCCCCCCTTCCCTAAGCAGCGAAGAGTTAACAAACAAGATGGAATAGAGAGCCTCACGCTGCCAAGTAAATGTGACCTCAGTGACATCACTGAAGCTTCCTAGAATGAGACCTACTGTGCCTGAACAACGTGAGCTCCCTGAGGCCAGGGACTGCTTTCCAATTCATCTTTGGGTCTCCAGTTCCCAGCATAGTGCCATGCATTATACTGGATTAGAATATGGCTCCGAAAGGGTATACCTTATTCAAAAGAAATAGAATAGGTAAAAGTGAGTGAGGAGGAAAGGCAGCATTTCATATTTAGAAGATAAACTCAAGTGAAGAAAAACATTTTGAAGATCAATAGGGCTAGACGCAGAGGTGATTTTGTCAGCAGAGTATACTACAGACCACTTGGACTGAAGGAGTTTGAGAAACGGGTCACAAACCTGACCCAGAAGCACAGCACAAAAGTGAAAGAAGCCTTCAGTTATCTGGTATCTGATAAAGTTTCCATGCTGTCAAAAGCAGTGCAGTCAATAATTTCTTGATTTGCCTTTATGATAATCTTCCCTCAAAAAGTGGAGGAACCAAGAAGGGAAAATTTTATTCCTGATCTGATTCTCACCTCTCATAGAGAGGAACTGGTTGTTGGGGTGAAAGTGATGAGGAAAGTGACCACTTTCTCCTTCCATCTCTGATAGAAAAGAAGAAAGCTTTGAACAGTCTGACATGTGCCCTAGGTTTTAGGAAACAATAAATACTTCAAAGGAAAAACACAAAGAATCTCATGAACGTAAATCCTGTTAAAGAATTCCAAACCAGAAGGATGGTAAGCTCTGAAAAATGAAATTCTAAGGAAAAAGAAACAATTTTGATGCAAAAGGAGAGTTGTCTAAAGAGACTACAGTGAATGCACAGAAAACGTCAACCAACTTAGATTATAAATTGCCATCTACAGGAGATCAAAGCAAGGACATGACAAAAGATGGCCCATGTGGCATCATCATCACAGCTCATATTTATATAGCATTTTAAGGAATGCAAATCACTTCATCCTCAAAACAACTCTTATGACATAGGTGACATCATATCATATGTTATATCATATTGTATCATTAAATTATTGATGAACCATTGCTATTAATAATATGTGCTTACATAGCATATTATTTACATTAATTATATGCTATATAATCAATGTGCTTTTAATTATATATACATGTGTGTATGTGTAATATATGTCTTATATACACATACACACATATTTTTGTTATGTCTGTTGTGCACGTATCATAAGCATGGTCCTGTAAGAACAGCGTCAGGAATACTAAACCTCAGGATGTCATTAATCTGAGAGTCTGGTGAAGGAGTTAAAGACAACAAATAGGCTGGGACTTTTTAAAAGGCGAAACTAGGGTAAAGAGGAGATTCAAAGAAGGGGTGAGACTGCTGTCTGGAGTGGGTAAGATGATGACAAATGGCTACAGAGACCAGGTGAAACTCATTTTGCTTTTGTTCTCCTTTCCAAAGGGATTGATTTTGGGACTAGAAAGGAAAAATAGGGAGTTAATACCCATAATAATGAATAATGACATGCTCATCCAATTTGCAAATGACATCAACCTGGGAGGGACCACTAACACTTTGGATTCCAGAGTCAGGATCCAAAGATCCTGACGGGCTATAACACCAGGCAAAATCTAACGAGCTGAATTTTAATAGGGATAAATTAGAAGTCTTATACTTGGCTTAAAAAAAATTACAAGCATAAGAGAAGGGAAGGACAAGTAGACAACAGTTCATCTGAAAAAGGTTCTAAGGATTTTAGTGGATCACAAGTTTAATGTGAGCATGCATCATGGTAAAGCTGAATTCACAGAGGTCCGTCATGAGGGAACACGAAGGTGATAATTCTGTTGTGCTCTGCTCTAGTGAGACCACCTCTGAAATGCTGTGCTTAGCTGTGGACATCACATGTTAGAAAGGGCACTGACAAGATGGAAACTGTCCTGAGGATGGAGTCTTGAATTCAAACCATATGTGGATCAGCTGAGAGAATTCAGGGGTGGCTAGGTAGCGCAGTGAATAGAGCACTGGCCCTGAGAGTCAGGAGGATCTGAGTTCAAGACACTTAACATTTTACTAGCTGTGTGACCTTGGGCAAGTCACTTAACCCCAACTGCCCTGCCTTCCTCCCTCCAAAAAGACAAAAAAAAAAAAAAAAGACAGAAAGAAAGAATTCATAATGTCTTACCTAGAGAACACTCCCGTAAGATATAAGTATGTGGACCGTCACATGGAAGGAGGTTGGGTTATGTCTGACCCCAGATAGTAGAACTAAGAGCAGTAGGCAGGAGTTGCAAAGGGATAAATCTAGACTTGACGGCAGTAAAAAACAAAACAAAACCTTCCTAACCGGTAGAGCTACCCAAATATGGATGTGTTGCCTCAGAAGATAATGGGCTTCCCTTCAAGCAAAAGTTTCATAAGCACTGACTGACTATGTTATAGGAGGAATTCTATTTCAGGTCTCAGACTAGGCCACAGAATATCCTCCCACTTCTGACATTGCGGTGCTGTGAGAACGGCCATTCCCATCTCTCAATCAATGTCCGAGCTATTTCGAGTTATCTCGACTGAGCTGCTGCTTTCCTTTGTAAGCAGTGAAATGATTTAATGCTGATACAGCATTTTCAAAGAAAAAGAGGGACAGAATACAAGGGCTCCCCAATGACACATGCCCAGAAGAGGCTGAGTGAGAGATGGTCCTTTATTTCCTCTCATTCTTAAATTATGACAAACCAGAGGCAAAAGATTTTCATTTACAGTGTTGTAGTCATTGCGTATAATGTTGTCTTGGCTCTGCCCACTTCATTTTGCATCAATTCCTAAGTCTTCCCATGGTTTTCTGTATTAATCATATTCATCACTTCTCACAGCACAATAATCCATTATATTCAACTAATTAGATTTTGCCCGGTGTTATAGCCTGTCAGGATCTTTTTGGATCCTGACTCTGGAATCCAAAGTGTTAATTGTCCCTCCCAGGTTGATGTCAGTTGCAAATTAGATAAGCATGCCATTATTCATTATTATCGGTATCAACCCCCTATTTGTCCCTTCCAGTCCCAAAATCAATCCCTTTGGCAAGGAAAACAGAAGCAAAATGAGTTCTACTTGCTCTCCATTCCCATTTGTCATCAACTACCATAGCTTATCAGTCATATACTTAGTGCCCAATTCTTGGTGACCACAAAAAAGGGTGGCTACAAATATCTGGGTGTGTATGGAGCCTTTCTCTATACCAATGACCTCTGCGAGCCCAGCAGTGGAATCTCTTGGTGAAAGGGCCTGGACATTTTAGTCTCTTCGTCTGCATATTGCTTTCCAGACTGGTTGTATTAATTCACAGCTTCCACAACCAATGCATTAATGCTCCTGTCTTTCCACAACCAACATTGTGCAACATTGACTATTTCCGCCTTTTGTCATTTTGAGAAAGAAAATAACTTAATAATGACAAGTCTAAAAATCAATCTGTTAAAAACTATAAATCCTATGGTAGTAATACTTCAAGGACCTGTCATTTTGCTGATGTGGGCATAACCAACACAGACTATAATCCATCCGCTACTAACCAGATATATCCCGATATCTATTTAGCAAATATTTATTATGTACTCTATATAAAGCACCACACTAGAACTATAAATAACACACACACACACATTTTCATAAGGTCACTGTGAGTTGTTGAGCCTCTCCATATTTAACTAGGCTGGTCCCCAAATAAACATACAGTCTTCAAGTTTGTACTCCATCTTTTTCCATCTTGTAAGAACCTGTCAGAACTTGTGTGCTAGTCATGGACTTCAAGAATGTAGTTTTTATTTTTCTTCTTCTTTTTTTATCTTTTGCAACATGGCTAATACAGAAATATGAAGGAAAAATATATATAATTACCTCTGTGCCATGATGGGGCTTTAGAGAAAACTTTAACTGGTTAATAATAGTGTCTTCCACTAAGAAAAATTCAAGTCTTTCCTGACTGCCCTATTATGGATTAATTAGGTGGAGAAAGCTCTAGAAATGAAACAGCAAGTGTATCACTGCAGTAAACACTAAAAAAGTTACCTTGGGGACAATTTGCAGCCTTGTTGCAGATAGGCACTGAGTGTACCCGTGGCTGCAAGCAACAGACCCAGGTATGGAGGAGAAGGCTTCATTGGCCTAGAAGAAAATTCAGGATGGAACTGGACAGCAACAAAGTAAGGATGATCTGAAATGAAAAGAGTTAGAACACATTTAAGACTCAAGCAAAGGTTAAAACTAAATTAAAGTTTTTACTCTCCAGCAAGGAAACAACCACCATTTTACTTAATACAATTTAGCAAAACCATTTTTCTAGGTTTCAAGTGATGAAACAACACACAGAACCAAGAAACCAATGTTGTCAAAACAGAAGAAGTGCTGCGGTGTACTGGAGGCAAGTCAAAAGAACAGACAGGCAGTAGGACTCTGCTTTCTCATTTTTCAGAAGAACTTTAGGCTTGACTTGCCACCATTTCCACTGGATTGTCATGGCCTTCTGATCAAGCTCACATCACTCCTCATACTAAGGAATTCCTTGAGGCATTTACTGATACTAAGTTTCTTGACCAGCTCCTAACTTTAGGACAAGATCTGAGTTTATCCAATATGGTGCTGAACCTAATGGGCTTGGCTAGATTCTGACTGACCTAAGAATATGTTCAATAGTTAATCTTGTCCCCTCCCCATCAAGCTCCTTAAGAATCATCACAATGGGGTTGAACTCTTAATTCCTATAAAGCACTCTGGTTCCATAACCTCCAAACTCTACAACCTAAATGGTGGCATATGGTCCATGATTTTTCAATCTCTTCATTTGGGGTGAGTACTCTGTCATGTGGATAATGACTCATCCATTCCTTCTCATCCTGTGCGATTTTAATTCATGGCATTTCATAGCTGCTCCATAGAGGAATTTCCCAAAGTAACAGTTTCTTCAGTAGGTACCCATGAAGTTCTCTGTCTCTTTTGTTAAGCAGTTTCCACAACTCTCTTATTTTGTGTGGCATGATTAACAAATCTTTTTTAAAAGCTTAAAAAAACCAAACGTCTTTATTTCAAAGGACTGATTTTGATAGACATAGCCCTTCTCAGCAATGTAAGGACCTAACACAATTCCAAAGGACACACAATGGAAAATGCCGGCCGCATCCAGAGAAAGAAATATGGAGTCAGAATGCAGAATGAAGGAGACTATTTTCTTTTTCTTTTTTATCTTTTTTATGGTTTCTCCTATTTGTTATCATTCTTCTATGCAACATGACTAATGTGAAAATGTATTTAGTAGGAATGTTATATGTAGAGCCCATATCAGATTGCACGTCATCTTAGGGAGGGAGAGGGAGAAAATTTAAAACTTATGGAAGTAAATGGAACTTTACTTGGGGAAACAACTAAGAGGTTTTGTGTTTTTTTTTTTTTGGTTATATGTTACAGCATCTACTTATTGATGTTTTGGATACTGTTTTATGGAGTATTAGTGCAATCTGTCTCATCACAGTCAGAGACAGATTGTCTGAATAAATGGACCATTGTTCTGTTTACTTACAGCAATTTTGGAGACAAAATTTATCCAGTGATTTCCCCTGATACCATTATGATAAGAAAAGAGAATAAAGAAAGGAGAGGGTGGTTTTGATCATGTTCCTTTAATCAAAAGAGGGAAAAAACCCTCTGAAATCATGTTTTCTGCTTATTTGTTTTGAATTGAATCCTCATATTGGACCCAATGCCTATTCCTTTTAGCACAATTGTGACATGTGGCAAATGATTTTTATAAAATGCTTAGTCTACATCTGTGTGGAAGAGAAGCTCAAAAGACTCCTGGGGATTTTTTCTTTAATGAAATAAATATCTTTTTTTTTTTCCTTTTTGGAGGGCAATTGTGGTTAAGTGACTTGCCCAACATCACATGGCTATTAAGTGTTAAGTGTCTGAGACCACATTTGAGCTCCGGTCCTCCTGACTCCAGGGCCGGTGCTCTATTCACTGTGCCACCTAGCTGCCCAATAATTATCCTTCTTAATCTACTTTAAAAAATTTCAGTGTCTCACTGTTGCTTTGAGTTCCTTTGAGTTCCTTTCCAATTTATGTGAAATTTTAAAAATCCTCTATCGGTATATATTCTTGAAAAAAGCAGTAAAGGTGCAGCTAGGTGGCACAGTGAATAGAGCACTAGCCCTGGAGTTAGGAGGACTTGAGTTCAAATCCAGCCTCAGACACTTAATACTTACCAGCCATGTGACCTTGGGCAAGTCACTTAACCCCAACTGCCCCTCCAAAAAGCAAAAAAAAAAAGCAGTAAACTGAAAATGCTCAACTAAAACTGAACCTTCAATTAAGAAAATCTAATGCCTCTGCCTCTCTTCCAAGAACGGTAACAGCACTGATCAGTGAACTGCCCTACAAGATGGAAAATCAAGAACTATATCTATTAACAACTAAAAAGCAAAGTTCAGCTTCATAATTCTGGTCAAAGCAGTGACCAATCATGATACCAAAGGGCTGATGGTGAAAGATGTCTCCTGTCTCCAAGGAATAGCATTTATAAAGCAACTATATGCCAGGCACACTGCTAGGCACTAGGGTTTCACTCTGCTGGGGAGCTGGGGAGAGAAACAAAAGTACAGATATATTAATAAAAGGAAGCTGAAGGAGGGAGGACAGGAGCAGTTGCAGGGAGCAGAAAAGGCCTCACATAGGAAGTAAGCTTAAGGTGGGTCTTAATGGATGAAAGAGATTTTATGAGGTCGAGGTGAAGAGGGGAGGGAGTGAATTCTAGATATAGGGAAGAGCTAATGCAAAGGTACGTAGATGGGATATGGAAGACTGAAGATGAGTGCTATGTGGGCATGGGGGCAGCTAGGTGGCACAGGGAACAGAAGGTTGGGCCTAGAATCAGGAAGACCTGAGTTCAAATCTGGCTTCAAACACTTACTGTGTGATCCTGGGTAAGTCACTTGACTGCTATTTACCTCCCAGGGCTGTTGTGAGGATCAAATGAGATAATAACTGTAAAGTGCTTACAAACAGTAAGCGCTAGATAAATATTGGCTATCATTAGTTACTACTGTTCATTGAAAAGTGCTTAAGACAGCTTCTGGCGCATAGTACACACTACTTAAATGTCATCAGCCATCCTGTATGAGAAACAGCCAAGAAAGGCAGTTTGGCTGGACTGTAAAACGTGGGATTTGTTGATGTTCAGTCGTTTTCAGTTGTGTCTGACTCTTTGTGACCTCATTTGAGATTTTCTTGGCAAAGATACTGCAGTGGTTTCCCATTTCCTTCTCTAGCTTGTTTTACAGATAAGGACACTAGGGCAAAAAAAGAGTAACAAGGTAACAGCTAGTAAGTATTTGAAGCCAAATTTGAATTCAGGAAGATGAATCCTTCCTGGCTTCAGGCCCAGCACTCTAACCACTGCACCATCTAGCTGCCCAGAAGGTGGGAAGGGGAGTTCTGTAATGAGGCTGAAAAGTAGGGTTGGGGCCAGGTTGTAAATAGCTTTACTAAAAGCCCAAAACAGTTTATGTCTTATTCTAGAGTCAACAGGAAAACACTGGAATACACTGAGGGGAGCAGCCCCTCGGTGTATTCCAGGGAAGAAAGAAAGAAAAAGATGATGAAAGAAAGTGTAGAAAAGAAAGAAAAGGCAGAGAAGTGAGAGACTGTGGGTGCAAAATGAGAAGTACATTTTCAGATAAGGCCATTATGTTGATCTGGACTGGACTATATTTATCTATCTGCAAGGGAGGGGCACAAAACACAGCAGTCATTTAATAAATGCTTATTGGGGCAGCTAGGTGGTGCAGTGAATAGAGAGCCCGCCCTGGAGTCAGGAGGACCCGAGTTCAAATCCAACCTCAGACCCTTGAAACACTTACTAGCTGTGTGACCTTGGGCAAGGCACTTAACCCTAATTACCTTGCCTTACCCCCTCCAAAAAAATAAAAATAAAGGCTTATTGACTGCTTGACAAATGTTGATATTTATCCTAAAAGTGAGGCTGAACAGAAGCAATGTGATGGAGAGGAAAGGCAGGCAGCTCTAGAATCAGGAAGACCTGGGTTCTGCTCCTGCCTCTGACACATACTGACTGTGTGACCCTTGGCCAGTTATTGAATCTCTTAGTGCTTCCAGCAGCTCTCCAAGAGTATAAATTACACTAAAAAAAATTTTTTTTTAATTTTTAAAAATTAAAAAAGTATAAGATGTAGACCAGTTGCTAATTTGCATTGGTAAGAGGATTTTTTTTCTCACCACTGAACTCCCTACACAGATAAAATCCAGGTCTGGACAAACAAAAAATAATAATAATAATAATAATAATTAGAATTTATATAATACTTGAAGGTTTACAAAACACTTTCATATATTTGATCCTCAGAGTAACCCTTATAAGGGTTTATCATAGCTGAAACAAACAAATAAAACTGATTTAAATCTTCAGAAAAAAACAATGTTCTATGAAAGGGGTTCTCTTTTTAAGATTCATTTTCCTTATTATTTGTTAATTTTCTAACATTCTTTTTTTTAAGAGTTCCAAATTCTCTTCCCACAATCTTTTTCCCAACTCTTGAGAAGACAGGCAGTATGATACCCATTATATATGTGAAGTCATGCAAAACATATTTCTGTATTAGCCATGATACCAAATAAAAAATTAAAGTACAATAGATTTTAAAAATATATATGCTTCAATCTATACTCAGAGTTCATCGATCTCTCTGAGGCAGATAGCATTTTTCATCATGAGTCCTCTGGAACTGTCTTGGACCACTGTCTTAATCAGAGAAGCTAAGTCTTTCACAGCAGATCATCACTGCTGTTACTGTGTACAGTGTTCTTCTGGTTCGAAACCTGTTCCTAACATTTTTGTGTCACCCCTCTGGTGTTCTGGTGAAGCCAACATTAGTATTTTTAAATGAATAAATTAAAATACTGTTCAGGGATTATGAAAGAAGCCAATTACATTGTAATTTTGTCAAAATATATATTTTTTTTAAGTGCATGCAAACCAGGTTAAGAAGCCGGGTTCTAGGTACCAATTTAGAAATCACCATGAAAGGCAGACAACAGATAAAGGTAAAAGACATTCATTCATTCAACAGGGAGGAAAGGGTTAGCTCTCACTGAAGCATTTTTATATATAATGTGTTGACAAAGTAATCAAAAAAACTGAAAATGCCAATTGGAATGAGAATGAATGCTTAGAGAAATTTTCAGTATCACATTTCTATCGCTACAGGAGAGCACATCTGGCAAGCTGGTTTCTCCCTATTAGCAGATGGGAAAACAGAGCTGACACAAAGAAGGAGGGAAAGGAAATAAACATTTATTAAGCACCTATGAATTTTACAAATTCAATTTGATCCTTACAACAACCTTGTGAGGCAGGTGCTATTACTATCCCTATTTTACAGATGAGGAAACTGAGGCAGAGATTAAATTATTTGCTCAGGGTTACACAGCTAGTAAATATCTAAAGCCAAGTTTTACATCAGGTCTTCCTGACTCTAGACGCAGCCCACTGTGCCACTCAGCTGCCTCTAGGCAGAGACCTTTCACAGCTTCATCCGATATATTCCCTAAGGGAGTATCAATCCATCAGCCAGTCAGTAAACATTTATTAAGCCCGTACTATATGCCAGCACCATGCTAAGTGCTGGTGATACAAGGAAAGGCAAAAGAGAGTCCTTGTTCTCAAGGAGCTCATGAGAGAGACAACATGCAAACACCTATGGAGAAACAAGCCTATACGGGATAAACTGGAAATAACAGTGGGAGGAGGTTAGGGCTAAAATTATTTTTGCTGCTACTTCATAACTGTAATTTTACTACTGTTATGAATCGTAATGTAAATATCTGATATGCAGGATGTATTTAAATTGAACATAACCCACAGGTTGTGAACTGCTGCCTTGAGTGTTTGTGGCAAACACATAGCAGTCAGAAGTAACACAAGGACACTCTTGAGATCTCTCTGAAGAACTTTGTTTTTTTTTTTTTTTTTT
>CM053591.1:67776639-67811144 GCA_028646515.1 Pseudochirops corinnae
TGACTTCATGAGAAATCAAGATACTATCAAACAGATCCAAACCAATGAAAAAATAGAGGGCAATGTGAAATATCTCCTTGAAAAAACCACTGACCTGGAAAACATATCCAGGAGAGACAATTTAAAAATTATTGGACTACTAGAAAGCCATGATCAAGTCACCTAACCTCTCCTAGCCTCAGTTTTGTCATCCATAAAATTAAAATAGGGATAATCATACCACTCTAGTCATCTTTTGCCAAGAAAACCTCAAACTGAGGTCACGATCAGTCGGATACAACTACAACAACTGAAATTACACAAATTATATCTGCATTATTTATCCCCATCCCCCAGCTCGTAAGGACTGAGCGCGATAATATGTATAAAAAGTTTAATAGAAACATTAGCTATTTTTACTATCATTATTCCCTAGTCACTTTAAGTATTATTTCTAACTAGACTGTAAGATTAAGGGCAAGGGCCAATGTCTTCTATTTCCATTGTACTGTTCATACTGCCTCACACTGCACTGTGCAATCAACACAGACTGAATTAAAAACTATATAACATTTCAGTCTAAAAGACTTTCTCAGTGACCACACAGAAATGAGGACTGGTTATGTCACTGAATATGAGAGTCCGAACACCACAGCACTATAATTAGCTCATTAAAAACAATCAGCTTATAATTTCTATTTCTTTCAATGTGCCTGCAGAATGTTTATTAAACTTTTAAGACCTTTGCATCACTCAGTTACAGAGTACGTGAAATATGTATCATTTTTAAACTAACGTCTAAGACTTGTTTTCACCCGAAACCAAAGGGAACTAACATTTTGAGGCAAAGATAATACTTTTAGTATAGTATACTGCAGAGAGGGAGAAGTAGTAGGTAATAAAAAAATAAAGCAGAAAAATATCACTCATTTCAAACCAAATATTCAAGAATGCAAAAGATTAACATCTCAGATCCTTTGCAGCTTATAGTTAAGCTTTATCAGAAAATAATTTTTTGGAAGTCAAATATATTTGTGTTAGTTTGATGTACACAAAAAATTTGGCTTGCCAAGAAAGTATCTGGAGGATATAAAATGGTATGACTGACTTGTCTTTTACTATGATGAAGGATTTTCAACATTTTAAAACACCTCCAATATGTCATATGCCACACCAAGCATATGGTTGAATCATCATGGGACCCACACTCCAGGAGCTTCTTACAAAAGATACAGAACCCAAAAAATTATTGCAGGTCCACCTCCCACAAGGCATTCTTTCAGGTGGTATTAAATCAGACATCAAGATGAAATAAAGGCCAAGTCTGACTTTAAGTGTTTCTGGTACCTTTTAGAATGAAGAGGTAAATCCCTACAGAAATGGGTTTCAGAGAATTAGGCCTTGTCAATCTTTCTAGAAGGATAAGTGAATTCTTCAATTGTAGTCTGCAGGGCTTTTCTTTACCTTAAAACTAAATATAATAACCTGTTGAGAATTGGTTAAGATTACAGAATTAAGTAAGTGAATTGGTACTTTTATGTTTCCCAGATGCATTTATGATTTTTTTCTTTACCATACTGGCAGTAACAAGGGTTGAATGTAAACGAGTAAATGTCCAAATTAGTACAGTGCCACAAGGAGTGTATTCTAGTCATAACCACAAGTTAAAGGAAAGAAGGAAAACCACAAGAATTTCTGAAGTAGATTAAAAAACAACTGAGGGATGCACATCCTTCAGACATCTTCCTTTTGCATATAGTACTGCTATTCAATTCATACTTTCTCATTTGAATTACTGTGTGGTTAAGAAGAAGCATGAAAAGGAAATGGAAGATTCATGGGCAATTAAATCAGCAGGGATTCAACTTTGGACTCAAAGTGAATCTACTCTTTTATTCAAAAGTACTCACAATTCTTCCGGTCTCTTCCCTTATGCTGGACTCATTTCCTCAATGGTCAGCAAACACCCCCCCTTCTCACTCTCCCCTTCTCAGTGATACTGAATCATCTTTCTCTCTCCCTCCTACCGCCCAGCCTTTCATTCCCACCTATCTGAAGCCTCCACATCCCATTATCCCACTCCAAACTGCTCATTCCTTCCACTGTGTCCCTCTGGAATGCCTCCATAACTGACAAATTCCCCTCATCTCACACCTCTTCTTCTCATCCTCCCCCCATCCTCTTGACACTCACAGACACCTGGCTTCTCCACATGATATGGTATCCCTGGCTGTTTTTTTCATTATTGGTTTTATCTTCTCTCACACTCCCTGGTCATGAGATATATATAAGAATATTCCCTTTTGCCACTTTCAGGTTCCCCCCTACTCCCATCACTCATCAACGTCACTCCTCCTTTAAGGTTTTTTTGTTGTTGTCATTTTTCAGTCATGTCCAACTCTTCATGGCTCCTACTGGAGGAATTTGCCGTTGTCTGCTCCAGCTCATTTTACAGATGAGGAAACCGAGGCAAACAGGGTTAAGTGACTTGCCCAGGCTGACACAGCTAGTGTGATCTGTCTGAGGCTGGATTTGAACTCGGATCTTCTGGACCCCAGGCCATGTGCTCTATCCACTAGGCTGTCTACTCTTTCCAAACTTTTCACCCAGTTCTGATCTTGTGGCTGTTATTGACATTTGACATCTCTCAATCCCCAGAATACTATCCCTCAGTGGTGTGTTAGAGCCAACTCACATTATTATTATTGTCGTGGTGTTATTGTTATTCAATCATTTCAGTCACGTCTGATTCTCTGTGACCCCACTTGGAGTTCTCTTGGCAAAGATACTGACATAGTCCGCCATTTCCTTCTTGAGTTCATTTTACAGATGAGGAAACTGAGGCAAATGAGGTTAAGTGACTTGCCTAGGGTCACACAGCTAATAAGTGTCTTCAGACCAGCCACCCAGCTGCACTGTCATCGTCAGCAGCAGCATCCAGCACCCGCTACATGTCAGGTACCGCGCTAATCACTTTACAAATATCGCCTTATTTGAGCCTCACAACAACCCTGGCAGGGAGAGCATGCTATTATCACCCTCATTTTACAGATGAGGAATGGAGAAAGACATTAAATGACTTGCCCAGGGTCACACAGCTAGTCTCAGTCTCCATCCCCTGGGCCACCAGTGGCCTGTGAATATCGGAAAAAATGGTACACATCAGGGGTTAATTGATTGCTTTGTTGACTGTCTCAACTTTTAAAAAGAGATGGAGAAAAGGTTAATACCACAGATTAAATTTAAAAGCGTGTCCTGCAGATGCTTTGTTTTGGTTTTTGCCAGAGACAGATGTTAAATATTTACCAGCAGCTAAAGCACTGCTCTCCTTTCTCAATGAGTTAAGTGCCTGGATCACAATCTCTCTCCCCACCCCAACTAACACAAAACACTTTAACCTCTCAACTCCTACACCTCAGCCCCACCCACCTCTGATCTTGTCATTACCCACAATTATACTGCAAGGCTCTGTCCTAGGCCCTCCTCTAATATCCCCATGTGCTCACTCTCTCATTTGGAGACTTTATTAGTTGCTGGGATCCAATTACCATTTTTACATAGAAGAGAGCTTTAAAATTTGCTAAGCATTTTCCAAGAGCTCATCATAACAACCTGGGAGAAAGGTGATATCCCCATTTTACAGATGAGGAAACTGAGGCATGCAGGTTAAGTGACTTGCTCAGGATCACACAACTAGCAAGTGTCTGAGGAAGGATTTGAACTTTGATTCTCCTGACTGGAGAGCCATCATTCTATCTACTGTACCACTCTGTTGTTGGTCAGCCATTTCAGTCATGTCTGACTCTTCATGACTCCATTGGGGGTTTTCTTGGCAAAGATACTGGAATGGTTTGCCATTTCCCTCTCCAGCTCACTTTACAGATGAGGAACTGAGGTGAACAGGGCTGAGTGACTTGCCCAAAGTCACACAACTAATAAGTAATTGAGGCCAGATTTGAACTCAAGTCTTCCTGACTCTAGGCCCAGCAATCTGTCCAATGTACCACCTAGTTGCCTAGTTACCACTGCTAGAACTAAAGGAGCATTGAGAACAATAATAACCCAAGGTATCTCCCTATTTTAAACAAGTACACCTTATTGTACAGAGAATTTAATAGTTAACTATCTCAATAATAATGATAAGTAGTCCTTGAAGAGCTATCAAAATTGAGAGGAATTAGACCCATTCTCCTTGGCTACACTGTAACCACTGATTTGATATAATTTCCATCAAATAAAATTTTACATATATATATATATATACACACACACACACACGTACATATGTAAATTTTTATAAATTTATAAATTTTATAAATTTACATATACATATAAAATAAAATTTTATAAATTTTGTATATATATATATAGTACTTCACAACCCTACATAAATGTTAGCAATTGTTATTATTATATAATTCTAGAAATACTAGCTATAGCAATTATTTGTTTAGTTATTTTAGTTTTGTCTGATTCATCATGACCCCATTGGGGTTTTCTTGGCAAAGACACTAGAGTGGTTTGCCATTTCCCTCTCCAGCTCATTTTACAGATGAGGAAGTTGAGGTGAACAGGGTTAAGTGACCTGCCCAGGGTCACAGTTACTAAATGTGAGAGGCTAAATTTGGACTCAGGTCTTCCTGACTCCAGGACCAACACTCTGCCCACTAGGGCGCTAGCTATAGCAGTAACATAAGAAAAAGAAATTGAGGGGAAATGATATGATAAAGAAGAAACAGAATTATCATTTTTTACAGATATGACAGTCTACTTAGAGAACCCTAGAGATTCAACTAAAAATTTAATGAAAATAATATCTTCAATAAAGTAACTGTTTACAAAACCCATCCACAAAAATAACCAGCCTTTCTGTATATTAACAACAAAACTCAGCAGACAGAAAAAAAAAATTCCATTCAAAATTATTACAAAATGAAAAAAATATCTAGAAGTCTACTTACCAAGACACACAAGAATTAAAATTTATACAAAACTAAAGATTCTTTAAAGAAATAAAGGAAGATAAATAATTGGAAAGGAATCTGTGGTTCATGGTTGGATTTAGCTAATATAATAAAGATAATACTAGATAAATGAAATTTATACATTAAGTACCAAAACAATGAAGTATCAAAGGCAAAACTAGACAAAACAACAACAAAATTCATCTGGAAGAACAAAAGGTCAAGAATCTCAAGGGACATAATGAAAAACACATGGGAATTAAGGGGACCTCCCAGCAGTGCCACTTATCAAACTATGCTACACAAAGGGGTAACCATCAAAATTATTTGGAACTAATTAAAAGATTAAGAGTTGATAAGTAGACTAGATAAGGTATGCAAGATCCAAAAATAAAAGAACACAGTACTATAGTGTTTAACTCAATACCACCAATTGCTTGGGTAGGGACTCATTATATAACAAAACTTTAAGAAATTTTTTAGAAAGTAATCTGGAATAAATTAAGGTTAGCTCAACATCTCACACCATATACCATAATAAGCCTTAAATGAAAAAAAAAAAAGACCTAAATATAAAAAGGAATAACAAACAAACTGGAGGGTAATGGAAGGAGATAGCTTTCAAAACTATGGAAAAGGGAAAAATTCTTGATCAAACATGAAAGAGAGATGATCACATTGAAAAACAAATGGACAATTCTAATTATACAAAACTTAATTTAATTAAAATTTTTTTTTTGCTTTTTGGAGCGGAGAAAGCAAGGGGTTAAGTAACTCGTCCAAGGTCACACAGCTAGTAAGTATGAAGTTCTGAGGTCACATTTGAACTCAGGTCCTCCTGACTCCAGGGTCAGTGCTCTATTCACCTAGCTGCCCCGTAATTATATAAAATAGGGAAGCATTGCAATTAGAATTAAAAGGGAAATATTTACCTAGAAGAAAATGTGTCAAGTTTCTCTGATAAAGACAGGATATCCAAGATGCACAATATTTAAATATATAAGAATAAGAGCCAGTCCCCAATAGGAAAATGGTGAAAAGATATGAACAAGCAATTCTCAGTATCAGAAACTGATAAAATTTTATTAAGGGAAATTATATTAAAGAGGTATTAACATCTGCCTTGCTGCTAAAATCTAAGGGTCATAAAATTTTTCCTTATGACCTTCAGCTGAAACCTTCCATGTGTGCTGTCTCTCCTACTGAAATGTGAGAGTCCTGAGAGCACGGAGTTTTGTCTCACTTTTCTAATTCAATATCCAACATTTAGCACAGTGCCTTGTACGTAGTAAGCACTTAAATATTTTATTTAGTCATTAATTCTCAAAAGAAAAAAGCAAACTATCAACAACTATATGAAAAAATGCTATAAATCATTAATAATAAAAGAAATGCAAACTAAAATACCTCTGAAATTCTACCTGACACTCTTCAAATTGGCAAAGATGCCAAAAAGGGAAAATGACAATTGTTGGATGGGCTGTGTGGGAAGAGAGGTGTGCTAAGGCATTGTTGGTGGAGTTGAGGATTGTTTTGATCATTTGGGGAAGGTAATTTGAAATTACAACCCAAAAATCACTAAACTGTGCATACCCTTTATCCAGTAATAGTACTACAAGGCATATATCCTAAAAAAAAAGATCAAATAAAGAGGAAAAGGACCTATACATACCAAACCATTTCTGATTTTTTATTTTTTTGCCTTTTGGAGGGGGGAAGGTAGGGCAATTGGGGTTAAGTGAGTTGCCTAAGGTCATACAGCTAGTTTTTGTTAGGTGCCTATGGCCAGATTGGAACTCAGGTCCTCCTGAGTCCAGGGCTAGTGCTCTATTCACTCCGCCACCTAGCCACCCCAGTACCAAATCATTTCTAAAAACACTTTTAACAAATAGCAAGAAAAAAAGTGGGTGCCCATCAATTATGGAAAGGCTGAATAAATTATGGTAGATAAATGTAATAGAAATGTATAAGTGCGTAAGACATGATGAAAGGGATGGTTTCAGAAAAACCTGGTAAGATTAGTAGGAAATGCAGAGAACTGTGATGTGAAGAGAAGACATAGACCTATTTACACATTACCACAACCTGTGAAGGAAAACAATTCTGTGACACTAAAGCATCCTGATGAATACTAAGGCTAGTCACAGCACCAACAAATTAAAGATGAAGCTTGCCTCCCATCTATGTACATATGTATAACTCTGTGTGTGTGTGTGTGCGCGTGTGTGTGTGTGTGTGTGTGTAGGTGGAGAAGTGACAGACAATAAGGACAAAAGAAGACATACATTTTCCAGACCTGTCTGATAAAAGATAAGTGTTTGCTTAATCACATTTATATGTTTCGAAGGATTTTTATTTTGGGGTGGAATAAGGGAGAGTGAGAGGGATATTAAAAAAGAATGAAAGAAAATGGATGAAACATTTTAAAAATACACAGAAGAGAGAAGGAAGTTCAGAAGGAGACATGAAGGACAGTGTTGGTACAACTCCATTAAATTTAATGTAGATTTTAAAATTCAAACTATATAAAATAGATATGCAGTTTTACAAACAATCCTGTTTTCTGGCTTTCATCGTAGGTGGAAATGTTCATATTTGTTACTGATTGTCTAATAAAAAATTTTAAAAGAATAAAACTGATTTTTATACAACAGGAAAGGAAAGAAAAATCTCCTCAAACCTTTCCCACTCTCAAACTATTCTAATTCTGTCAAGGACACCCACTATACTCTCACTCTCCAAGGCTTATAACTTTGAACAACACATCTTTGAATTCTCATTCTCCTCTCACCCCACACATACAATCAATTGCCAAATCCTGCTATTTTTACCTCCACAACGATTTCTCCTGCCCCTTCTCTCTACTCAGTTAGGTTGAGGACCTAGTTATTTCCCTTCTACAGTGACCTCCTAATTGATCTCCCTACTCCCACTTCAACTCCCCTCCTTAAGACTTCTCCTAATCTAATCCATCTTCCACATAGCTGTCAAAGAGATTTTCCCAAAGCAATGAACCTGGACACATGACTCCCCTATTCAAACTCTAGTAGCTCCATATTGTCCTTTGGTCTTTGGTCTTTTTTTTTTTTGGAGGCAGTTGGGGCTTTTAAGTGACTTGCCCAGGGTCACACAGCTAGTAAATGTCTGAGGCCACATTTGAACTCAGGTCCTCTTGACCCCAGGGCTGGTACTCTATCTTCTTCAACACCTAGCTGTCCCCACCCCACATTGCCCTTTGGATAAAATAAAAGCTCCTCTATCTGACTTTCAAAGGCCTTTACAACTTGGTCCCAACCAATTTTTTCTAGCCTCATTACATCTTATATATTACTCCCCTTCTCACATTCTATAGTCTAGCAAAATTTGCTTTTTTTGCTTTTCATCTCTTGGCCTTACAGCTTGCCACCTCTCTACATTGGCCTTCTGCCAAGCACAGAAATGCTCTCTTCACCTGTGCCTCATAGAAGTTCTCACTTAACTTCAAGACCCAGCTCAAGCTTGTACACAAAGTTCAATCCTCCACCTGCTAGTGCCCTTTCTCACTAATATCTTGTACTTAAACATCTTATATTTATTTAGGATTTGTTCTGTATATACAAGGACTTCATTAATAGAATATTAGCTCCTTCAATGCATGGATTATTGTATTTTTGTATTTGTTTACACAGTGCCTATCACTGTACCTGGCACATAATGTGTAAGAAATGTTACTAAACTACTGATAGCCTTTCACCCAGCAATCCCACCCAGAAAAACCCAGCTCAATAACTGAGATTTTACAGATAACAAAATATTCACATTAGCACCCTCCCTCTAGGTAGACAAAAACTGGAAGCAAAACAGGTTTCCATCAATAACGGAACAGCTGAAGAAATGTTAGTATATGGATTTGGTGGAATATTCTTGCATCATAAGAGAACAGAAATATAAAGAATTCAGAGAAACATGGAAAGAACTGTATAAAGTGATACAAAGTAAGAAAGTAGAACCAAGAGACTAAGGACTAATAAACAATAAAGCAAATGATAATGACACTAAAAAAGAACTGGGCTCAGAGCAGCTACAATGAATCATCTCCGTCTTGAGGAACTAGGAAGGAAACACACTTTGCTCTTCTCAGTAGATAGGTGGAACACTGTATAAATACATATGTATACATATACATACATACATATATATCCATAAATATATATACATATATAATGTCAGCCATCGTGGCTGTGTCAATTGGCCTTTTATTTTTTACAAGATAAACTTAATGGGTCCAGGGCAAGGGGGAAGGGGGAGCATAGGGGATGAAGGGTATAGAATTAAAGAGAAATGAGCACGATATAAAAACATAACAACCACAGTAAAAGCTTTTTGAGGTTGGGGAAGGGGGGGAGAGATAGACAGAAACACAGAGAGAAGAGAGAGAGAGAGAGAGAGAGAGAGAGAGAGAGAGAGAGAGAGAGAGAGAGAGAGAGAGAGAGGGAGAGAGGGAGAGAGGGAGAGATTTGGACATTTCAAAGCTTAACAAGCCTACTTACTTGCCAGTTCAATGATCTCCATTCTTTCACCTTCAACATCCCAACCTACAAATTTCAAGCCTTTCTCTTCAAATTGCTGGATTAATTCTGGGTTAACCTGGAGAAAAAAAGAACTCAAATGACTTGAGAAGCATCACGGCATCAGAGGTCATTTAACCTTAGCTGTACCTAGATTTTTGCATTCTAGCTAGAAAACTAAAATGATAACTTATCTCCCTCATGCGACTACTGAAATGACACACCCTACACTGAAATCTATTTAGCTCTTATTAGATAATGTAATCATGAACATGATCAGATTCCCCCTTGGTGCCATGCTTCCCCTGTCCAAAAAGAAGGAACTCTGTAAAGTTAAAAGTCAATGTGCTATAAATAGAAAAATACCTGGATTTACTGATTTCTGTTCAAATATTGGTTTTGCCATTTACCTATGTGACTTTAGGCAAATCACTTTACCTCTCTGTTTTTCATCTTTAAAACAAGAGGATTTTGAATAAATCATATAAACTCATCAAGGTAGTAACGGATGGAAGTAAGGATGGAATATTGAGTCATAGTGTTTACCTAGAAGGTATAAGTACAGGTACAGTGAATGCAGAAACAGTCTATATACTAATGTCAACAGGCTATGTACATATTTACAAAACATACACATACATTCTTCTAGAATTTATTTCTGGTAAAGAGTACGAAGAAGGGAATTGTCCCAACCTCTGAACTCTGTTCGTTTACTCTCAACTGAGGCAAAAGCAGACAGTCTGTTTCTTCTTCACCACTATTATCATCATCACAATCAATCATATTAATTAATTACATTATTAAATGCAAATGAATATTAATTTATAACATATTATGTTATATGTAGTATATAAATAATAATAATTATTTTTAAAATAAACATTTATTAAGTATTTACTATGTCCCAGGCACCATTCTAAGCATTAGAAATACAGAGAAAGGGGAGGCTAGGTGGTGCAGTGAATAGAGCACCAGCCCTGGAGTCAGGAGCACCTGAGTTCAAATCCAGACTCAGACACCTGACACTTACTAGCCGTGTGACCTTGGGCAAGTCATTTAACCCCAATTGCCTTGCCTTCCTCCCTCCAAAAAGCAAAAAAAAAAAAAAAAATACAAAGAAAGGCAAAAGACACCCCTGCTGTCAAGGAGCTCACAGTCTAATGGAGGAGACAACATGAAAACAACTATATACATCCAAGCTATGAACAGAATAAGCTGGAAATAATCAATCAGGGGAAGGTACTGGAAGTAAGAGCAATGAGGAAAGGCTTCCTGTAGATGATGGGATTTTAACTGAGACTTCAAGGAAGTCAGAAGGTAGAGCTGCAGAAGGAGAGAAGTCCAGGCAAGGGACAGCCAGAGAAAATGCCCGGAGTTTGGAGACAGAGTATCTGGTTCTCAGAACAGCAAGGAGGACAATGTCACTGGAGAACAGAAGAAGTCAGGAGACACAGGGCACAAGAAGACTGGAAAGGCAGAGGGTGCCAGTTCTGAATGCCACACAGTAGATCTTGCAAGTAACAGGAAGTCACTGGAGTTTACTGAATAAGAGAATGACATATATGGTAAGACCTATGCTTTAGAAAGGTCACTTAAGGGCAGCTAGGCGGTACAGTGAATAGAGTACTAGCCCTTGAGTCAGAAAGACCTGAGTTTAAATCCAGCTTCAGACACTTCTTAGCTGTGTGACTCTGGGCAAGTCACTTAACCCTGACTGCCTGCCAAAAAATTCTATTAAAGAAAGATCGTTTAGCCAGATGCTTAAAGGATGGACTGAAGTGGGAAGAGACTTGTAGTAGGCTAACTATCCAGCAGGCTACTGCAGTAGCCCAAGTGTGAGGTGATGAGGACCTGCACCACTGGGGTGGCAATATCAGAGGAGAGAAGGGGGAGAATACAAGATATGTTATGAAGGTAAAATAAACAGGACTTAGCAACTGATTTGGATATGGGAGAGGTAAGAGAAAGTGATGCTTAAGTTGTGAGCCTGGGCAATTCAAAGAATGGTGGAACCCTCCACAATAACAAGCAAGTTTGGAAATGGGGAGGTTTAGGGGGAAAAGATAATGAGAAATTTTGGAAATGTTCAGTTTTAAGACATCTATAAGCCATCCAATTCAAGATGTCAATAAGCTACTGGAGATGAGAGACTGAAAGTCAACAAAGGTTAGGGCTAGACAAGTAGATCTGAGAATCATTAGCATAAATAGGATCTTTGAATCTAGAGGAGCTGATGAGATCACCAAGCAAAACAATAAAAAAGAAGAAGATCAGGGGGTCAGGGCAGCGTCTACAGGGACACCCAAGGTTAGGTTAATGGGAATGAAGTGGCTAATGATCCAGCGAGAGACTGAGTAGTAATCAGAGAGGTAGGAAGGAGAACCAGAAGAGAATATGACACTCCCTCAAATGGTGAAGTCTTTCCTTTAGCCAAAAAGGAAAAATCACTTTCTCCCCTGAGTTTTTAGGGGCCAGCTCTGAGGCTCTTAGGCAGAGCTAAAGCAAGCAGCCACTCTCCATGACCAGTCAGGATCAATGATGCCTTACCTCATAGCGATGTCTGTGTCGTTCTTCTACACAACCAACATCCCCATAGAGTTTCCCTGAACAAAGAGAAGACGATTAATATATAGGAGACAGTATGATAACAGTGAGGAAAAAACAAAACCAAAAACCACTGACTATGAAAAAAAGCAAAGACAAAACTGAGTTCAAATAACCTAAGACGTGTACTACCTGTGTGTCCTCAGGAAAGTCACTTATTTTAATTTGGTCTCTCATCTGTCAAGAGGGGAGCTGGACTAAATGGCTGGCCTGTATGGTCCCTTCTAATTCTGGATCAATGATCCTGACATAGGAAAAAGAAATGCCACCCCCTACCTACAAACTTTGAATCACCCACTAAAAAGAACAGATAATATGATACCAGAAAGATGAAATTATACAATGACATTTTTCTATGTCTCATTTCTAAAACCAGGCCGATCCTAAGGTAGTTGCAAAGTAAAATAACACTGGACTTAGAAGTCAAAAGGCCTGGATTAAAGTCCTGACTTGGTTACATAGTAGTTGTAGCCTCTAAAAGCCTCGGTTTCCTCATCAGTAAAACAGACGTCTGTTAACAGATGGTGTCCACAGAACTACAAAACTGGAAAGCCTCCAGAGGCCATCTAAGCCTGCATTCAGTGCCCTATCAGCTGATTTCCAGCTCTAAACCTTATGACCCCTTCCACAACATCACCAGGAGCAGCTAGGTGGCACAGCAGATAGAGTGCCAGACCTAGAATTAGGAAGATTCCTCTTCTTGAGTTCAAATCCAGTCTGACACTTACAAGCTATGTGACCCCGGGCAAGTCACCTAACCCTATTTGCCTCAGTTTCCTCATCTGCAAAAATGAGCTGAAGAAGGAAACGGTAAACCACTCCAGTATGTTTGCCAAGAAAATCCCAAATGGATTCACAAAGAGTGAGACACGATCGAAAAACAACTCAAAATGACATTACTAACAACTGGCAAAATGATCACACATGTCCTTATTGGTTCTGAATCCTACGACCTATAACCTCCTCACAGAGCCTTGGTTAAATTACCTCCCATTCAAAGTTACTGCAAGGAAGCAATCTGTAAAACTCATGCCAATACCATATAAATGTAAGCTATTTACTATAATTCTCAAACTGGGTAATTTACATAAAGCACTCTGAACGGTAAAGCACAATATAAATGTAAGTTATTATACTCTAGCAGAGAATAAACACTCTTAGAATCCTGAAGCATTTCCTGATGAGAAACTCACTCTACTTAATAAAGGAGAATAATATATGCTAAACTCTAGGAATGAGGTGCTCTTCAGAGATAGGACAGTAAGAGTAATCTAGAGAATCACATCCATACTGCAATATCTTAACCATGTTCAATGCTTCAAAAAAAAGTGTGGCTGATAGCTCAGAAAAATACTAAATCATATAGGTTTAATTCTACCCATCTGCCTAAAGTATTTATCACTATATACAGAAAATTATTCTAGACACTGGGGAGCAATAAAAAAGAATTTTAAAAAATGTGATCTCATTGCTACACTGATCTCTTTACTTTATGGGGATTTTTATGGGGAAAATTGTATACGCACCAAAGACTAACAGTACAGAATAAGTTTGGGGTTCATTTAGGAAAGTAAATGTCATAAAAATATCACAGAAAGATTATAGTGACTCATAAGTCTTGGCAGCCTGTAAAACACCCGAACTAGCTAGAATATGACATAATTTATGTATATACACACACAAAAAAAGATTTTGCTAGATTTAACCAATATCATCTGGGCTCTTCTGGTTTCCTTCGAGATTCAACTCAAGCAACACCCCCTGCCCAGAGACCTTTTCTCAGCTGCTAGCATCCTAGCCTCTGAAGTTATCTTGTGTCATTCTGTACGTATCTTGTATATCGTTATTTATGTACATACTGTATACCTCATTAAAAAAGCAGACTATTCTTTATATGAAATGATGCAAAACTGAAAGTAATCAGAACCAGGAGAATATTGTACATGGTAACAGCAATATTGTAAGGATGATCAACTGAGAAAGACTTAACTACTCTGATCAAGACCTTGTTCCAAGACAATTCCAAAGGACCCATGAGGAAAAAAAATGTTATACACCACCAAAGAGAAAACTGATGAACTAGGAGTGCAGATTAAAGCAGGCTTTTTTCCCCTTTCTTTATTTCTTCTTGCTTTTGGGGGGCAATATGGCTAGCATGGGAATATGTTTTGCATAATCTCACATGTATAACAGGTATCAAATCGCTAGCCTTCTCAATGGGTGGGAAAGGGCCTGGAGGGAAAGAATTTGAACTCAAAGATTTTTTAAACGAATATTTAAAATGAATGAACAAATGAATGACTGAACAAACAAACAAAAAGGTAAGGAGGACAGGGAATAGTTAGCATTTGTCTTTACCTCCGGGGCAATGATTTCAGAGCCTGGCAAAGCGCAGGCACTCAAAAAAGGTTTGCTGATTGACTGAATGCTTCTGCTACACAACCACTCCATGACTTGGTAAGCTGGCTTTCTGGCCAAAGAGCTACAGTTGTGATTGTTGCTGCCGACCCCTTTCAGTCATGTCCAACTCTTCATGACCCCATTTTGGGGTTTTCTTGGCAAAGAGACTGGAGTGGTTTGCCATTTTAGGCCAGATTTGAACTCAGGAAGATGATCCCAAGCCCAGGGTTCTATCCACTGGGTCACCTAGCTGCCATAGAGCTAATATGGTCAAAACAAGTCAGCATACCACTGGCCAAACCCAACGTGATAAACATCTCTGAACTCAGTAAGGTTGAACTTTGGACAACAGACATTCAGTTTACTGCTAAGGCCAGACTCAAGCTTGCCAGAGCTCATATTCCATCGCCATAACCTTTGAGAACTATTCTGGATTACCTCTAAACCCCAGTGAGATATAGAAGGAAGGTTTTAGTGAAAATATTTTTATCTTAATCAAAATCCCATCTAAACTTCAACTCCTACCTCTGTCACGAAAATTTCCCTGATTATTTCGACCTTTTCCTAGCATCCATAGCCCACACCACACAATATATATAATGACAACGACAACAATAATTCCCACTATCGTTTAAAGTTACAAAGGTTTTTCCTCATAACTCCCCAGATAGTAGACTATCCAAGACGGGAGAATGATTAAAAGCTAAGTAGGATGCCGGAGACTGCTTCAAGTTGTCAGTCTTAGTTCCTTCAAATAAATCATAAGCTTCTGAAGGGAATCTTTTCTATCTTGCTGTGCTAGGTATGTATATATATCTGGAGAAGCGGTTACTGCCATGCCCCTTCTTTCAAGGTCCAAAGCATCACACTTTCTCCCAAAGGATTCAGATATTGTATCGCCCAATTGTTACTGTGGGGGGTAGGCAAGAAAAGATCCTAGACAACCTTCATATACCATTTTTAAATAACTGCATTTAAATTAAATTTACAATGAGGCTTCTATTGGGAGGTGGAGAGTTGCATTGACCAAAAAGTCATGAACTTAACAAGTCAGAAAAGCATATAGTCATTTGTGCTTAGTAGGTTCTATTCTTTTCTTTTTGGGACAGCAAAAGTCTATCAGTGCTTCAGACAAATTTTATTTCACTTACCAGATTTCTATGCCTTTTGGACTTAACCGCATATAAATAAATCTTAGGCTCTTAGTTAAAAAAAAATTTAAAGACAGTAAAAATCTATTACTTTATAGATTTGTGTACTAGCCACATATAAATAAAACTTAGGTTCTTCTCACTGTTATGAAGAGCTAATTTCTAAACAAACAGTTAGCTGTATTCTACGAGAGTTAACTTTCACATGACTTCATTTGTCCTCATGATTTTGTCTTCATGATTTCTATTCAAAAGGTATTCTATACTTTCTTAATAATCCTTTATCTTGTATTCAAGGCCAACCATGACATAAACTGTACAACAGTACATTTTCATTCCCACCTTTTCAAAAATTCAGAATAGTATTCATCAGCAACTTAGCCATGAGTTTTCTGACTCCCACTTCACCCCTTTGCAGATGGAAGGTCCACCAATGTTGTCCATTACACATATTTTCAGACTTTTTTATGCATTGATCAGATATGCTGATTTTTTTCCTCATTTTTTCATCTTTAAAAAAACATTATTGATAGATTGCGAGTACAGGTATAAGTTAACTTTGATGGGATGATATAAATAAAATTAAGGAGTGAGAAAGAGGACTGAACTGGGAGAAGAAAGAAGAGAGGCAGAATGGGGTAAATTGTAACACATGAAGAGGCACAAAAGATCTATACAGTGGAGGGAAAGAAGGGAACGGGGTGAGCATCTCATCAGATTTGGCTCAAAGGAGAGTAACATAACATACTCACTTGGGTATAGAAATCTAACAGTCTATATGGAAGTAAGAGATGAAGTGGATAAGAAGGGGAGGGCTGACAGAAGGGAGGGCAGATTGAGGGAGACAGTGGTCAAAAGCAAAACACTGGTGAGGAAGGACAGAGTGAAAGGGGTGGGGGGATAAACAGGGGAAAAGTAGGATAGAGGGAAATATTGTGAATGTAAATGTGATGAATTCACCCATATGAAAGGCAGATAGCAGAGTGGATTAAAAACCAGAATCTTACAATATGTTGTTTACAAGAAACATATCTGAAACAGAGAGACACACAGAGTAAGAGTAAAAGACTGGAGCAAAATATATCATGCCTTAGCTGAAGTAAAAAAATAAAAATAAAGTAAGGATAGCAATCATGATCTCAGATAAAACAAAAGCAAAAATAGATATAATTAAAAGAGATAAGGAAGGAAATTACATCTTGCTGAAAGGTACCATGGACAATGATATCAATACTAAGTATATATGCACCAAATGGTATAGCATCCAAAATTCTAAAAAATACTATGTGTTATATGAGATAACTCTCTGAGAAGGGAGGGTTAATAGAGGAAACTATGGTAATGTAAAAAATACACCAATAAAAACTTTTTTTTAAAAAGAGAAAAAGTGAATTGTCAGGCACTAAGGGGTTAAGTGACTTGCCCATGGTCATGCTGCAAGTATATCTTAGAGGAAAGACTTAAATCCAGACCTTTTAACCACCATGCTGTGCTGTTTCTCAGGTACACACACACACACACACACACACACACACACACACACACACACACGGAACATTCTTATTGTCTATTAAGTAAGTTTATGCATTAACTTCACAGCCCACAGTTTGGTTGGGAAATACTCATTCACTTCAAAGAAGTTACAGTATGGCTAGGTGAAACAAGAATGATAAGCAGTAAAAGGAGAAATGCCTTTGGAGTCAGAGAACTTGTTCAAATTCTGACTATGTTGATATTTACTTCCTCAGTAACCTTGGGAAAAATCACTTAGACATCTTGGGCCTCATGTTCCTCCTATGTAAGATAAGGAGAATGGATAAGACTTATTTCTAAGGTCCTTCCTTCCTAATCAGGATTTATGATCTATAACTGAGTGTGGTATAAAAACTATGGGAATTCAGAGAATGCAGAGACGTGAGGTTTGGAGGAATCAGGATAAGATTCCTAGAAACTTCAGATGAAACTTCAACAAGATGAAATTTCAGCTAGTTCTTGACAAACAACTGAATAGGAATTAAATGGAGAAAAGAGGAGTCAGAAAGAGGATCTTGGTAAATGTATAACAATATAATCAGGAGTACGGGCAAACATCTTTTAAAATAATAAAGGAACCTATGATAACTTACTCAAAATAGAGTGTTCTGTTTTGAAAACTGTTGTTCTTTTTCCCAGTCTCATTGTTCCTCCCATTTCACCAGGGTGATGCTCAGGCATATCAATCACCTTAAGGGAAATATATTTATAGTTTCACAAAGAAATTTTTAAAAGGAAATTATATAAAACTTCCCAAATAAAAGGTTTTCCAATTTTATTTTTTAAACTTTACACATAATCCAAAACCAATATAATACATAAAATTTAAAATAATAATAACCAACAACTTTTCCATTACTCACTTTAAGGTTCCTCACACACTCATTCATTTCCCTCCACCACTCCTACATGTGTAACCCTGACTTCTCAGAGCCTCCATTAAATGAGGATATTAACTAGAATCAGAAGTGTCAACCTCTAGGGAACCAAATTAAAATGCAATTGGGAAATGGTTAAAAAGATAAATAAAAATACAATATTACCTAGATAATGTTAACCTAAGGTTTTCCAAGTCAATATGACCCACAGGGATCCATCTGAGTTTGAAACCATTGGACCTTAGACTTCTAAGGTCTCTTCCAATTTTATCATCCTAAATTGCTTATTACCATATTAATAATATTATATTATTACCTCAAATTGTTTATTATATTACCATTTCAATAATAGTATATTATCATATCAATATTATATTATCCTAAAATATCATATCACCATATTATTATTATATCATCCTAAATTATTTATATTACCATATCAATAATATTGTACTATAATCCTAAACCATATCAAGCAGCTTACCTGTTGTTTGTTCTCACTGGCTTCTCATGCTATTCAAATCATCTTTTCTAAAGCTCTTTCTCATCTCTGTGACCCTCCTTAACATATGTGATTGTCAGTATTACACATTTAGACTTTGTATTTTCACTCCAATGTATTCCTACTATGCCTGTTATTGCTTATATCACTTTCACTCTCCCTTTCTTCCTAATCCCACTGCCTTCCAGATTGTTTGTTGTTGTTGGGCCTTCATTCTCAAAGAGGACCAATGACATTAAGCAGGGTGATGTCTTGACTTGTAAAGTGAACTGGATTTAGGTGAGGCAGAGCCATGCACAGTCATCAGCCTCACTCTCTCCTCCAGGGTCATCAGAGTCCAGTGGCAAAACCTAAGTCAAGACTGATGATGACCCCAGATGCAGTGGGAGACCTTGCTTTTTTTCATTCCCTCTTACTAGGAAAAAGTGCTATCAAACGGTCCTGTGGGACATGGACACTGGCTGATGCCTGTTTTTTACAAACATCACATCAAACACTGGGAGAACCATTTGCTCTAAAAGTAAAAGTAACCAAATCTATCTTTGTACTTAGAAACTAACTTTCAAAGACAGAGCTATTGAAGAGTTAATCAATTTTGAGGATTACTTATAACCTTGAACTATTCTGGATCAATTCCCTCACCACCAGAAACTTACAAATTAATGCAAATGTATTAATATGAGTCAGACAAAACCAAACAGACATTTACTAAGATGCTCCTGTGCCACACTAGATGTTAAGACAGCAGTAACTGAAGAGACATGGTTTAGATTAAGGGCAACTTATTCTAATTATTGTAAAATCTATTTAATTTTTCTTTTGGCAGTCACATGGCATGGTGGATAGAGTGCTGCACACCTGGGGTCAGGAACTCATCTTTCTGACTTTAAATCTGTCTCGGACACTTGCTAGCTGTGTAACTTCGGGCAAGTCTTTAAGTCCTGTTTGCCTCAATTTCCTCATCTGTAAAATAAGCAGGAGAAGGAAATGGCAAACCACTCCAGTACCTTTGCCAAGAAAATCCCAAGTGAGGTCACGAAGAGTCATAAGACATGACTGAAAATGACTGAACAACAACATTCTAATTATGTATTCTGGTTTCTCTGTGTGTGCACCCCAACAACTGTGTGCAAGAGAGATCCTTACCCCAATAATACTCGGAGGCTTCTCAAGGTAGGAAGCAGGAAAGAAGGGTTTATTGCCATCTCAAGAAAGAGCCACCCTCTGACAAATGGTCAGGGGGGAGAAGCAATTGACAAAAGGAAATGGCAAAGTTATAAAGCCCTGATGTGGAATTCTCCCCCACCCCCTTCTGACCCTTTTCTTCCGTTGGCTAGAAGTCAGGTGCACAATCTAAGTGGGGCAATCTACCTCGAATACCAGAACAAGGAAACAGCAGACCACCCAACGTACATTTGAGAAAGCACCTCTGTCCTTATTCGGCCTATCTTATGCTGAGGCGTCACTGAGGAGAGGGGTGACTCCCCACCACTCTGAGTTCTGAGTCCTTGTACATCATGTGATTACTGAGGAATGGGGACTTGGGGCTTTTTCCTATGAAAAGCCTTACTAGATTTTAGAGTACAGTCTGAGGAGTTTTCACTTCTCTCACTCATCTGTTAAAAAAAAAAAAACACCTTTCTTTTAGGTTTTATTTATTGCTCCAAACATACCTTCAAACCTTATAATTTCCTGAAGAAAAAAAGGTGTTTCACACACACACACACACACACACACACACACACACACACACACACACACCCTACTCTACCCAGATGGGATATTCTGCTGCTCTCATCAATGGCTCCCCAGGATTTTGAAGGCCACTGAACCTTGTATTCCAAGGTATAAAGCAACTCTTCATTAATTTAAAAAAAAAAATCAATAAAACTTTCCTGCCAGATACAGCAAAAAAAAAAAAATCAATAAAACTTTCCTGCCAGATACAGCAACCGACTCTGAAGTTAATTCTTTCTTTCATTTGGTACTCTCAGCCCTGACCTTCCTTTCTGACTCTCTTTGGCCTTTAGTAGCTATTAGCACCTCAACCTTCTATATAACTAGTTTATAGAGTAGCTAATGCTCCCGCTCATCTCATCTCAATCATATTGAATCAAGCAATTATTAACAACAGCTAGGGGATTCAAGTGTTTTCTAGGAAACTTCAGATAAGACAACGCCACCCACTATAAATTCACAAGAAAAAAAAAAAGAAACCTAATGCCTAGTCAGGAGCTCTGATACCACGAAGACCACCTTAAGTTGTCAGTTTTACTCTAGCATTTCTGACATTTATTCATTTATCTACGCAGTGGTTTGTCTAATTTGCTCCTAAGAAGATGATCCCTGTATCTCTTCAATAGCTGGCAAATATAACACTCACCTGTGTAAAGTACAGCACAATCATAAAACCATATTGCTAGAAAGAATAAGAAAAATAACACCATATTGCCAGAAAATTCTGGGGGAATTTTTGCCCTATTCTGAATGGCTAAACAGATATGCCTTGGGGATTCTCCTGGCAACTTCCTTTTACAAGTTTAATAAAGCTACTTGGGGCCCTGATAGGATCTCCAAACTTTTAAAAAGGGAGCCTATTAGTTGGGCCTTTATATGACAGTATTGATTCACTCAGCCCACTGCCTTTAAGAGAGCAAATAAATTGAATTCTCTTTTGAAATGGGGAGTGGAAGGAGTACCAAATTGCAGCAATGGTCCCTTGAGCAAAAACAGTTGTTTTAGTAATAAAGCTTTGAGAAAGTGAGGACAAAGCAAAAGGGAGGCAGGGGAAGTCCCAGCTTCAGCTAAATTGTTTAAAATTAGTGAGTATGAGGTTGTTGTGTTTGGTCTTCTTTTTTGAAGAGGACCATGCCATCAGGGAGATGATGACATGACTTGTAGGTTGACTTTGATTTGAGTGAGGGAGGGTTGTGCAAGGTCACCAACCTCATTTTCTCCTCCAGAGCCATCTAGGCTCAGTGGCCAGATATTCATCAGGACAACTGGAAATGACCCAGGATGCAATGGGAAATTAATAAATGCTTATTCTATTATTATTGCAATAAGTTACCACTGATATTCACTCTGAGTCAGGAGGGTCCAAAATATAGCCATTTAGTAGTGCATGGGCAGGGACCTATCTGGTCCAATCTATGAGCCCCATAGCAAAATGGGTTTAAGGTTTGGTCTTTGAGAAGAGAAATGGAAGAATGGAAAGAAGGAAGGAAGGGAGGGAGGGAGGGAAGGAGGAAGGAAGGAAGGAAGGAAAGAAGGAAGGAAGGAAGGAAGAAAGGAAGGGAGGGAGGGAGAAAGGAAGAAAGGAAGGAAGGAAGGAAGGAAAGAGGGAAGAAAGAAAGGAAGGAAAGAAGGAAGGAAGGAAAGACGGAAGGAAGAAAGAAAGGGAGGGAGGGAGGGAAAGAGAGAAGAAAGGAAGGAGGGAGGGAGGGAGGGAGGAAGAAAGGAAGGAAGGAAGGGTTAAGTGACTTGCCTGGGGTCACACTGCTACTAAGTATCTGAAGCAGGATATTAATTTGGCTCTTCCTAAGTCTAGCATTCTATGCATTCTCCTGTGCATATATTAGATATAAATATGTGTGTACCATTTATACACAGAGATTACAAACATTATATGGGTATATATTTACACACTTACAGACACACACATTTATGTATATAACTGGATCAACTTGTGCAAGACAATTTGGTATGACTCGTTAATTATGTTTATTTCTCTTTATAAGCATACTAATTTATTATTTAACATACATAAGCTCTATTTAAATTCAATAAATTTATAAGTTAATTTATAATATATTTCATAAGCAAAACTACTATTTCTCTTTATGAACAAATCTGGTGAGACAGATTTTTCTAAATAGGAATATAATTTGACTTCTTCTGTTCCTAATTTGGAAGGAACTCAGACTGTGAGCTCCTTGGAGACAAGAGCTATCTTTTGCTTCAACTGCTCAACACAGTACTTAGTAAATATTTTTAGAATAATTGAATGAATTTGAGATGGAAGAAAGTACCATATACCATCTCAAGAAATTACTCTTCATTGGTAAAGACTGAGAAAACACTCTCAATTGTGCTTGAATTCTATCCCTGAATTCCCATGAGGAACAAATTAAATGTAAAACAGAAATACCTTGGTTACACACTCCACATTCACAGAAACCACTTGGCTCCTACAACTTTCTTCCTGGAAACTCTGATTTTGGCTATAAAGTAAGCTTAATCTGATCCTTAGGGTAGGATCACCTTCTCTTGGAACTAAGCCACAGAGAGTACAAAAAGGAAAATGGATCAATGAGTAACTAATATAAATGGCTTTACAACTCTAGCAGATGTAAAATTCCATGTAAAAGGTAAATAACCCTCATTAACCTTTACTACTGCTTTCTGCAAGTCCACCTAATTTACTGCCCAGGAAGAGTACAATGGGTTCAAGTCATTTACTATGACCTAACTGCTTTAAGCAAAGTCTAAAGGAAAACTAAATTTCTTATCATAGATTCCTAAATGGTTCTTTGCATACGGAGGATAAAAACATTTTAATGATCTTTCCTTATTGCTAGATGACTTGGTTCACCAGTACTTGCCTTCACTGTAAGCTACAATAACTTAGCATGCATTAGAGAAATGAGAATCTGAATGCTCAGGAAGTTTGGCCTTCAAATCTACTACTTTGCTTGCTAGCTCTCTATGGTCTTCTTAGCCAGGTCCTCTCTGCTTGATTATTTCTAAAAAATATATTTTTATATTTTATATTTATACCTACCACCTTACATATTAAATACCAATACAAGTCCAGTATTTAAATATGAACCAGTGTAAATCCATTCAGTAAAACTTCATGTTAATCATATCACACTTCCCATGGGATTCCAGTAGAATGTAAGCTCCCTGAGGGAAGAGTGTTGTTTTTAGGCATCTGTCCCCATCATATAACATAGACCCTGATATAGAGAATAAAGCTTATTGAATTGAATGGGATGAAGTCTAAATTCTTCATTTTGGCATTAAAGGCCCTCCATAATTTGGTCCCATCTTACCTACAAAAAAGTCAATGAATCAACAAACACTTTTTAATCACCAAGTTTATGTAAACAGTTTGAGCCTCCTAGACACAAACAAAAAAATGATACCACCTCTGCCCTCAAGAGCCTTCCATTCTATACCTCAACACCATACCTGCTACTACTTTCTAAACTCTAAGCTAATACCTACACTATTCCCTATACATGCTGAGTTTAATCCTACCTTGTTGCTTTTACTCCTTAAGTCATGCTACCCCAGTTGCTACTACTACCTTTATTCTCCTTATCTAAATGCTATTTTTCTTCAAGGACCGGGCTAAAGTACCACTTCCTTTACAAAACCTTTTGTGGTGAACCACACATATCCTGGCACTTAATTACCTCCATTTTTTGTATTTTATTGCATACTAAAAGAGACAAGAAGTAACAATACAAGGAAAATTGGACCCAGAAGACCAGGGTTTGAACTCCAAGTCTGTCACTACTAACAACCTGTGTGAACTCAGGTATATCACTCAAAATCTCTAGGTCTTGGTGTCCTTGTCTATAAAAGCAAAGCATTAAACTACAGCATCTCCAAGGTCTTCTAGTTATAAGTTTATGATCCTACATTTCCAATACCTCATAAGCCTGTCATTTCCACAGTGTGGCTTCTCTCTTCATTGACACAGATCAGAAACCTTTAATAATTTAGGAGTAGGTCTTTGGGGGATTGCCGTCACCAGAAAAATTCACCCATCATTCCTTGGCAACCTAGAGATGGCCTCTTTGAGCCTCACTAGCCTGGTCCTTGGACAACAGGTTTACAATCCATCAGCAGGTCCAGACCCAAAGTCTTCCCACTTGAAAGAACCCCCCAGAGCTTGTACTCAGCTGGCACAGCTTTTGAGAACTCAGAATCCCCTCTCCACATGACGAAGAATTGAAGGTAGGCTTTTGTGGATACTTATGGTATTATTCTTTAATAAATTTTTACATTCTTTAAAAAGTCTTTTAACAAATCTTACGTCCACCTAAGAGTAATACAAATGAGAGCTTGGCTTTGAGTCAGGGAGACCTAGGTTTAAGTCTTGCCAATGACACCTGCTTGTTGAGGTTTAGGAATGCTCAAGACTCCAAAATATCAACATGCCAGGTCCTGCTGAATGAATTCAACTCAAGCCTTCTCTCAGACAACATAAAGAAAAGTTTATTAAAGATTCGCCCTAATAAGTAGACTCTTAAGGAGCCTAAATATTTGTGCGCTTGTACTGACAAGCGGGCTAGAACAATCTGACATAGATTGAGTCTGAACTTGACTGAATCTGAGCCTCTTCATGGAGGCAAGATGGATCTTATAAACAGAAAGACTATGGGAGGGATCTAAGGGTAGTCTAGAGAAAGGGTCTGGGAAGGGTGTGAGGAGGAATCTAAGGAGAATCTTTGATAGAACTGAGGTCAGACTCCAGGAATGGGATTAAGGGTGGGAAGTAGCTGAAGGCTACCTGGAGATGACAGACAATGGAGGGCTAGGCTAGTTTAAGGGTAACAGATTTGGGTATAGATACTCTGATAGGCTCAAAGGTGGATAATGAAGGGCTTAGGTTAAGAGTAACAGAGATTTGGGCCTAGCCATAAAGAAAGGCTTATGATCTCAGGCAAATGCCTCATCAAGTGGGAAGATTCAATCAGAGTTCAAGGGGTTTCCCAAAGCCTGTACCCCATCAATACTGGTTATATGACTGTGGGCAAATCACCACCCTTCTCAGTGCCCTTCTCAGTGACTCTCTAAGACTATATGTGGCAAGGCAAGTATTGATCTACATTGGGAGAGGAAGTTCCACACCAAAAACTCCCTACAGCAATTTAATTGTGGGTCTATTGTATATCTCCAACTCCACCCCAACCCCAATCCCCCTAAAAAAAAAACCTCCTGACTAAATTTAGAGGTGAGAACAAGGTCTTCTGCTTTTTCTGTGTTCCAGTATTTAATATAGTGCCTGGCACATAATAAGCACTTACTGACTGATAACTAATTGACTATATTCCCCATAGAGTTTCTACAGCCCATGTGGGTTGGGCTAGCTCTTTTTCCTTAAAAGATACTCCTTGGGACTTAATCAGCTCAGGGGGCTAGAGGTTCAGGATATTGCTTCCTAGTTATCTGAGAACAAAAAGCCACAAGGAGCTCCCGCTACTCCGTGATGCATAACCTGATAACCACTAAGGGCAGCTCAGAAGCAAGGGGAAGCTTCACTGAGCAGAACTGACTCAGTATCCCCACTACAGATCCTTGCTGAAAATCCTTCCCTTTGGAGCAGCTAGGTGGTGCAGTGAAAAGGGCACCGGCCCTGGAGTCAGGAAGAACTGAGTTCAAATCCGACTGACACTTAACACTTACTAGCTGTGTGACCTTGGGTAAGTCATTTAACCCCAACTGCCCTGTCCTCCCCTTTCCAAAAAAAAGAAAGAAAGAAAATCTTTCCCTTCTATAGATAAGTAAATTTCTTCTTATTAACTGCTATGTTACTCATCTTAAACTACCAGGGGACCAATCTAGTCAGCCCTGGTCTGCCACCTGTAATCATCCTCCTGCTGAAAACCCAAAATTTCACTCAATAAACAAAGCACTTATTAAGCATTTATTATACAAAGAATTTTATTAGACTCTAGGGATACATGTTACAAAGACAAAGGCAAAAACAATCCTATATCTTAAGAAGCCTATATTCTACTGGAATTTCCTCCTAAGGGAGAAAACAAAAGTGATTAGAAAAAAAACAAGATGGTAATATTACAAGTAGAAAAGAGAACATTTAGGTGGCCCTAAAACTACCTAAAAAACTCTTGTTAATGTGTATTCACTGCTGACCAGGGTTCTTTATGATGGTATCTTTACACAGGAATGCCAAATATATGTATACCTAGAAACATCATGTGTGTAAGCATCTGTGCATGTGGGTGTGCACGCACACATGGATGTCCCCTAGACAAAATCACAAGCATCTTCACCAGGTGCTTGTTCCTGAAAGAAAGGTACTGCTTCAGGATTGGTAACTAACACTGACGTTACCATTCGTTGGTAACAGCTAAGCCTCCTAACGCAATTCACAGAAACAATTTTCTTGGTATGACAATATTATTCTAAATTTGTTCAATCATTTTTCAGTCTGTCTGATTCAATGTAATCCCATTTGGGGTTTTCTTGATAAAGGTAATGGAGTAGCTTGCCATTTCCTTCTCCAGCTCATTTTACCAATAAGAACACAGAGGCAAACAGGGTTAGGTGACTTGCCCAGAGTCATACAGCTAAGTGTCTGAGATCATATTTGAACTTAGGAAGATAAGTCATCCTAACTCAGAGCCAGTACTCTCTCTACTGTGCTACCTAACATGCCTAAGGGTGAGGTGCTTTCAGGTATAATTATGTTATAGATCAGTCATGTCTGATTCTTTATGTCCCCATTTGGGGTTTTCTTGGCAAAGATACTGGGGTGATTTGCCATTTCCTTCTCCAGCTCATTTTACAGATGAAGAAATTGAGGCAAACTGTTAAGTGACTTGCCCAGGATCACACAACTAGTGTCTGAGGCCAGATTTGAACTCATGAAGGTAAGTCTTCCTGATTCCAGGACCACCACTTTATTCACTGTGCCACCTAGCTGCCCTATGTGATTAAACATCAATATGTGTAAATTTTTAGAGAAATATAGAAGAGAAAATGTTATTTAACTTTAGTTAATGGATAAAAAATACCAGTTCCTTTCAGTTAAAAAGCACAGGGCTCTAGCACAACCTGCCACTATAAAAATATCCAGAACTTTTTGACCATCTCTCTGTAATGTGAGCGTGAATCCTAATTAAAACTTCAAGGCAAAGGCAGAACATGTGTGTTGTCTACGTCAGAGCTGTCAAACACACAGAGTAAGGCCCAAACCAGATTACAAAGTCATTAGGAAATAATTAGCAAAATAAATGAAAATACGACAAAACACATGTAACATGCAACCATGTGATGGTCTAAGTCAACATTACAGGAATTCTTATGTATGGTTAGTGGCTACCCTTCCTATCTGAATTTAACACCAGCGGTCTACACGGCATAGCGGACAAAGGGCTGAATCTGGAGTCAGGAATACCTGGGTTCATACACTGGGCAGTTATACTGACTATTTGACATTTACCATAGCAAGATTTCCAGTTTCTGTTTGAATATCTGTTAAAAAAAAAAAAAAGGCTAACAATACTGCAAGTATTATAAGTCCCTCCCTCATAAGGTCATGGTGAGGGAATACATGTATATCACATCATAGGAATTTAAATGTCACCTATATTAGGAGAGGCCCATGAAATAGTGGACAGCTAGGTGGTTAAGTGAATAAGGAGTGATGGGCCTCAAATCAGAAAGACTCATCTTCCTGAGTTCAAATCTGGCCTCAGACACTTACTGAGTGATCCTGGGCAAGTCACTTCACCCCGTTTGCCTCAGTTCCTCATCTGTAAAATGAGCTGGAGAAGGAAATGGCAAACCACTCCAGTACCTTTGCCATGAAAACCCCAAAAAGAGTCAGACGTGACTGAAAAATCACTAAACAACAATAAAGTAGTGGACAGAAAAATGGCCACAAAGTTAGAAGACCCAATCCAAGTCCTATCTCTGGTATGTCCTAGTTGTGTGACCCTAAGTAATTTACTTAACTTCTCAGCACTCAAGGCAACTAAGAGTCTAAGATGAAGAAAAGATGCTGGTGTACTCTGGTGAAAGGAGCTTTCTCTTCTGGGAGTTCCCTATGTCAATGAAATCACAAGGCCAGTCCCCATTCCCCAATTATAATTATTACATACTTTTACAAGTGACGACCAAATTCCTCGTTATCCCTACCTACAATTAGTAGGTCTTTCCTACCAAGGACTTTGGTAAACATGAATAAACCAGCAAAATAACTGAGCAAAGAGGCAAAGGACTTATACTGAAAAGTCTGTTATCAAGTCTCCACCGATTTTCCATCTTGTTCTGTAAGAAATTATAGAGAAGTCAGTCCTACGATGATGGGTATTTACAATACCAAAGAAAGGATGAAGAGGAACACTCTGGAAACTTCAAAAGGTGCTCTGGGACAACTTACAGTTAACAGGAGAAAAATGATCCTGGAAGGTACTTATACCCTCACAGAATGATACGCCAATAAAAGAAAATTCAGTTTCCCTGGGAAAACCCTAGAAACTCACTAGATCATATTCCTTCTAGATAAACAGCAGCTCACTTATAAGGTTTATTTTTAAAAAGCTTTAGGGATAATCCATAAAGTGTGTCCTGGGAGGAAGGAGAGAGATATAAAGGAAAGAAAACAGTTCACCAAAGAATCAAAATCATTCTTCCACTTATGCAAGTAACCAAGAAGCTGAACATTAAAATTTGGGCAATCTAAAAAAAGGAAATAGAGCAATAACAATTTTTTTTTAATTAAAAATTGAGTTCTTTTCCCCAGCTTTCAAAGAAATGACTTGGGAAATGTTTCTTTTCTTCACCAATAAAACAGCTGATCATGCTCGAAGATTCATTCAGAGTACCTGCCTTCTGTTGATTAGTTCCAATTTATCCTGTATATAACTTTATTTGAACACAACTGTTTGCATGTTATCTCTTCCATTAGATTGTGAGATCCTTAGGGGCAAGGGCTATCTTCTGTATTTCTTTATATCCCCAGTGCTTAGCATAGTACCTGGTAGGTACATAATAAATGTTTATTGACTGGTATGACTAATAAGTACCCAAGGCAAGATTGGAACCCAGATCCTCCTGATTTTAAGTCCAGTGTCCTATCTACCATACTAGGCTACTTCTCATTCATTTACAATAATACAAAGTAACTCCAAAAGGGAGAGAACACGAATATCTAGAGAGAATCAGAAAAGACCCTGTATAGGAGCCAACATCTAAGGTACACTTTAAAGACAGCTAAGGCTAAGGATTCCCTGAGGTTATGTAAATGCATGAAAAATGTAAAGATTATATTCTAAAAGCCAATCCATGCTTAATTACCTTTAATTTTTTTTAATGTATATTCAAACTTCAAAATACAAAAGAAGGCAAGCCCCAGAAATCAGGAGGGAAAACATACAAGGAAAAAATCCAAACTCTTAGGACTCTGGACCATCAGGCAATACAACGAGGTGGCCCTCAATTATAAAGTTATCTTTTGACGTTCACACAGGTCTCAATCTTTCCAAACTCGTTTCCAAGACCGTTAATTATTACCTTTCAACGGCAAGTGGCAAACAAAAGGAAAATGTCATAATCGGGGTGGCGTGTGTGTCTGTAAATACTATAAAAGGTCCAGGGAGTCTCCTTAGTTCTTCACGCTCTCTTTGGACTCCTTCTAGCTGTGGTGCTGCTGCAAGGTAGACCAGGTAAGTCCAATTTCAATTCAATCTGAAATTCCTACTGCTCATGTTAGTTATGCACTTTCTTTATAAGAATGAGCCAGAAAGAAAACCAGAAAGAGAACCAGACAAGGAATGCTTTGAAAACTTCAGGTCAACAGATTTAAAAAGAAAAGCAAAGGGTGATAAAAGAAAACCTGCAATTTCCTGTACAAACCTCTTTTTCGGTTCTACTTGGTACATGTTAATGTCCAATCTATTTGGTGCCAGTTAAATTCAGAATAAGAATAAAAATTAACTGCGGGGGAGGGAAAATGGGTTCATTCCTAGTATGGATTTAAAGATACTCTTTCCTTAACAGGCTAAAGGGTAAATATTTTCTATTGATCGATGTCCCTACTGACTTAGAGGCTAGCTGCTGTTCTCAGAGCACCTTTCAAGGTACATCCTGAATAATCCAGATGTGTTACATTAAAAGAGAAGGATGAGGGGCAGCTAGGTGGCACAGTGAATAGAGCACCAGTCCTGGAGACAGGGGGAACCTCCATTCAAATCTGACCTCAGATATCTGACACTTACTACCCGTGTGACCTTGGGCAAGTCACTTAACCCCAACTGCCCTGCCTTCCTTTCTCCAAAAAGAGAGAGAAGGATGTTATCAGTTACTAACAATGTAAGAGTTTGAATCAATTTCTAAAAGACCCAACAACTTCTGAAACAAAAAAGTTCATGGGTAGTGATTACTAACTTATTTTTCAGCTTTGGATCCCTCTCTAACTTCCTCTAAGAAGGAACATTGAACACCAAGGATGGCACTGAAGTGCATCGGTTCACTCCTGCCAGTGACCCTATCATTCTATTCCACCCTGTGTATCTCCCCTGCCCTCTCTTTCTCTTTTTTCCATTCCTTGTCTTTTTCTCATCAGCGTTGCTTAGCCCCACTAAAGGCATTCAGAAATAAGAGGCTGGTGACAGGGCAGTGTGGTATAATGAACAGAGAGCTGGCCTTGGAGGCAAGGCTAAAATCCCAGTTCTGATACATATTTGTGTGAACCTGGGCAAATACTCAGTACCTCTAAGAAATTCTCTAAGACTAAGACTAAGATTCTAATTGGCAGAGCAGTCACCAATATGCACTGGCAGCCTCACCAAATATTTCTTACACAAATGAAATTATACATCTGGACCACATTTAAGAAGGACAAGAATTTTAAACCACTGAAGCAAATTTTTGCATCAATTGACATGCCTGGTTCTTTAAATTTGACCTCTTCTATAGAAGACTGGCATTTTTTTTCAATTAATCTTTTTCCTCTAAATTTACAGGAAACAAAATGAGTACATTGAAAAAGTCCCCTGAAGAACTCAAAAAAATTTTTGAAAAATATGCAGCTAAGAAGGGTGACCCTGACCAGCTGTGTAAGGATGAACTGAAACTGCTAATTGACGCAGAATTCCCACAATTATTGAAGGTGAGTAAACTTCAGCGGTCCCACCTAGCCTTACAACAGGTAGTATGTATGTGTGCATGGGTGAGGATGGGGCTGGGAGAAAAGAACTAGACATGTCACCCAAGTGCAAGAGGAAAAACACAGGAACAGCTAGGTGGTACAGTGGATAGAGCACTGGACCTAAAGTTTGGAGGACCTGAGTTCAAATCCAGCCACGGACACTTGACAGCTGTGTGACCTTTGGCAAGTCACTTAACCCTGATTGCCACCCCCCCCCCCCCACCAAAAAAGAGGTAAAACACAAAGTGAGCACCCAGAGGGTTCTTGAGTTCACCAGATTCAATTCCACTGAGTGAAGCCCACCATTTTCTTGGGGACATTTTCTAGTGAAGGTAAGCCAAGCTGGGAGCTAACAGTGACAGTTCAGTTTGTTCTGTATGTCTAAGTGACTTTATAAATAGCATAAAGATACAAGGAACTGGTATGCTTTTATCAATTAACAAGCATGTTTTTTTCCCTTCCATTTCTCCCTCCCCACTAAAAAAAAGAAAAAGAAAAAACAAATCCTTACAACAAATATACATAGTGAAGTTCCCATGATGCGCTTGTCTCCATGGGTTCTCGTAACTGAAGAAACAAAGCTTCATCTCTAAATCTTCAGTGACAAGAATAGTTTTTATGCGGTTGTTCAGAACCACCCATTTAATACAAAAGGGCTTGTTTAAAAAGGGTAGCAACTGATCTCTACACAATTAGTGGAAATGAACTGATTTTCTTTTGACATAACATCTCATTTTTGAACTACCTTAAAACTATTAAAAAAAAATACATCTACATTTTCCTTGGGCGCAGAGGGGATGGATGAGTCTCTGCTCCCCATTTGCTTGTTTTTAAAGCCTCTTTCCTATGGAAAAGAAGCACTGTGCTCTTTGACCTCCAGAATTCTATTTCTTTAGAATCCAATCCTGCCTCCCAATGATTTATCTTATACAAAGTTGCTTTACTTCATAGGTTTTATTCAGAAACACTTATTGTCAATGTGATGCCATAGAAGGAAACAAACATAAGTGTATCTTAAAATCAGAGCATTTCAGTGTTGGGATAGTTAAGTTGCATAGTTGATGGGGTGCTAGACTTGGAGGAGCTCCATTCAAACCCTGCCTCCATCACCTTATTACTGTATGACCCTGAGTAAGTCATTTATCTTTGCCTAAGTTTCATCATCATATCTCCCACTCATCAAATCTCCCAGGGGTGTTGTAAGTATAAAATGAGAAAATACTAGTAAAACACTTTGCAAACTTCAAAGTGCTAAATGAATATTAGTTGTTATTACTGCTACTTTAAACATCTAATCCATTTCTAACAAGTAGTCACTTACTATCTCTATATACCATACAGTGATAGGGAACTCACTCTCCCATGCCCTCCTCTAACCATTAACCTCATTCCATTTTTTTTAACAACTCTAGTTTTTTTGTTTTGTTTTGGAGGCAATCCAGGTTAAGTGACTTGCCCAGGGTCACACAGCAAGTAAGTGTCTGAGGTCAAATTTGAATTCAGGTCCTCCTGACTCCAGGGCCAGTGCTCTATCCACTGTGCCACCTAGGTGTCCCAACTCTAATTGCTAAGATGTTTACCCCCCTAGGAAGCCATGTGAAACAGTGAAAAGACTACTAGATTTGGAGAGAGAAAAATTAAGTCCTAATCCTACTATTTTCTACCTGTGTGATTTTGGGGAAGTCACTCCCCCTTATATGGGTCATGGTTATCCATCTGAAAAAAATGAAGGGTTGGACTGCATGTCCTCTGAGAAGCCTTCTGGCCCTAAATCTGCATTTCTATGTTCAGGCAAACTCTACCTTCCTATAACTCCAACCCATTGTTTATTTCTGTCCAGGTCAAGCAGAACTGTCATATTAAAATCTGACATTTCCTTAATAGGTAAAATGCAAAAGGGCTTTGAGAAGAATAAGTTATTAGAAACAGAAATCAGTTTAAGCAAAGAGAAAAATAAAATTTTGCTTTTTTTAAAAAGTATTTTAAGATTCAGTCCTAAGAAATAAAAAAAAAGGCATCAGAAAAAGTAAACAATAAGAAAATAATCTAGACCAAAAAAATATGAGTATATTTTAAAGGTTCATGGAAACAAAACACTCCAAAGCCCTTCAAAAGATCCATTTGCCAAATAATATTTAACTGGGCCCTACTGACTGATCTACTCACTTAAAACAAGCACATACCTTGGTCTCTAGTTTCACCATGATGAATGGATGAATTACAGTCTCACTCATGCTTAGCATAAACTTCAACACAGAAGCACACATTTTGTGCGCGTATATCAGAAACAAAATAGTATTCGTGTTCTACTTTTGTAATTGTGGCTCATCACCAAGATTTCTCACACAGAGTTCTAGGATTCTGCCTGCGTCTCACTGTTCTCATAGGAAGTTGCCTTAGGAGTAAAAACAAAATGATTTCGATCTCATTCCTTGAGCACGACATCGGACGTGGAGTCAGAAAACCTACACTGGAGCTCAAGCTCATATCCATCCACTGAGTAGCTTTGTGACGTCTCTGAGTCTCAGTTTCTGGACTAACTACTTCACGGGGTTGCTATGAGGAGAGGAAGGCTCTTTGTGCAAAACTTTAATATTTCAAGGATCCAGAGCGCACTTATGAACCCAGATTGGAACTTCACTATAATGTAGTAAATGGTTTTTAAGAATTTCAATGGTTCCTATAAACCTCAGTCAAGCTTATACAAATATGAACCATAATCTTTATTAGGAAGCAGTGGCAACATGATCAAACAGAAAGAATGCTGGATTTGAAGTCAGAACATCTGACTTCAAATCTCAGCTCTGTCATTTGTTAACTGTGTGACCTTGGGTAAGTCACTTCACTGACCCTCAGTTTCCTCATCTGTAAAATGAGGGGGTTGGACTAGATGGCCTCTAAGGTCCCTTCCAGATCTAGATCTCTGATTTTTATATTCTTGCACAGGAGAGTAGGAGCAGTTTGCTCATTTAGCAGCCAGGTATTACCTATTTCCTAGGACCTATTTGAACTTCATGGGCTACTGATGTTT
>CM053591.1:67811644-67827092 GCA_028646515.1 Pseudochirops corinnae
CTACTCTCATTGAATTTGGCTTAGGGAAGGAATGACATAAACTCTAAACTGGGTATCTTGCCACACAGGAGTGTAAGAGGGATGGGGATGAGAGGTGGGATGACTGAGGGGAGAGGAGAGTGGGGAGGAGGGTTGCTGGAAGTACACACTTCTGTAAAGGGACAGGGACAGGGTAGAAAATAGAACAAGGCAGGGGGAGCAGGATAGGAAGGAGGGACATATAATCAGTCTCTCACAATATGCCCACTGTGGAGAGGTTCTGCATAATTACACATGTACAGCCTGTATTTAATTGCTTGTCCTTCCAGTGGGAGTGGGTGACAAGTGAGGAAGGAAAAGAATCTAGAATTTAAAGTTCTATAATCAAATGTTAAAAATATATATGTATATATATAATTATTATTATTAACTATATCCAACTGGGAATTAAGATACACAGGCACTGTGGTAGGGAGATCCATTCTGCCCTACCAGAAAGTAAGAGGAGAGAGGGGGAGGTCATAGGAGACAGCAGACTGGGGGAGGGGTTATACAGTGGGATGGCTGTTTTGAGGTGTTGGGTAGGGGAAAGATGGGGAGAAAATTTGTAACTCAAAATCTTGTGGAAATGAATGAGGTAAACAAGAAAATAAATAAATTTATTTATTTAAAAAAAGGAAAAGAAAAGAAAAGCAAATAAACTCTGCCCCCTAATAGGTTGAATATAATCACATGGAGCCTCTGGTGGGCAGAGTTTGCTAAAGAGTGGAGCAGAGCCCACAGGAAACTGGGAGTCAGAGCAAGCTAGATGTTTGGGAGCAGAGAACACTTTTGAGGGAGACAGACAAGGCTAGTGAGTACATATTGATCTTGTGTTGGTTTGGGGAAAGGCTAAAGGATGCTGTGGCTCTCTGTGCTGTTGTGGCTTATGAACTTCTTTGCTATTATGAGGTATTGGCTTATTAATTTTGGGATTTGGTCTTCTGGTGTCTGAATAAATGTTTTGCTTCTGTCTTCTATATGGAGAGTCTGTTATATTTTGCAATCAAACACTGTGCAGGTATATTTATCATGACTGTGGGCACTATGAATATTGCATTGGCGCTACAGTGACATATTCTTTGAGCCTCAGTTTCCTTATATGTAGAATGGAGGTGATGATAACACCAATCTCACAATGACATTATATGTGTAAAGTGCTTTCCAAATCTTTAAGTGCTATATAAATCATAATGATAATGTGAACCAAAAAACCCCAGCAAAATCCTGACTCTTCTCTTCATGTTTACTGTGAATTACTCAGATGGTGCAGGTCCAATAGGAGTGGAATTGTGTTTCTAGAAACTTCCAAGTTCATTTCCCTTCTGAAAAGAGATCAAACAAAAGGGTGAAATAGTGAGGCTAAGGTACAGTAGAGGGCTCTGGGGAAAGGCAGATAAGATTCACTGGAAAAATAGGGAGGACTCACATTGAAAAGATCACACTGAAATTTTGAATTATAGGTACAACACCAGAAGCATTCCCTCTCTTACCCTGGGACCCTTGAACAGCTTCCTCAAATCCAAGGTACTCTGTGGGTCTGCTACCTCCCCAAAAAAACCCCACTGCTGTTTTTTCTAGTCAACCAGAGAACAGATTTAGTTAAAGATTAAACTAAAGATTTAGTTAATTAAAGACACTTAATGAAACAGCATAGCGAGACAAGTAGCAATGGAGCATTCTACTTCTATAAACCCAGAGCACATTTTCTCCCATCCTCACCCCAAATACCTAAATACAGTCAGTGGGAAATATGCACATACATAGAGATCATATATGAGGTCCCCTATGTAGAGGAGATGTGCCTAAAGCATATGATGGAAGGGCAACTCAAACCTCTGAAGCTGCAGGGCCACTAATGTCTTCTGGTGATGTTATATCACTACTTTCTTTGGAAGTATTCTCTATTGGGTACTTTCTTTTTTCTCTTTAAATTTTATTAATATGTTTCGTTTTATATTACACATATTTACAGATTACCCACACTTTTTGGAAGATCTCATAACAAAGTAAAATAGTTAAAAGTAATAATAGTGATCTCAAGTGAAAGTATACGCAACATTTCATATCTGTGGCACTCCTACCTTTTCATTAAAAAAAAATTTTTTAACAGAAATCTATTTTCTATGCTCTCACTATCTCATTTTAAAAAAAGAAAGGAAGAACAAAAGAATAAAGGATAGATGGAAGGAAGGAAGGAAGGAAGGAAGGAAGGAAGGAAGGAAGGAAGGAAGAAAAGGAGGGAGAATTTCAGTGCAACTTTCTACCGGGTGTGGACATGGGTTTCTTTTATTTCCTGTTAAATATCACATGTCTCATTTTACTCCCTGCCTTTGGCTCTCTCCTGGGTTTTCCTGCTTGTCTCTGAATATTTCACTCTGCTGGTGTTTGCTGGGTGATGTTCCCTTCTACCAGTTCCTGGGCTTCATCTCTTTTGGGACACCTAAATATCACAGTTCCAGTCTACTATGTAGTAGTGACCCTAAAAGGGAAAGCCTTTCCCCTGATAAAGGCAAACTGACATTGATTTCGTTAAAGCCAGACCACACCCAACTAACAAAAGCCAGTCAGTATGCTCCCAAGAGATTAGTTTTAGTAGATCAAGATTAATTAGTAGATTAAATCTTTATTGATGTAAAGGTCTATGGCAGGGTTCACAAAAGCTTGTCCCAGACAACTGTCTGACTTAAAGTTAGCAATTCCCAAGATCCTCTACTAATAAATTTGAGCCAGAACAAAAAAGAAGCAAGGTTGTCTACACACCTAGAGAACATTCCATCCTCTGTCAAGTCAACCAGTCAAGAAGCATTTATTTCAGCACCTACTATGTACCAGACACCATGCTTATTCTCTCATCTGATCTCACAACAACCCTAGCAGTTAGGTGCTATTATCATCCACATTTTATAATTAAGGAAACTGAGGTAAATGCCCAATGTTCCACATCTAAGTATTTAAAGTCATATTTTAATTCAGGACTTCCTGATTCCAAGCCTAGCACTCTATCCACTCCATCACCTTCCTCAAATGCAAAATAAAAAGAAAAAAATCCTTTTTTTTCACGAAGTTCACAGTCTGGCAGAGAGACAACAGGATAAATTAGACATCTTCAATGGAAGGAAGATACTAGTGTCAAGGCAGATCAAAAAGTGCTTCTTTTTAAAGGCAAAATTTTAGCTAAGACAAAGGAATCCAAGTGACAGAAATGAGGAAGGAGAGAATTCCAGGCACTGAAAACAGTAAAATTACATTTTTATTATCTATATAAGAAGCAAATCTCCATAGCTTTGGTGTTGGAGTTCAGCCAACAGAAAACCTTGATGTCTCCCTACATACCTACTGTGCTACATACTCTGGGCAGATAGGAGGGGAGGTGTAGGATTTATATTAATATCATATCAATATATTAATATTAGTATATTTATATTAAGATAGACAAAACACAATCCCTGCCCCTCAAAAAGTTTATAATTTATTATTCAATTGTAAAATTTATGATCTTGATGGAACAGTGAGCCCAAATCATCCAGATGAAATGGGAAAGGAATAAATATAGAGCCCTGAATTTGGGTTCTAAAAATTGCTTCTATAAACTCAAATGACAAAGTCTCACCTTTTAGCAATTCATGTAGAAAGAGAACTATAGGTTTTAAGTTATTATAGACTTAATATCAACCTTTGGTGTAATGTGGCTCCTAAAATCCTAATGCAATCTGGCGCAGAATTAATACAATTACAGTGTCTACATCAGGGAATATAATCTGTCACTGTACTCTACACTGGTCAGACCATGTCTAGGAATTGTGTTCAATTGTATGTCAACCAAGATGACATTTTATGAGGGACAATGGCAAACTTTGGTGTAACTACAGAAGGACCACAAATATGTGAAAGGTTAAAGGGTCTGTAAACCATTATATAAACAAAGCATAGGTACCTGCAGAAGAGAAGACAGGAGAAATGTGCTGTCTTCCAATATTTAAAAAATTGTCACGTAAACAAGGGAGTAGATTTATTCTTTGTGGTACCAGAGGATAGAACAGATAATATAAGGTAGACATTACAAGGCAAGAGATTTATCTAAACATGAGGAAGATTTTTTTTTGTAGAAACTACTATTCAATTGGACAGTGAGCATCCAAAAGAAGAGTTCAAGCAGAAGCATAATGGCCACCTATCTATGATGTTATGAAAGGGTGCTTTGTGTGGAACCTAGATGACCACAAATTTCCTTTAAAATGTGAGATTTCTAGAAAAATTCTCCTGGGAGAGAATGTGAAATATAATCCTTTACCATGAGATATGGAGTTATTCAATGATAAGTCAGGTTTCTTGAACACAAAAACACAGTAGGAACATGGACCATATTGTTACATGAGTCAGACTCATGCTCCATTCTGGCAAATACTGAGAAACCAATAGAGGTCTCAAAGGATGTGCTTTTAGAAGACTCACAGCCAAAGCCAAGGGATGGAATGTAGTAGGTTTTGAACAGACCCTACTATAATCCCCACTAAGTCCCAAATGCTGTACATAGAAATAAACCTAAGTACTCCATAGTAAGAAGTTCTCTAGGTGGAAAGAGAAAAACATGACTGAAAAAGGTAAGAGAAAAGCCCAGTAAAATAAGATTATAAAACAGGAGAATTGTGAGGTCTAGAAAGTGGACCTCCAAAGTCACATAGATCCTTTCTGACAACTGTTCGTGTGATCCACAGGATGAAATGACATGAAGCATCTGGATGATCAAAGGAGTCACAGTAATAACAGCCCTGGCCAAAGGGTTAGGGTAATTCCTCTTTCACTCTAGCAAGGCATTCACCACTCATGCAGCTACTGTCATTGGGACCCAGGCTGAGCCTCTGTGAGAGGCAGGGGGATGTGACACTCTATCTCAGGTGTGGGGAACCTCACACCTGAAGACCACACGTGGCTCTCTAGGTTCTCTTTGACTGAATACAAACTTCCCGGAACAAATCCTCTTAAAAGGATGTTTTCTGTAAAACTTGGACTCAGTCAAAAAGCCATATGCAAGGACCTAGAAAGTTACATGTGGCCTCAGAGGCCACAGGTTCTCCCCCTGCTCTATCTGATTTCAGCTACCATTAGGACTGATTTTTCATCACGTATCTCTGATGATTCTCAGTAAAGCAATGAAGTTTAATTAACAAATACTGTTGTGGTCTCAGAGATAGGTAGGTCACACAGTGGATGAAGTGCTAGGCCTGGAGTCAGGCAGACTCATCTCCTGAGTTCAAATCTGACCTCAGCCACTTATTAGTTAGGTGACCCTGGGCAAGTCAGTTAACCCTGTTTGCCTCAGTTTCCTTATCTGTAAAATGAGATGGAGAAGGAAACAGCAAACTATTCCAGTATCTTTGCCAAGAAAACCCAAAAAGGGGTCACAAAGAGTCAGACATGACTGAAAAATGACTGAACAACAAAAATAATAGTCTAAGAATGTTCATTCTTTGCCAGATCTAGGATCTGAGACTCTTCAGAGCTAATTCAAGAGGGCCAATATTGACCTAGAAGATGAATAATGTCCCAGTTCTTCTTTGCTGCCATTCATAGCTCTGTAATTCACAAATTTTTCCAAACTTCTTGAATCTCTTAATGATGAAGTAAAGAGTGTTCAAGGCAGATGGAGCAAGCAGGATATAGGATGTGAGATAATGGGAGAAGATGAGGGGTATGACCAGCCAGAAACAAGATCAAAGAAGACTATGCATTGAAGCCCTGCACCACGGACTTACCCGTGTGCTTTCACACAGCACCCCCAATTCCAGAACAGCTCTTCCCCTCCCCTTTCCTATTCTCTTTGTTTATCTGTATGATAAAGGCACCATCAAACTACTGATAGCCCAGGCATTTTGGAGCCATGCTTGTACCTCCCATTCTCTGGTCCCCTTTTCCCCCATTCCATAAAACTGTATTTAAACCAGGCACCTAACCCTAATAACTGCCTTCACCTCCTATGGGAAGCAGGGACTGCTCTTCTCCCTTAGGGAAGCAGGACCTGTACTCTGTTTCTCCTATATGAGAGTAGCTTGCTTGGGTACATCACCCCAATAAATGCCTTTCTTTAACTTGAAGACTATCTGAGTGAATTCTTTCAGGACAGTAGGATCCTCACATCTATTCCTCATCATTTCAGGTGGTATCCAACATTCTTGGGTTGAACTCTGAGCTCATCATAAATACTGCCCCTTTAAATTGTTATTTGGAGGATGGTAATATGTTCCTCTATCTCTTACCCTTTCTTGAGGGCAGCATGTTATAATGGAGAAGCACCTAAGCCTTAACGTAGCAGAACTGCTAGAGTCAGGGAGGGGATCTGGATTCAAACCCTGGATCTGCCACCTTCTAGCTGTATGATACTCAGCAAATCAACTCACCTCTCTGGGCCTCAGTTCCTCTGTAAAATGAGGGGGCTGAAATTGTATGATCATTGCAATTCACTTTATCTCAATCTATGATTCTATGATCACTGGTTTAGAGTTAGAAGTGTTGGTTTGTTTAGAGGAGACCTGGTCCATTTTACAAATGAAGAAACCAAGACCCAGAGTGATAAAGTAACTTGCCCAAGGTCACAGCACTAGCAAATGTCATAGCTGAGATTTAAACCTAGGTCCTCTGACTCTAACTCCAGAACTTTTTCTACCATGTCTCGGTGCCGACTTCAAGTTGTGGTCTTCTCAGTTTGTTAACCTCAGAACTCTTGTTGTGCCATCATTCTCACTCCTTTCTGACTCTTCGTGACACCATTTGGGGTTTTTTTGGCAGAGATACTGGAGTAGTTTGCCATTTCCTCCTCTAATTCATTTTACTTATTTACAGGAAACTGAGGCAAACAGAAATAAGTAAATTGTCTAGTTAGTGACTCACACAGTTGTTTGAGGCCAGATTTGAACTCCAGGAAGATGAGTCTTCCTGACTCCATGCCTAGTACTCTATCCACTGCCCCACCTAGCTATCATAAGGATCTCTATCTTATCATATTTATAAGAAGGAGCCTCACAGGCAATTCAAGTCTAACTAATATGTATTAGCATCTATTTTATGTAAAGTACTATGCAACAAAGATTAAGGAAAACTAATCTCCTTGGACTTAAAGGCAAGGGTTTTTTGGTTTTGTTTTGCTTTTTTAAAATCATATCCCACTGTCTTTGTCTTTCTATATACAAAGCACCACATCTTTCAAGCATTTCTTGGTGTTTTATCCAGGCGAGAGGGAGAGTCAGAAGAGAGCTGTTCATAGGAAGAATTGTAAAGGGAATGAGACCAACCACAGAGTGGCTACTGTTTGAGTAATAGCCTGAATCAGCAGGGTTCGGCAGCAGGAGACACTTTTAACTAACAGCACAGCTTGTCCCTCCAGCTGGAGGGTGCCACTGCTACAGTATTTAGAACGAACGCACTAATTACCAGGGGAACAGGAGGGAAAAAGAAAGGATAAAAACACTAAGAGGGTTATTTTTCCCCTTTTAAAAATAAAACCAAGTTAAAACAAAGATTAAGCATGGGCTTTATTTTTTTTAAAAATAAACTAAGTGCCTAGTGCCAATAATCTCTTTTTAGGCAACAAGGTCCACTTTATGGTGCAAATTAGGATGAAGAAAGGATGACTTCAGAATAAAATTATCAATTGTAACCAATCTGGGATCAAATGAGACTCCATGAAGTCCTCAAGTGGAGGACAATAATTTGGGGCATGCATAATCAATGATGGTACCTGGAAGCAACTTTTTAAACCATACCCATGATTTTATCCTATACCAGTGCATATCACCACCTGCTCTGTAATTAAGATAATATCTTAGAGAATTGTCCAAGAGCACAGAGGATTTAAGCCTTTTGTCCAGAGTCACATGACTATTTTGTATAAGAGGTTAGATTGAACCCAGGACTTTCTGACTCCAAAGTCAGCTTGTTATACATTATGTCAAGCTATCTTTATCTGGAAGCAATATTGCCCCACCCTTTTTATCCCATTTCACACTCCCACCATTCATGCTTATGAGGGTACCATATATCAGATTGGTGATGGGCAAGATGTGATAGGGAAATTTTCAGTGACAACATCTTAGAACTTGGGCAGAGGCTCTCACATGGTTAATCTCTATAATATAAGGTACTACTGCCACGTTTTTGAGCAACTCCATTACTGACTTTAATAACATTGTAAAGATGGATAGATTAAGTATAGGGGCTAAAAGCAAATGATTCTGCGACTCATAGAGGCTCATGGTAACTACCCCCTCTCTTTGAACCTATACATGTGGTTGTATACTGGGTCCATTACTGGGAAAAAATCTATCTACTCAGTTGGAGAAATCTATTCTCACATTAGTTGGTTCAACATCTCCACTTTGTCTACTTTGGGGACAATTCTATTTCTGACCCTAGTATAAAGTTTCTCCGAAAAGAGAAATCAGTCAAAGTACCAACTGTATGAACATGTCAGGTTTGGGACAGATCCTTGATTTCCACATAGAAAAGGAAATGATAAACACAGAATCAGCATGTGCGTTACAGATTGATTAGAGTAGATTTCAGTTAACTTGTCACTGCCAGCATAACCAGTTGAGAGGCCAGTATTCCAGCTGCGTTGGGACATGGAACAGCTTTTTCAAGGTGGCTAATTTGCCATTTTATATTCCACCTTTATTGTGTACAGTCTGATCTATTACCAGTCTTCTTGATGGTGGTCTCCTCTCTGAAGGTGACTCTTCCCTTCATGCTGCTATTGCTTGGTCACTCTCTCCTGGTAGTGGTCAAACTGCTTGATATAGTTTGCCATCACTGTCTCGAGGAATTTTCTCTGACTGTATCATATGCCTGGAATGCTTTTCCTTCTCATCTCTTCCTATTGGCTTCTTTTAAGTCCCAACTAAAATCCTACCTTCTACAGGAATTTTTTCCTAACTTCTCTTAATTCTAGTACCTTCTCTTGGTTATTTCTTACTTATTTTGCATTTAATTTGCTCACTATATATGTTTCCTCCCCTTTATATTGTGAGTTCCATGAGGATAAGGATTGTCTGTTTGGTTTTTTTTTAATATATCTCCAGCATTTGCCACAGTGCCTGCCATATAGTGGGTATTTTCATTTATTGATTGATTGATCAGTCACTGCTGCTATAGGGAACAGCCTTATCAATTAAGTCTGACAATAAGCAATGTTCCATACTCAATTTCTTTTTTAATAACTTTTAATTCAATTTTATTTTATTTTTAAGCCCTAATTCTCTCCCTTCCTTCTCCCCCTCCCCTACTCATTGAAAGGGCAAGAAAAACAGAATCCATTACATATACATATAGTCAAGGCATTCAAAACAAATTCTTGTACTAGCCATGCTGCCTACAAACACACATAAAAAGAGAAAGAACAGAAAATATACTTCAATCTGCACTCTGAACCCATCAGCTTTCTGTCTGGAAGGGGATATTTTTCATCATGAGTCCTTTGAAATTGGTCCAGTTCTTTAATCATTGTATTGATCAGAGTTATTAAGTGTTTTGAGGTTGATCATCTTTATAATATTATTGTATAAATTATTGTCCTGGTTCTGCTCATTTCTCTTTGCATTAATTCATAAAAGTCTTCCTAAGTTTTTCTGAAACTACCCCCTTCATCATGTCTTACTACACAACAATATTTCATCACATTCACACACCATAATTCTTTGCCACCACAAAGAGAGCTGCTATAAATATTCTTGTGCACATGAATACTTTTCTTCTTTCTTTGATCTCCTTGGGGCACAGACCCAGAGTGGTATCTCTGGGATAAATTAAGTATTATTATTATTTTTGTTATATTGACTCAGCCTACCCATGAGCAATGAGTATTTCTCTTATTTAGATCTCTTTGTGTGAAGAGTGTTTTATAACTGTGTTCATATAGTTCCTGTGTGTGCCTTGACAGGTAGATTCCCAAGTATTTTATACTGTCTGCAGTTATTTTAAAGGCAATTTCTCTTTTTATCTCTTCCTGATATAATGTGTGGCAATATATAAGAATGCTGGTGATCTGTATGGGCTTGTTTTTTATCCTGCAAAACTGTGCACATGGCACATCTAAGCCTCTGCTATATCATGCGTCAAGGGAACATTTGTCAAATGAACAACAGACCTTGGAGAGGTGACTGACCATTCAAATGCAATATACAGGAAAACCTTAAGATTGGATGCCTACCTTAAGAAGGAGCTGATTTTGCTCCTATAATTAGCATGTCATCATATGAGCTCAGGTACACCAGGGTTAATTTAATGACTAGTGTAGCTCTTGGTTAGAGAGCAAAATAATCCTGCTTATTATTCTTATTTGGGTAATAAATTACTTATGCTCACTGTGCAGTTTTCTATTTGTCAACCTTCCCTGGGAACATTCAACACTTACTCCTAGCAATCATTAGATTCTATCCACAATCATGCCATCCCTGGATTTCCTAGGTAGTTTTGGTCAATTTAACAGAATACTCCTTGCTCCACATTGGTTTGAGATATGTCTATTTGCTTCTGGATAAGCCTCATGTTAAAATCAATTAATATGCCCCTACAGGATTGATGAATGTCAGGAAGATAGCTTTGGGTGTCCCTTAGGCCTCTAGCTACATCCTGGATCCAAAGTGACTATTTAGCAACATCTGCTGGTCAAAGTCATAAACACACTGAATTTGCAAAGGAAAGGATTATGTTCGCAAAAATACCATATCTGTATATTTTCATTAGGGACATTCAAGTGCCATAGGCAGGTTTTCTCATTAGGATAACCAAAGTGACAATTGTGTGCATTTCAGTAGCCATTTCTTAGTAGCTGAATCTTGTTTTTAAAAAGTAAAATGGTAATCCTTTAAAAAGAATTACCAATCATAAATTCAGGACTAGGAAAGATCTGATTTAGAATTTAGAACAAGACCTGACCAAAGTCACCCAGCCAGTGAGTAATCAGTGTAGGATTTGACCACAGGTCCTCTGCCTCTAAATTCAGCTCTCTTCCTATTATCAGTATCAAGGGAGACATGCTACAGAGGCTTCCAAGCTCTCCTACTTTCATTGCTATAGGAACACATGGCAGGAAGCATCTAAACTAAGTACTGAGGAATTGATTTATCCTTTTTGATATCCTGCTGCCTCTATCCTCATAAGAAATTAAATTAGATTTTTTTTTTCTGTTGGGAAACATAGTTAAGTTTTATTTGCATCTGCAGAACAGGGACAAGGGAACATACATTTTCTAGGGCAGAGATTTCTATTTCAACTTTCTTGGGAAATACTGATGAAGCTATAACCTTATGTGGTTTCCTGTTAGGGAAAGAAGCAGGGCCTCAATAATGTGGGAGAGATAATGGCTTTATTTTTATCAGAGGCTTCACTCAGATCTACATTCTTCCCTAGACACATTCCACACAAAGTTATCTAAAATTTACTAGCAGTAAGAAAAGAAACTAGCAAGGACACAAGCAACCAGTTTGGCTGTCTTATGTGTCTATGAAAAATTTAACACCATAGCAGGAAAAGGATGCGGAGTCAATCAAACAAGCAGACAGTTATTAGGTATCCACTAATAACCCGGTGCTAGAAATACAAAGACAAAAGCAAAGGAGTTCTTTCCCTCACAAGAGCTTGCATTCTAAAGGTCAGACCTGTACATATAAAAGGTATATCCAAGACATATATGTATGTACAAAACACATTTAAAGTATATATAGTGCAACCTTGAAGAGAAAAACAAAAACACTAACAGCTGGAGATCACCTTGAAAGGCATCTTGGACCAGAAAAGTGAGCTGTGCATTAGACACCAGGGATTCCAAGAGGGAAGAAGAAGGGAAAAAATGATAAATCCTGTTTCAGATACTTTGATTCAGACGCCTATAGTGTATCCAGTTTGAAAAGTCCAGTTGGTAAAAGGATTGGAATTTGGGGAAGAGTTTAGGGCTGTAAATCTGGACAGAGAAAATAATTGAACCCACCAAAACATGCACAGGGATGACCATAGCACCTTCCTTCCATGCATTAAACCCCAGTGAATCCCTAGTGCCTCCAAGATACTGTATTTGCTTTTTAAAAGCCTTGGTAACTTAAGCCCTTCCTGACACTTCTCCCCTCCACATACTCTGTGACTCAGTCACACTGGCCTCCTTTGCTGTTCCTTGAATAAGATAGTCTATCATGTTTCTAAGCATTTTCTTTGGATCCCATAACTGTAATTTCTCCCCTCATCATTTCCATCTCTTGGCTTCCTTCAATAACTAACCTAAAATCAAACCCTTTCCTACAAAACATCCTTATACCTTCCCTCTAAAATTATCTCCAATTTATCCTGTTTATACATAGTTGTTTACATGTTATCTCCTTCATTAGACCATGAGCTCCTCAACAATACAGCCAATTTTTTTTTTACCTTTTCTTCTATCCTTATCTCTGAGCATTGTTTAATAAATATGTATTGACTGACCAGCAACAAGCCAAGAAGCAATTACTAAGTGTTTGTTGTATGGTAACCACTGTGCTAAGGATTGAGGTTACAAATCCAAGCAGAAATCAAGGCATTTCTGCCCTCAGAGAGCTTACATTCTAATGGTGGAAGGCAATACCATAAAAGGGAGGTGAGAGAGATAAGACTAGATAATATACACAGGGTTATGGTGGCAAGGTTTATCAAAAGTCAGATGCAGAATTGGTTGACTTTCTCTAGGGTTTTCTAAATTATCATCTCATCTACAAAGAGTCTTAATTTTGTTTCTTCTTTGCCCACGCTCATTTCCTCAATTTCTTTTTCTTGTCTTATTGCTATAGTTAGCATTCCTAATGCTATATTATATTTTCTAGCACTATATTAACTTCACCTCTGAATTTTCTTAAAATAAAATCCCTCGGCAACTGCTAAAATGGAAGAAACTCCAAGTCCAAAAGAAGGAGCTGGAATGAAACAGAGTCCAATAACAGTTTACAAAGATTATAAATGTATTTATTGCCTGAGAAGAAGCTTGCAAGCTGAGATAATGTTCTCATTTGCTCAGAGGAGAGTGGGAAAGGATGAAGTATTTATATATATTTATGGCTAAATCAGGATTAAGGGAGACATAATAAATTGGGAAGTGGTGGGGGAGGGAAGGAGGAAGTCCAGGGAGAAGATATTTGTAAAGACAATCAATTAGAAAGCAGGCTGTTTGCTGCCCTTTAGATAAATCATGAACCAAGATGTCTGCTTCCCCTTAGGCAAGTCAGAAGCCATGATTTTTGCTTTTCTCTCTGAGCTACTCAAGGCTGGTTTCATCAGTTGCAGATATCTCTGAGCTCAGCTAGTTTACTTCAAAAAGGATCACTGATATGTCAAGCAGGCTTGTGTGTCAGAATTCCTCCTAATTGGCTAGTTGTTGTGTCATTCCATTGCCTGGCTCCCCTGTGAAAAAGAGAAGCTCTAATACATTTGATTGGGTAGTACAAGCATTACAGAGCTCATGTACACATCTTATTGGAAAAGTCTCTATCCCCATTACTGATAATGCTAGTTTTTCATTTTAGAAAGATGCTACTTATGAAATTAAGAAAAACTCCATTTATTTCTATGCTTTATAGGTTGCATTTTTTTTAAAGAAAATGAAATAGGAATAGATGTTGTATTATGTCAAAAGCTGTTTCTGTATTTATTGAGATAATCATATCATTTTGTTATTGATATGGTCTAAGTATAATTTTCCAAATACTGCACCAGCCCTGCATGCCTAGTTGAAATCCAGCCTGATAAGATTCAAACTCATAAATAAATGAGAGTACATAATGTTTATTGTAGTATCCTTGCTAAGCTTTTATTTAAAAATTTTATATTAATATACATTAAGAATATTGGTCAATATATTTTGTTTTGACTCTCCCTGACTCAAGTTCCAAGTCCATATTTATGAAATTGAAGGAGTTTGGAAGGACTCTTTCTTTTCTACTTTCCAAATATATATAGTTTATATGGTTTTGTAATTAGCTGTTTTTTACATGTTCAGTAGAATTGACTTGTAAATCCATTTGACCCTGGGGTTTATTCTTTGGGAGTTCATTTATGGCACCTTCAATTTCTTTTCCAAATTGTTACTTAAGTCCTCTTTCTTGCTTTGTTGATTTGGGCAATTTATATTTTTTTGTACATCTTGATCTGTTTCATTTAGATTGTTAGTCTTAATGGCATATAATTGGATGAAATAGCTCCTGCTTTTTAAAATTTCTTCTTTTTTTGTTAACTTTTGTTTATCTTTAGTTTACATCATTCCTTTCCACCAGATTTTGAGTTACAAATTTTCTCCCCATCTTTCCCCTACCCACCACTCCAAATCAGTGATGCCTCTGCATATCCCCTGCCCCAATCTGCTTTCTCCTATATCCTACCCCATCATCCCCCTGACTTTCCGGTATACCCCAGTGCCTGTATATCTTATTACCCAGTTGCCTGTAGTTATTATATATATATATATATATATATATATATATATATACACACACACACACACACATGTACATATTTTTTTAACATTTGATTTTAGAACTTTAATAAATTCGAGATTCTTTCCCTTCCTCTCTCATTACCCACCCTCACTGGAAAGACAAGCAATTCAATACAGGCCCTATATGTATAGTTATGCAGACCATTTCTATGATGGACATATTGTGAAAGACTGACTATATTCCCCTCCTTCCTATCCCATCCCCCACTTGTTCTATTCTCTGCTTTGTCCCTGTCCTTTTACAAAAATGTGTGCTTCTAACTACCCTACCCCCCAACCTGCCCTTCCTCCATCATCTGCCCTCTCATCGCCTTCCCCAATACTCTCCTGTAGGGCAAGATACCCAATTTAGAATGCATGTCATTCCCTCCCTAAGCCAAATTCAATGAGGGTAAGGTTGACCCATTCCCTTTTGCCTTCCTGTTCTTCCCTTCCATTGTAACAATTAAATCTTGCCTCTTCTATATGAGATAATTAACCCCATTCTATCTCTCCCCATCTCCTCTCATCATATTCCTCTCACCTCTCAATTTCACCTTTTAAAAATCATCCCTTCCTCTTCAATTGATCCTGTGCCCTCCATGTATACCTGTACACATATATACACACACTGACATATGTATTCATATGCATATATACCCTCCTATATAGACATATATGGATGTATACACACACACACACATATATATTATACACATTCATATATTCCTTCAACTATTCTCATATTGAGCAAAGTTTCATAAATTACAATTATCGTTTTTCCATGTAGGCACATAAATAGTCCAACTTTGATAAGTTCCTTATGATTTCTTTTCCCTGTTTACCTTTTCATGCTTCTTGTATTTGCATGTCAAATTTTCTATTTAGCTCTGGTTTTTCATCAAGAATGCTTGAAAGTCCTCCACCTCACTGAATGACCATATTTTC
>CM053591.1:67827592-67843240 GCA_028646515.1 Pseudochirops corinnae
AAAATTTAAAAAAAAAAAAAAAAAAAAAAAGAAATTAAACTTCTGTTTGACTCCTGGCTCTCCAGGCCCTAGCCTGCTTCGTTCGGCTCTTGCCATCCATGAGTTAGAGGCTGCTTTGGTCTCATTGACATATGGGATTGACACTGTACAAATCACTGGTAATACCTATGGCTAAAGAAGGGGTAAGGAATATTTTCTAACAAGGACCTCCCCCCCCATCCCCACCAATAACTTAAGGATTCTTAAAATAAAGAACATTTTACTGTATTTAAAACATACATAATATATACGTGTGTTATATATTATATATCTTTAATTTATTAAATATATAAATTTGTTGTTCAGTCACTTTTCAATTGTGTCTGACTCTTCACGAATCCATTTGGGGTTTTCTTGGCACAGATACTAGATCGGTTTGCCATTTCCTTCTCCAGCTCATTTTACAGATGAGGAAACTGAGGCAAATAGGGTTAAGTGACTTGCTCAGGGTCACACAGTTAATAAGCATATCAGGTCAGATTTACACTCAGGTTTTCCTGACTCCAGGCCTAGTGCTCTATTCACTAGGTGCCTCTAATATATAAATGTAAACTTGTATATGAGTAATACATAAATATATCTATGATATAGAAATATATGTATATGTAAACATTTTTACATAAGATATGTATATATACACATACATCTAAACCATTACATTCATTTACTTTTTTTTTTTTTGCAGGGGGGAAGGCAGGGCAATTCGGGTTAAGTGACATACAGATAGTTTTTCGTGTTAAGTTTCTGAGGTCGGATTTGAACTCAGGTCCTCCTGACTCCAGGGCCGGTGCTCTATTTACTGCGCTACCTAACTGCCCCCCACTCATTTACTTTTAAAATTAAGAACTTTATTTAACAATTACAAATACTTTTTTAAAACCTTCAGTTCTAACTTATGGCCAGCTAAGTGAGAAAGGCCATGGGATGATTGAAGAAAGACAGAAGTGAGACGATTCAATAAGAGAGAGGCATACATTCTTCCATCTAGAGGGCCTCATGGCCTTATTGTCCTAGAAACAAGCCTACTCATTTTGACTTTGTTTTTCACCCATGTTATTTCACTCTCTCGGAAACTTTTCCCTTTTCAGTGTATGTCCAAATAATTTACTTCCTTCGAGGCTCACCTCAAGTGAAAATCCTTAGAAAACAATTACAAGGTAATTGAGGGAAATGAAGAAACTAGTTAGAGAATCAGGAAAGGCCTGATGCCAAGGTGGTTTGATGAAAATTGGGAAGCCTAAGGTGAGGAGGAGTACATTCCAAGCGTGGGTTATTTATTGTTATTGCTTCATGCATGCTACTTTTATCACCCACCGTCTAGCCTGCTTTTTGTTATTTTTCCCTTACATTTTGTGTAATAACTGGGACTTATTCAAATATTCTTGTCATTGCCTTATTAAACTACAAGCTCTTTGAGGGCAGGGAACGTTTTTCCTGAACTTTGTATCCAGCATCTAGCTCAGTGTCCTGCATACAGTCAATAGATATTTTAGTAAATGTTAATAAATGAATGTTAAATGAATAGATTCATAGGACTGCTGGATCTCAAAGGACCTCAGAGAAGGTTTAGTCCAAACCCTACCAAGACCATGGACTTCAGTTACAAAACTCCCTTATGACTAATCACAGAGACTGGTAAGGACCTCTAGTGACAAAAAAAAAAGTTATTAATCTTCAAGGTAACCTCTTCCATTTTTGGATAAAATGTTCCCTTATGTTTAACTGAAATCTTGTTTGTAGTTTCCACCCATTGGTCCTAGCTCTGTCCTCTGGGGCCAAGCAGACTAAGCCTAATCTCTCCTTTACATTGTGTTTGTCCTTTGTTTTTGAAGAGGACCACGGCATCAAGGAAATGAAGACATGACTTGCGTTTGACTTGGATTTGAATGAGGGAAAACTAATGACAACCCTTCAATTGATGAATATATTTATCATGTTCTCCCTACTAAGTCTTGTCTTAAATATCTCTGCTTCCTTTAACAGGTTCCTATATTAAAGTATTTCTCTTCAATTTGCTCTCCTGGTCAACCTTTTTTTTTTGAACTGCAACTTATTATTGTTTGCTATAAAAGACAGTGCCTACTTTTCAAACTTTTACGTGCTTTTGTACCTTTCTTGAGATTTAATAGCTGACATTTCAAGTAGTTCTGCTCAGTATTAGTTCAATATGATATTATTTTTGTTTGCCAACAGGATGCCTTATTTGTTTGGAAGAGATTTACTAGTGTCACTCAGCTATTTCCTTTCTTTTTAAAGATTTTAAGAAATTTAAGATTTAAGATTTTAAGAAATCTTAAGAAACTTTAGGAATTTAAGAAATGGTCAAAAGGCTATGTGGTACAGAGTGGATAGAACATCAGTCCTAGAGAGCATCAGTCCTAGAGTCAGGAGGACCTAAGTTCAATTCTGTCCTCAGACAGATTTGTAATAGCTATGTGATCCTGGTCAAGTCACTTAATCCTGATTGCCTCTCAAAAAAAGAAAAGAAATGGTCAACTACCATACTTTTGTTTTTACCATCATTTAGTGCCTTAACTCTTTCCAAGACAGCAGTCCTACTGCTCACTGCCCATTGCTAGTATAACCATTGCTAGTGTCTTGTTTTTTAATGAAGAGGATAATATATAAAGACTTACAGCCTCAGTAAACATGGCTGAAAATTGAAGATGACAAGCAATTTCATTTGTGTTGAAATACTTGTAGTACTAGGAGAAAAAATTTCATATTTAGTCTTGAATACTTACGTTGTTTAAAGCAGAAATACTTAAACGCTTATACGTATTTGGGCACAAGGTTAAAAGCTGTTTGTTTCATGACAAATATATATGTGTATGTATGTATGTATGTATGTATATATAGTGCCCAAAACAAAAGTTAATACTTAAGATGTAATCTTTCCAGAAAAGAACCCTGACCCAAAATTCAACAGGGATAGTGAATTTAGAGGGATAGAGGATGGGTGCTTCAGAAGAGAGGCCCTTGGCTAAATCTGGGCTACTACTTGGTTTCTCAAGGTTTCTGGGACCCTGTCCAAAAGGGAACAGGTTGCAGCTATACTCAAGAAATATTCTGGGCTTGAATTCTTTAAACTTCACATTGCTGGGAGGACAAAGAAAGAAGACTGGTCTCCAAGGCAGCCAGTTCAGATGCTTTATCCAACTCTGAAATTCATTTAATGACAGAACAAGATGGTAGGGGGCCAGCAAAGGCGGAGAGGAGAGGCTCTCAAAGAAACTCTACTGGGTTTTGGCTTCTTATCTGATTTGGCTTGGAGCTTCTAATTGAGCCCTGGAATGAGAAGTTTTCACAACAGGGGGATTTTGAGGCCCTCTGCATTTTATCTTGTCCTTCTTTATTCTATTGTGACATCGGAATCACAGACTTTCAGAGTTGGAAGCGACGTCAGAACTCACCTTGGCCAACCTGTGCCTCTATGTGGTCCCTGAGAAGTAGTCATCTTACCTTTGTTTAAAGACCTCTGGGGAAAGGGAATCTCACTATCTCTTGAAACAGTTCATTGCTCTATAATTGTTAGGATATTTTCCCTTACATCAAGCCTAAATCTATTTGTGCATCTTTTGTCTATTGCTCCTAATTCCATCGGAAGACAAACAAAACCAGGACAACCCTTCACATATTTATTTAATTTCATCTTCTTTCCTAAGTGTTTTATTCTCCAGGTTAAATCTCTCCAGTTTTTCTGACCATTCTTTATACAACATGGTAAAGTTACCCTCCTGGTTATTGTCCTTTGGATATGCTCCAGTTTGTCAATGAACTTCCTAGGATGTGGTAGCCACAACTGAACACAAGACTCCAGATGTACTCTGATCAAGGCACATTTGATTGGACTGTGACTGACAATTTTAAAGTCATTACAGGAAAGGAGCTTTAAACAAATATATTTGGGTGGGGAAAGTAAAAATCATAACTTTTCAGTGTATATTAAGGTAGAGAGTGGAAAGCAGGGAATAGGACCACAAATTTCAGTCAGAGCCTTCTCCCACTATGCAAATTCTCAAGTTTTATCCATATATTGAACTAAAACATTTTGATCCCACTTTATCGCTGGAGTTTGATGGTGAATTTCCATCTCCACACTCATGCTTTGCCTGTGTCCTGGGCCTCAGGAGAGCAGCTAAGGAAGTATATGAGTTCTATTTCTGAAGGCCTGAATAGTCTTGGAAGATGGCCCTTGGATGTCTGCTGTAGGCTAAAGGTGACTTCTGAGGCTGGCTGAGGCCTAAGGGTTTTTATCTGTTTGAACTAGACAGGTTCCTTTGAGACAGTTGTGCTTGAGCCAACTCAAAGTCAACTCAAAATTCCAGGGAGAAGGTCCATATTTCTCTACATGCTGGTGGTATTAATTGGCACCTCCACACTGGTTTCTCAGTGCCTTTCTAATCTTCACCAATTCAATGGTCATATCTCAAGTAATTTCTACATGAATGCTATACAGAAGAGTCTCAAAAAAACCCTCATTTCTCACTTGATATGCTAACAACTGAACATGGTAGAATCTGTTAATTTGACAGACTTGTTTTTCTTTAGTTTGCTTGTTTTCATTTTGCTGAGCCCCATTTTAAACACTTCCTGTCAAATGCAGATATTTTTGGCCTCAAGTCCTTGTAGGACTTGAGAAATTATGATTATTGGTCTGTCATTTGTAAAACAAACCACCTGTCCATGTTCTAGCTAAACTGCTGAGGACTTTAGTTTTTCTTAAGACTTAAAATTGTAAAACTCACAGGACTAGATGCCATTTTCCTTGCTAAGGTTCCTATGGTATGCTGGGGATAACACTGAACAAAACCATGGATTCTGCCACTAACTCCACCTGCAAAGTAGCCTCGGATGAAGGGTTACTAGGACCAGAAGATAATAGATTAAGAGCTGAAAGAGGCTTTAGAGATTGCCTAGTCCAGGGTGGAGAACCTGTGGCTTTGAGGCCACATGGGAGACCCAAGATTCCCTGCCTAGTCCTAATCCATCCCCTTCACTTCACAAATGAGAATAGTGAGGTTCAGAGAGGTTGGGTAAGAGATTTACCCCAGATCACCCAGTCAGAAGACTCAAAGATGGGATTTGAACCACAGTCTTCCTAAATTTGGTGCTAACACATTATCTTCTATATTCTTGGAGGTCAGAACAAAGCTGAGAACCCTGTGCCTTCTAAGTTTGTAGGGAGAGAGGGAAAGAGAAAGAAAGGGAAGAAACCAAGAAAGAGAGGGGAGATAGATATCTGGTGTATGGTAAATGGGTGTGTGTGTACTGTTTATGTGTGTCACTCTTGATGTGGCATGCTGTTTGCGTTTCAATCAGACATTAATTTCTTGAGGTCTAACCACCACTTATTGTTAGGAAAAAAAAAAAAATCACATCTTTGTTCAGGGAAAATCAGTTCCAAGGATCTTTGGCCATAAGAGTGACTTACAAAATAACAGTTTTGAGGAGTTAAATGTAAATAATTGAAAACATGTGGATAGATTCCCTTTAAATGTTTGACTACGCTTTTAAAAATGGAGGTGGGAAAATGTGGGAGAGGAAGGAGAATGCTTGACAGAGGCCTCCTCTGCAGTTATTGAACCCAGAACATTTTCAAAACAAAACAAACAAACAACAAATAGACGTTTTGCTGAATCTGAAAATCCTGCTGGATTTTGTTATTTCTAATGAGAAGCAGGTATTGAAAATGATCATTAGGTTCTGGAGGCAAATTTTTTCATGCTGACCTTTCTCCCTTAAGAAGCATGTCTTCCCTGAATGCTAGCCCTAGTCATATAGAGAAAGAATGTGTGTTTTTAATTTAAGCCTATCCCTATTGTTTAGACCTAACAGAACTGGGAAGGGCAGAACACCATCATACATTGCTTAAAGCCTCTTTAACTGCTGAAGACTCCCCCAGAACTGAATTATGAAATTTTATTTTATTTCCTAGTCTTCTCTCTCAAATTACCATCTTCTGAAAGAGACAAACTCACCAGCAGCCTAACCCCCTACATCAGAAGCCACTCCTTAGATATTTTAACCCTTTCACATCTGGAACATAAAAGAACATCTGTCTTCCTATCCTCCCCTTTTTCCTTCAGTTCTGGAACTATGATCAAAACAACTCTGCCAATGTTCCTTGAAAGAGTGTGTCCATATGCTCCCCAGTGGTTCTACTCACCATGCAGACACTGAAGTACTTCCTCTCTCTCATGTGTGTCCACCCATTATGATGTTTTGCCTTTGTATTCAGAGAGCTTTAAAATGCTTGACACTTATTAAGATTAATCATTTTTATTCATTCATTTATCCATCCTTCCATTCATGCATGCACCCATTCTTAGCTAAAGTCCTTTGATACACTCCCACTGGAAGATAGCCTTGGTATCCAGGTCTTGGTCAGTGAATAATAAATTCTGGCATTTCCTCCCAATCTGGGAAGGTTTCTAGTAAAGGTATATAGATATTGATGTCTTCAGAGGATTAGCACAGCTAACTCTAGGGAAGCTCTTCATAAGATTAATCACAAGGCAAAAATTTCATGAAAGCCATCTACTAAGGTGGTGGTTCTTGAAGGGGGTGCCACAAAATTAGGGAAGTTATGTTTGTTGTTGTTCAGTCATTTCAGTCATGTCTGACTCTGTGACCCTGTTTGGGGTTTTCCTGGCAAAGATACTGGAATGGTTTGCCAATTCTTTCTCTAGCTTGTTTTACATATGAGGAAATTGAGGCAAACAGGGTTAAATTGCTTGCCCAGGGTCACAGAGCTAGTAAATGTCTGAGTCTGGATTTGAACTTAGGTTTTCCGGATTCTAGGTCTGATGCTCTATCTTCTATAACATGTAGCTGTCCTTTGTTGCTATATAATTGTAGACAAAAAAATTACAAATAGCTGTGTTTAATATAACTTTTACTTAATAATGATTGCTAATATTTATATGTCATTGTGTTATTGTTATTTTGTCTTCACTAGTGTGGGGGTTTCACTAGTGTGGGGAACTCCCAATATAGAAACTCTTTCCACTGATGCCCATTGAAAACTAGAGTGGTCAAATGATATGAATAGGCAATTTTCAAGGGAAGAAACTCAAGTTATAGCCATATGAAAAAAATGTTGCAGATCACTAATAATTAGAGAAATGCAAATTAAAGCAACTCTGAGGTACTGCTTCATACCCATCAAATTTACAATGTTGACCAAAAAAAGGAAAATGATAGCAGTGAGAGGAGCTAAAAGAAAATGAGTACATTGATATGCTTTTGGTGGAGTTCTAGATTGGTCCAGCACTTCTGAAAAGTTGCTTGGAATTACCACCCCTGCCCCCTTGCAACTTACTAAACTATGCATTTTTTTTCATCCAGCTATATGACTACTGGATCTATACTCTAGAGGTATCAAAGAAAGAGAAAATGACCCATATGTTCAAAATATTTACAACAGCTCTTTTGATGGTAGCAGAGTAGTTATAGTAATACTAGTAAATAAAACATTTATTGAGTATTTACTATGAGCTAGACACAGTGCTAAGTGCTGAGAATAGAAGTATGAAAAAAAGAAAGTTCTAGCCCTCAAGGGGCTTAGGATGAAAATGAGAAGGGAAATGAGATATCTGAGAAGATATCTGTCCTGTCCTTCTGCTTTAAATAGAGATTGAGGAATTTATGGCTCTACCCTCTAATTTGAGGGGCTAAAGGTACTGATAAGATGTGAATGCCAAGATTGATTGGATTTTGCTACTGGAAACTAGTAACAGCTAATATTAATAGAGAATGTTTAAGATTTGTAAAACAATTTATAAATATTATCTAACTTTATCCTTACAATAACCCTGGGTGGTAGGTGCTATTATTGTCCCTATTCTACAGATGAGGAAGCTGAAGTAGACAGGGATAAAATGAATTACACAACTAATAAGTTGAGATTGGATTGATTTATTTTTAAATTTAATTTTATTTGATCAAATTTAATTCAAATTATTTATTATTTAATTAATTTTAAATTATAAATATATAATTATATATTGATAATATGTAAAATAATATTATATATTGATAATATATAATATATAAAATAATTTAATTTAATTTAAATTTAATTTTATTTGATCAATCAGCAAAAGTCTGCCCTGCCTCCTACCTCACACCTTAATTAAGAATTTTAAAAAATGTTATGTACATTTATAGTTAAGCAAAAGAAATTTCTGCATAGGACATATCTAAAAGAATCTCAATAGACAGACAGGCAGACAGACAGACAGATAGAGAGATGGACAGATACATAGATAGATAGATAGATAGATAGATAGATAGATAGATAGATAGATAGATAGATATAGATGGATATATAGCTATAGATATCTATATCTGTGTCTCATTCTGAATTCTGAGACTTTCACCTCTTTATCAGCATGTATTGTATGTTTTACTGTGAGTCCTCTAGAATCTTGGTTGGTCATTATGTTGATCATAATTTTGTTTGTCTTTACAGTATTGTTCTCATTGTGTAAATGGTTTCCTGTTTTTTTTCCACTTCACTCTCCATCAGTTCATACAAATCTTCCTATGTTTCTCTGAAACCATCCTCTTTATTTCTTACAGCACAATAGTATTCTATCACATACATACATGCACCATAATCTATTTAGCCATTCTCCAATTGATGGGCATGACCTCAGATTCAAATTCTTTGCTACTTCAGAAAAAGCTATAAATATTTTTGTACATTCTTAGAGTTTGTTTTGCTTTGGATTGATCTCCCCTTATCCTACTTTCCCTTTCTTCTCTTTCTCTTCTGTTTCCCTGTAAAATGAAGTTTTTTAACCACATCTGTGTGTGTGTATGTGTGTGTGTGTGTGTGTGTGTGTGTGTGAGATTCTTCTCTTCTTTGACCAGTTTAGATGAGAATGAGATTCAAGTGTTAGCTGTTCTCACAAACCTGTCTTCCTTGTTTTTATAGAATTTTACTTGTACTCTATTATATGAGATAATTCCCTCTAACCTTCTTTTCCCTTCTGCTTCTAGCATATTCCTTTTCTCCTCCCTTTATGTTTTATGAAAGATCACCAAAGCATAACAGAATCTCTCTCAGGTCTTTTTAAAAAATGTATTTATTTGCTTTTAGTTGACAACATTCAGTTCCACAGTCTCTTAAGTTTCTAATTTTCTCCTCCTCCCTTTCCTCCCCCCCTCCTACCATCGTGGCATGTAATCAAATATAGGTTCTACAAATACCTTCATGTTGAACATTAGTCATGTTGTAAAGGATTTTAACCAACAGTCCGAACAATGAGAAAAAAGGGATAAAACAAAACAAAACACAAATGAGAGAGGGCAAATAGTTTGCTTCAATCGGCAGACTGTAGTTCTTTCTCTGGATGTGGATATCCCTTTCCATCATGAGTCTTTTGTAGTTGTCTTCTAACCTTGTATTGCTGAGAGGAGTCCAGTCTATCAAAGTTAGTTGTCACACATACAATGTGTCTGTAATTGTGTACAAAGTTCTGGTTCTGCTCTCCTTGCTCAGCATCAGTTTATATAAGTCTCTCCAAGTTATTATGAAGCCTGTCTGCTCCTCATTTCTTATAGCACAGTAGTATTTCATTACATTCATATACCACAACTTGTTTAGCCATTCCCCAATTGATGGGCATCCCCTTGATTTCCAATTCTTCGCCACCACAAATAGAGCTGCTATAAATATTTTTGTACATATGGGTCTTTTTCTTACTTTTGTGATTTCTTTGGGATACAGCCCCAGAAGTGGTGTTGCTGGGTCAAAGAAAATGCACTTTTTTAATAGCCCTTTGGGCATAGTTCCAGATTGCTCTGCAGAATGGTTGGATTAGTTCGCAGTTCCAATTTTTCCACATCCTCTCCAGAATTTATCATTTTCCTGTTTCATTACCTTAGCCAATCTGACCAGTGAGATGTGGTACCTCAGAATTTTTTTGATTTGCATTTCTCTAATCAACAGTGATTTAGAGCATTTTTTCATATGCTTATAAATATCTTTTAATTTCTTTAATTTCTTCCTCTGAAAACTGTCTGTCCACATACTTTGACAATTTATCAGTTGTTTCTGGGTCTTCTGACTAATTAGATTCCCTCTAGGAACCCTGATGGTGACAGGATTCATTTGGGGGCACATGTATCATCTTCCCATATTTGAATGTAAGCAGTAGATATTTATTTAGTTCTTTACCATTGGTCATTCACATTTACCTTTTTATATTTCTCTTCACTCCTGTGTTTGAACTTCAGAGTTTCTCTGCAGCTCTAGTCTGTTCATCAGGAAGGCTTGGAAGTCCTCTGTTTCATTAAATATCTATGTCTTCCTCTGTAGGAATTACACTCAGTTTTGCTTGGTAAGTTATTCTTTGCTATAAATCTACATTCTTTGCCTTCTGGAATATTATATTCCAAGTTCTCTACTCTTTTATACTGGTAACTACTAAATCACATACAATCCTAACTGTGACTGCTTATTGCTTTCAGTACTTTTTTCTTTGACCTGGAAGATCTGGATTTTGGCTCTGATGTTCCTGGGAATTTTCATTTGTGGATTTCTTCCAGGAGGTGACAATGAATACTTTCTTTTTCTACTTTGCCCACTGTTTTTAAGAGATCTGAGTAGTTTTCTTTTAAGAGTTCTGAAAATATGATATTTATGCTTTTTTTGTTTTGCTTTTACCATGGCTCTCAGGTAGTCCAATGATTCTTAAAATTTTTTCTCCTCAATCTATTTTCTAGGCCAGTTGTTTTTGCTATGAGATACCTTACATTTCTCTCTATTTTTTCAGACTTTTGACTTTGTTTTATATTTCTTGTTGTTTCACGGATCCCACGAGTTCTTGTGGTCCATTCTAATTTTCAGGGAGTTTATTGCTTGGGCAAGATTTTATACCTTTTCTAATTCTTTCTTCCATGCCTTTCATTTCTTTTACATTTTTTCCCTCAAGCATTCTTATTTCACTGATATAAACTTTTTAAAACTCTTGCTTCATGTCTTCCAGGACTTCCAGTTGATTTTATGCCCAGTCTATGTTTTGTTTGTCTTTGAAGCTTTGCTTGTAGACATTTTGGAGTCATTCTCTACTTTTGAATTTGTACTTTGAAAGTCCCTATCACTGTAATAACTTTTTATGGTTAGAGTCTTTTTTTCTTTGCTCATTCTTCCAGCCTACATCTTGATTTTGGACTTGATGTTAGGGCCAAGTTCTGTGCAATTTGGAGGGAAGGTCTTTACTGGTCATGGTCCTACTTTCTTTGGGTATTGAGTATTGTGTCATTCCAGGCTCTCACCTGTAGGATTTTAGCTTTCCCAATGTGGTCTTATCTAAGGTAAAATCTGATCTCTCTCAACCTTGACCTCCACCTCCACCTCCGGCCAAGCTCTGCAAGTTCCTGACCTAGATTTGGTCAGAGCAGTAGTAGACTATTGCCGGACTCAGTCACTATCAACTAGCTAGAGAGCTCTGCTGGTTCAGAGGGACAGAACTGTAATCTTCCCTTTGGTCTAGGATTCCTGCTGTAGTTATTCCTCTATCAATTTAGATTTCACCTCACTTCTGGCATCTGAATCACACACCTGCTACTTGCTTCTGAATTTACTTCTTGCTCAGTATACAGGGTAGATTCCTTGATTCTCATCCCAGAATGCCACTCCTGGGTGTAGGTCTCTTCCTCAGTTCCACCTTAGATCTATGACTCAGAACTGGGTAATATGTGACAAAGCTGCCAATCAGCACCTATTCCTGTACTTTGCACACACAAGGTCCTCTTGCTCACCTGAAATGCTCTGGGCACAGAGCTCCTGGAAAAACCCTGTCCCCCCTGCCCCCAACCACAGACCTCTTTTTTTCCCTATGCTGACCTGGGATGAAGTCATTACTCATGATATAGTCTTGGATTTCTCTATCAGAATTCAGTCATCTGCATTTTGGGGGGGTCTGTTTGGAGGAGTTTGGTGGGGTGGTACTTACTGTATTTATTTCTGCTTCTTGCCATCTTGGCTCTGCCTCCCTGAGACTAGATTTAAACTCAAGTCTTTGTGAATCCAGGTCCTACTCTATCCACTGTTCTACCTGACTGCTTCTAAGTGGGTGCCCATGAAAAAGGGAATGACTGGACACATTATGATATATAAAGGTAATGGAATACTATTGCTCTGTTACAAATGACAAAGGTGATGTTTACAGAGAAGACTTAAAAAGTCATCTGAACTGGTGTAGGGTGAAATGAACAGAACTAGGAAAACAATTTGTAGTATATTATAGTAATACCACTGTAAAAAAAAATAATTTTGAAAGACTTAAGAACTCTAATCAATGCAACAAGCAACCACTATTCCAGAGGAGGACCAGTGATGAAGAATGCTACCCACCTATAGATAGAGAGGTGATGCAGAATGAGATATATGATTTTAGACGCAGCCCATGGGTGGGGGGGCAGGGTGTATTTTTCTTGACTGTGTGTTTGTTACAAGGTTGTTGCTGTTTTCTCCCAGTGGGTAGGGTGTGGTAGGTGTTAGGTCAGCACTGGGAGATGGAGGGGTCGATGGACTGATGGGACCAGGACCCTTCTGAATTTCTCTGCATCTTCACAAAATGAAAGGACAAACCCAGAGCAGGCTTTGCCTCTCTCCCAGCCCCTCAGGCCTCAGGGAGCCTGAACAAGCCACCCTATTAAATAGAGGAATGTCTAAATAACTATGTTACAAATGGCCCTGTGCAGCCCACAGGACCAGAACTGGATACATTGCTTCTGGATCATACCCAGGGTGACAAATGTGAGCTGGGAGAAGTTTTTTCCCTGCTGTTGCCATATTAAAAAACTCATGCCACACATGGTTGGAGGTGGGGGGAGACTCTCCAGATTGACAAGGTGGTGTAATGGCTATGAATCCAAAACAATTTCTTAGCTTGACATTTGTGATAAGAGGAGCTTTGTGGTTTTGGCTGCTTGTCCTTCCTCCCTTTGTCCCTTCCACCCACCCTCTCCACTCAAAGAATACTTCTGATTGAGTGTCAGATTTCCCTTCTCCAGTCTAGCTTGTGTCATCCTCAAAGTAAAATGCTTCACATGTGTAAAAGGAGAATACATTAGAAAGAAAAGCATTCTTCTTTGTGTTCATTCAGTGTAACTATTCACTTAGGAAGCACCTGTGACCATCAATAACCAACAGGCAACAGTAGAATTATAGAATACTAGTGGTATAAGCAAACTTAGAGCCTGAGTCCAACCTTTTGAGTTGTTACAGTTGAAGAAACTGAGGCCCAGAAAGGTTAAATATGTAATATATAAGAACAATGCTATGTTAGCTTGTTAGCTATATAATATAGCTAACAAGAAGAACAATAGACCTTGGAGGGTGGAGTAGAGAAATAATTAGCAAGGCTGGGATTATACTTCTGGTCACACTTTTATTTTCAAAGCTAATTGTTAAAGTAAGACCCAGCGGATGCTTTTATTAGAGGAATTAGCACTGGGGGTGTTAGCCCAGTGTTGGAAAGATTATAAGTAATTCAATAAATCATTGAAAGCAAATATTGTCCAAGCCTAACTCCCTGATGTGAAATACAAGGGTTGTGAAATCCTATCAGTCAGTATTTTTTAAGGCCTACTGTGTGCTAAGCACTGTGCTAAGTACAGTGGGGATACAAAGAAAGACAATAATCAGTTCTTGTTTTGGAGGTAGTGGGAAGAGAGATCATGAAAGCTACATACAAACAAGATATACATAAAGGATAAATTAGGAATAGTTTCAGAGGGAAAACATTAAGATTAAGACAGATTGAGAGAGAGTCTTGTAGAAGGTGAGATTTTAGCTGGGATTTGAATAAAGCCAGAGAAGCCAGGAGGTGGACATGAGAAGGGAAAGAATTCCAGCATTGGAATTCAAATATACTTAAAGAAATTCAGCGGCAGCTAGGTGATGCAGTGGATAGAGCCAGCCCTAGAGCTAGGAGGACCTGAATTTAAATCTAACCCCAGACATTTACTAGCTGTGTGATCCTGGGCAAGTTTGATTGCTTGCAAAAAAAAGAAGGAAGGAAGGAAGGAGGGAAGGAGGGAGGGAGAGAAGAAGGGAGAAAAGGAAGGAAGGAAGGAAGGAAGGAAGGAAGGAAGGAAGGAAGAAATTCAAACACATTTTCATTAAACGGTAGCTATCAATGAAAGTATAAGTGTGTGGATCTGTGAATAGACTCCATATTCTCACAATGCTTGGGGTAGAGGAAAGCCATTGTTATTGGGAACATTTTTATTTGGATCATACCTTCCAGGAACTTGTGTGTGAACTCCCAATGCAAGGTGATAGAATCCAGCAGTACTCTGAAGGAGCGGATGTACTTCCAGGACACAGTTTAAAAAAGATGATAAGATTCTTCTGGAGGTTGTCCAAAAAAGGTATCATGATAACTGAGATGATGGAGAGAAATATGGCAAGAGGCTTCCCTTCTGATTCTGAGACATCAACAGTATTCTCCTGACTGCTCTGCCAGGAGGGAGCTGGAGTTCTTTCTGGGTGGTGTCCTAAGAAGTCAGATCGCTCAAGATTACTACTTGGATGTGGAAAGGGGGACATTTAAGCAAAGACTGCTATGTATGCTACTCTCTAACACAGTTTCGTGATTGTATTGATGTGTCCCCCTCCCACTGGGTTGAGAAAGCAGGGAGGAGCAGTCTTCTGGGAATGAGTGCTCAGAGCCTTGAATTCTTGATCCAATTCCGTGTTATTCCCTTGCTGTTCTGTTTGAACTGAATGTCATTGGTTTGAATTCATGTGTCATCTGGCGTGGTCTGATGTTAGTGAGGGATCAGAGCGGTGAATTTGATGAGACAGCTCAAACAGTACCATGAATCAAAGCCAATGTTCTGACTTGATTAAACAGTTGGCTTTGAGATGACAAGTGTAAACTTGTAAGTGTAGCTGTGTAAATTAAAATTGTAACTATATGCACACATTTTTCTTGAACTATTGGTCCAGATAGCTATTTTTCTATTACTTAGTCACGTCCAACTCTTATGACTCCATTTGCGGTTTTCTTGGCAAAGTTACTGGAGTAGTTTGCCATTTCCTTCTCCAGCCCATTTTATACATGAGGAACTGAGGCATACAGGGTTAAGTGACTTATCCAGGTCACACAACAAATAACTATCTCAGGTCAAATTTGAACTCAGGTTCTCCTGACTCTGGACCTGGTATTCTATCTACTACATCACCTAGCTTCACCATAATGGGTACTTGGTAAATGCTTGTTTCCTTCCTTTCCTTTTCACCCCTTCTCACAGCCATCCTGTCCTTACCTTTTAAAAAAGATTTTCTTGGAGATTTTGGTCATGGCTTCAAATTTTCTGGAATCTTTTCATTTATCTTCTCCCTTTCCTCTGCTGTCTTTTTATCCTCTAACACCTACTGACTTCAGGAAATCCTAATTCCTTTCTTCCTTTCCCCAGGCTCTATTAACATTTTAAATGTTGAGGCGGAGCCAAGATGGCGGCATAGCAGCAGCAACATATCGCAGCTCTCACATAGCCACTCCAAAATACCCATAAAATAGGACTCTAAACCAATCCTAGAACTCCAAAACGCACACAAGGATACTTCCCACTAAAGTCAGC
>CM053591.1:67843740-67865294 GCA_028646515.1 Pseudochirops corinnae
CCTAAGAACTGCCTTTGCTGCATCCCACAAGTTTTGGTATGATGTCTCATTATTGTCATTCTCTTGAATGAAGTTATGTAGTAGACCAGACTTTCATGCCCCCCCTCTTCTATGAGGCAGATATGCAGAAAGAATATAATCTTGTTGAGTGGATGCTTTCATTGGCTCTATGAATATCTAAAATAGTTTGTGTGTCTGGGAAAGGTCCTGAGGAAGAAGTCTCATTGAATAATTAGCCTTGGGCTGGGGTAGGAGTGGTCATTTCCAAAGAAAGGTCCTGGCATTTCAATTTACTCAAAGTATCTGCTATAAGGTATATAAACCCTGTGATTTTCTTGTACTATGGCTCTGTATGAAATGGTTCTGTAATAAACAGACTATCAAATACATCCCCATCTTTCCCTCTCCCTTTTTTTTCTCTCTCTCTCTCTCTTTTCCTTCAGCTGGTTGCTGAGCCACAAACTGTGCTGGTCGCAGCAAAGTTACTGATTGTTTCTCTAATTTCTTGTTTAACCCATTCATTCTTTAGGATTAAATTATTTAGTTTCCAATTGGTTTTTTTTCCTATCTTTCCATGGCCCTTGATTCTGAATTCTCTTTCTCACCTCTCTCTCTTCCACCTTTTGAGAAGGCAAGAAAAAAAAACTCATTGTGAATACAGGGTCAAACAAAACACATTTCTGCATCAGTCACGTCTCTAGCTAGAAGTAGATAGTAAGTTTCTTCATGATTCCTCTGGGCCTGTTGTTGGTTTCATGGTATTATTGATAGTTTTTACAAAGTTTAAGAACGGACACAGTGTTGAATTTTAATAAGAAACATCATTGTTTAAAAATATATGATATTTCGGCCACTGTTTTTATAAGTTTGTACCATTTGTACTTCTAAAGTTACTAAAGGTTAAAAATGCACTAAGTTTTTTAGGACACGCACCCATTTATTTTTAAATGTGTGACTGTAGGTAAATCACTAACCTCTCTGGAGTCTCAGTCTCCTATGTAAAAGGAGGGGCTGGATCCTTTTATTTTCCTTTTCTGAATCATCAGTACTCTGAACCTTGGTGTGTGTATGCTCAAGAACTCAATCCTGGGCTATCTATTCTTCTCTTTCTATGAGCTGTCTCTGGGTCACCTTGACTTCCAGGCATTATCTCAATTTGAATCTCCCAGCAGAAAAATAATAGCTGACATTTACATAGTTCTTTTTGTTTTGTTTTGTTTTTAGAGTCAATGAGCATTTGCATAATACTTGAAAGTTTATAAAGCACTTCATATACATTATGTCACTGAAACCTCACAATAATCCTATGAGGTAAGTGCTATTCCTTCATATTCCCATTTGACATATGAAGAAACAGACTTGTTGATACTATCATCCATCTTAGAGATGAGAAAATTGAGAATCAAAGTAGGTAATTGATTTGTCCAGGATCATATAGGTGAAATTTAAACTTAAAACAACGTCTTTTTTATTCCAACCCCAGCTCTCTGTCCACCACCCCACTCTCATGCTACTCATGTGTTGTATGAGAGAAGATTTGGTAGTCAAGAAACCTGGGTTCCAATTCTTACTGTGCTAAGATTTGCTCAGTGGCTTATGTGTATTCAGTAGAAGCAGCGAGGTAGTGCTGCAAACACTACCTACCTGTGTGACCCTGTGCAAGTTGCTTGACTGCTATCTGAATCAATTTATTCAGCTGTAAAATGAGTTGTAAAATAATAATACCACCTTCTTCCCATGATTGTTGTGAGGATCAAAAGTGCTAATGTTTGTTGTGTTCAGCACAATGTCAGAAACATGGCAGATGATTAATGATTTTTTTCCTTAAAAAAAAATTGTTGTTGAATGAAGATTCCAAGAGGTAGATATTTCAAGCATTCTTGTCACCATTTTACTGAAAAGAAAACTGGGGCCTTACTGAAAGGACAGGTGATTCCCTCTATTCCTTCTTGGCCTGCTTCCCCAAAGAATATTACTAGCTGCTTAGAGTGAGACCCTGGAACCCTTTATTTTGACCCCTGAGATGACCCTCAAGAGAAAGAAAAGCATAGTATCTCTTTCATATTATGGGGTTTAGGTGCATGGCACTCCCACTTATCTGGAAAATCCACGTAAAAATTTTTGGCCTTTCTTTCATACCAGAGAAGTCTTAATTGTTATGGTACAAAAAGATAAAATATGTTGATATTGTACTGTGATGGGGAAAGTCATGATGTGGAAGGAATAACTGTAAGATATTTGTAAATCATCTTAGTATGAGAAATAAGGAACTGGGATAGTTTATGCAAGGTCTTAGGCTAATATATAATCTCAGTCTGAGGAAAAATCTGTTGAATGCCTTTGGGATGCTTTAGGGGCCTCTGCAAGAGGAGGGATGGGAATATGTAATGGGGATAAGTTTCAATAAGATCAAAAGATTGGTGGGGGGGGGTATGTGAAAAAAGGACGTCCATTATCACCACTGTTATTCAATATTATACTAGAAATGTTAAAAGGAATTAGAATAGGCAAAGGAACGAAGTTATCACTCTTTGCAGATGATATGATGGTATACTTACAGAATCCTAGAGAATAAAGCAAAAATTGCTTGAAAAAATGAATAGCTTTAGCAGAGTTGCAGGATATAAAATAAACCCACAAAAATCCTTGGTATTTCTATATATTACTAACAAAGCCCAACAGCAAAAGATAGAAAGAGAAATCCCATTTAAATATACATTAATAAAATATTATTAATAAAATAACAAAATAAAATATACATTGTAAAATATTTGGTAGTCTACCTGCCAAGATAAACCTAGGAACTATATGAATACAATTACAAAACACTTTTCACACAAATAAAATCAGATCTAAATAACTGTAAAAATATCGGTTGCTCATGGGTAGACTGAGCTAATATAATAAAATGACAATTCTGTCTAAATTAATTTGCTTATTCAGTACTATACCAAACTACCAAAAATTATTTTATAGAGCTAGAAAAAATAATAACAAAATTCATCTGGAAGAACAAAAGGTCCAGAATATCAAGGGAATTAGTGAAAAGAAATACGAGAAAAGCTGGCCTAGCCATATCAGATCTTAAATTGTATGATGAAGCAGCAGTCATCAAAACTGCTTAGTACTAGTTAAGAACCAGAGTGGTGGATCAGTGGAATAGTTTAGGTACAAAAGACATAGTAGTCAATGATTATAGTAATAAACTGTTTGATAAACCCAAAGACTCTAGCTTCTGGGATAAGAACTCATTATTTAACAAAAACTGCTGAGAAAACTGGGCAATAGTATGGCAGAAACTAGGCAGAGAGACAAACATCTTACACTATATACCAGTGGTTCTCAACCCTCCTAATGCTGCAACCCTTTAATACAGTTCCTCATCTTGTGGTGACCCCCAACCATAAAATTATTTTCATTGCTACTTCATAACTGTAATTTTGCTACTGTTATGAATCTATCTGATGTGCAGGATATATTTTCATTGTTACAAATTGAACATAACCCACAGGATGAGAACCGCTGCTACATACCAAGATAAAGTCAAAATGGGTAAATGACTTATTTATAAAGGCTGATCCTATAAGCAATCTGGGAGAGCAAGAAATAGTTTACCTGTCAGATTTATGGAGAATAGACGTATTTTTGACAAAACAAGAGATAGAGAATATTATGAAATACAAAATGGATAATTTTGATTACATTAAATTGAACAGTTTTTGGACACGCAAAACCAATACAACTAAGATTAGAAGGGAAGCAAAAAACTGGGAAATGATTTTTTACAGCTAGTGTCTCTGATAAAGACCTCATTTCTAAAATACATAGAGAGCTGAGTCAAGTCTATAAGAATACAAGTCATTCCCCAATCAATAAATGGTCAAAGGATATGAACAGACAGTTTTCAGATGAAGAAATTAAAGCTCTCCATAGTCATATGAAAAAATGCTCTAAATCACTATTGCTTGGAGAAATGCAAATCAAAACAACTCTGAGGTATTACATCACACCTATCAGATTGGCTAACAAGACAGAACAGGAAAATGATAAAAGTTAGAGAAGATGTGGGAAAATTGGGACACTAATGTATTGTTGGTGGAGTTGTGAAAATATCCAACCATTCTGGTGAGCAATTTGGAACCTATGCCCAAAGGGTTAAAAAACTGTGCATACCTTTTGATAGGTCCTAGCGATGCCACTTCTAGGTCTGTATCCCAAAGAGATCATAAAAACAGGAAAAGGAACCACATGTACAAAAATATTTATAGCTGCTCTTTTTGTGGTGGCCAAGAATTGGAAATTGAGTGGATGCCTATCAATTGGGGACAAGTTGTGGTATGTGATGTAATGGAATACTGTTGTTCCATAAGAAATGATGAACAGGTGAACTTCAAAAAAACCTGGAAATACAAACATGAATTGACACTGAGTGAAATGAGCAAAACCAGAAGAATATTTTACATAGTAATAGTAACACTGTGCAATGACTAACTTTGATAGATTTATCTCTTCTTAGCAATGCAAGGATCTAAGACAACTCCAAATGATTCATGATGGAAAATGCTATCCACATCCAGAAAAAGAACTATAGAATCTAAACACAGATCAAAGCATACTATTTGCTCTCTTTTTTTTTTTTGTTCTTTCTTGTGACTTCTACCATTGGTTCTAATTCTTTACAACATGACTAATGTAAAAATATGTTTAATACGAATGTATATGTAGAGCCTGTATAAGACTGCACAGCATCTTGGGGTAGAAAGAGGGGAGGGGTGGGGAGACAATTTGGAACTCAAAATCTTATGGAAATGAATGATGAAAATTAAAAATAAATAAATATATTTTTTAAAAACAGGAAAGATATTTTTTTACATCCAGATCCCCCCATCTTCCCAGAGACCTAGCCTCTAGAGCAAACCAATTCATGGACAAGTGTCTTTGTCCTTGAACGCTGGAAAGAGAAGGAAGAAGCATTATCAATGGCAATGTGAAGATGGCTGGATAGTTTCCAGACTGACTCTCTACCGTTGTTACCATTGCTTGACTAACTTTCTGTTACTGCTGTTAGACCAATTCCTGAAAGCTATAAGCTTCCTAAGTAAGGGGATATATAGGATGGGAGATCACAGTTTAAAGTGAAAAAATTTTGTGACTCCCAGTAGACTGAAAGATGAATTAAAAGAGAAAGACGATCCAAACTGTGAGGGGTAATAGTCACACTGTACTTTGGCCTGGTCTGAACACATCTGAAACAGTGTCCAGTTCCTTTAATTAATTTATGAACATAATTCACATAGATTTGTAGCTTAGTCCACTTTAAATACACACACCCAATTCTCTTTAATGTTTAGGTTCCAACTATTAGGGCAGCTAGGTGGTACAGTACATAGAGTGCTGGACTTTGGAGTAAGGAAGGTTCATTTTCACGAGTTCAAATCTGGCCTCAGACACTTACTAATTGTATGACCCTGGGCAAATCACTTAACTCTGTTTGCCTTGTTTTCCTCATCTGCAAAATGAGATGGAGAAGGAAAGGGCAAACCATTCTGGTATTTTTGCCAAGAAAAGCACAAATGGGGTCACAAAGAACTGAACATGACTGAAATGACTGAACCAAAAAAAAATTGTCTGTGTAGCTGATATCATGTATACAGGTCTAACAAAAAAGGATGAATAATAATAATTTATTTAAATAAATTAAATAAATACATTAACTTAAATAAATCAATTAAATATGTAACATGTTGAATTTGTATGCCAACATGTATTTGTGGTTCCTGTGTGTGCTATGTATTTCTTTTACATATTATTGTTATTGAGTCATTTTCAGTTGTGTCCAACTCCTTGTGATGCCATTTGGGGTTTTCTTGGCAAAAAATGGAGTGGTTTGCCATTTCCTTTTCCAGCTCATTTTACAAATGAGGAAACTGAGGCAGACAGGCTTAACCGACTTGCCCAGGGTCACACAGTAAGTGTCTAAAGCTTTATTTTAATTCAGGTCCTCCTTTACTCCCAGACTGGCACTCTATCCATTGTACCACCTAGTTGCCCTTTCTCTTATATACAAAAAATATATTGCTATCCCAAACCTGATCAGGCCACTGGACCTGGATGGCTCTGGAGGAGAAAGTAAGGCTGGTGACCTTGTACAGCCCTCCCTCCTTCAAATCAAATTCAACTGCAAGTCATGTCATCATTCCCTGATGTCATAGTCGTCTTTGAGAATGAAGGACAAACTCAATAACCTGATATTTAATCAACTCCCATGGGTTAATTTTGGATCCTTTACTCCATATCTCTTGGTGACCTTATCAACTCCCTTGAGTTAATCTTGGGCCCTCTATGTTTCTCTGTCTGAGATTTCTTGCTGATTCCATCATTTCCTATGGGTTTGGTTATCAATTCTATGGAAATAATTTTAATAATTTAATTAAAATTTTATCATTTTAATCTACATGTGTCACCTGTGCCTTTCTTCTTAGCTCCAGTTTTATATCACCAGGTGCTTGCTGGACATCCTTCTACTCACGAAGGTTTGAAACCCAGCATCATCCTCAATTCTTTTTCCTTCCTTGCTTGTTTGATAACCAAACAGCTGCCATATTTTGTCCATTCTAACTCCACAGTATCTTGCACATCTCTTCTGCTCTTTTTCCATGTATCCAAATCATCACTTATCACCTGCTCTATTGTAATAACCTCTTATCAGTCTCTTTACCTCATCTCTCCCTTTCTCCAGTACACCTTCTACACAACTGCCAAGTTGACATTCTGAAAGAACATGATTGACCACATCATTCCCCTCCTCAAGGCGTTTCACCGGCTCCCTTTGCCTCTAGGATAAAACACAAATGCCTCTGCTTGGCATTCAAAGTCCTTTATACATTTTATGTTCCAGGCAAAATGGGCATATTTGCCATTCTCACTAGAAAACATTATATCTCCAGTCTCTGCCTTTGTCAAGGTTTTCCCCCAAACCTAAAATCTTCTTCCTTCCCAACCTCACCTTTTTGGATCCCTGTTTCCCTTCAAGGCCGCTCAGTTCAAATGTCCCCTTCCCACAGAGAACATTTCCTGACCTTCTCAGTTTTTAGGGCTCCTGCCCAAATCACTTTGTATTTGATTTGTATATATTTTATATTTATATTCCTATTTACATGTTGTTCCTTCTTCCCCCAAGAATATATACCCCTTGAAGGTAGGGACTGATACTCTTTTCCTTGTATCTGAAGAATAGTATAAAATACTGTTTTATTGTTCAGGCATTTCTAACTCTTCAGTTTGGGGTTTTCTTTGCAAAGATACTAAAGTGATTTGCCGTTTCCTTCTTGAACGAATGGGTTAAGGCAAAGAGAGGTCAGGTCACTCACCCAGGGTCACATAGACAATCCACATCTGAGGCCAATTTGAACTCAGGTCTTCCTGATTCCAGGCCCAGCTCTGTAACCGCTGAGCTACTTAGTTGCCTAAACACTCTGTAGGTCTTTATTTTTTTTTTTAAAGACTCCTTGAATTGAATTTTGTTTCTCCCATTTTATGATAGTCCTTGATGAACTTGGGTATGTTCAAATGAGGGTAACCAAGTTGGGGAGGGGAATAAAGATGACTAAAAAAACTGGAGATGTTTGATTTGGAAAAAAGAAAAATTCAGGTGGAGAGGGCAAGATAGATGTCACATGGCAGAGGGGTTACCTGAATTTTGCTTTGGCCTGGTGTGCAGAATTAGGAGTGATATAAATTGTAGAGGGGGTTTGTTCCTACTCTATTTAAGTAACAACTTCCTAACAATTATAGCTATCCAAAATGTGCTGCTTTCCCATTAATGTTGGTCTTCGAGAACACTATAGAAGAAAGTGCTTTGCTGGGCATGTTGTAGGGCATGTTCTCTGGAGGAGAAAGTAAGGCTGGTGACCTTGCATAGCCTTCCCTCCTTCAAATCAAAGTCAACTACAAGTCATTTCATCATTTCCCTGATGCCGTGGTCCTCTTTGAAAATGAAAGGCAAACACAACAAAATATCCAGACCTTAATGTACCAGAATCCATGTAACTTTACCAAATAATTTTTGGAGTTAGTCTGTTTCTTTCCTGAGACATAGCCTAGGATCAAGATCAAAGAGAGGCTATTTTTGCCCCTACCCCCATTTATTTAATCTTCCCGCCTGTTTTTCTGACCCTTGGTTTTGTTTTTCTTGAAATAACCTCTATGGTACTCTTCTTTATCATTAACCTCCCATTCACATCTGGGACTTCTAGTTTCCCCTTTTGAGTAACCACTGCCCTCCCTACTCCACACAAGCTCCTCAGGGACTTACCACTTCAGCCCAGACCTATTTTCCTTTTTCCTAGCAAAAAGAACGCAAATATTAGTGTAACTAAAGCCAATTAAAATTGCACTATTGTGGTCCCACGAGTACTGAAATGGGGTTACTCTCAGTCTATATATGATTTGGGGGTTTGGAGCAGGGGAAAGAATGAGAATGGCCTTGGAGTCATATGAAGCTGAGCCTGGATAGGCTTAACAGAAGAATGGGAGAGATGGTACTAATGGTAAAAAAATACATGGCCAATGAAACTTCTGTATGTACCATGCATTAATACCTACATTAATGAATAGGCATTACTTCAGACAGGCTGAGACCTGGGAAAGACCTTAATTTAGAAAGGCCAGTCTCCCACTGCAACTGACGCCATTGCCAGTAATCTTGACCTATGTCTTGCCACTGTACTCTGATGACTCTGGAGGAGAAAGTGAGTCTGATGACTTTGCACAGATCTGCCACACTTAAATCCAATTCATATGCAGGTCAAAATATCACCTCAAGATGTTATTGATCCTCTTGGAGAAAGAAGGATGAACAGAAAGAAAAACACATTAAGAAAATAAGGCTAAGGACTGAACTTTTTAACCAAACCTCTCTTTGGACATAAAGGTCTCTCTTTGGGGACAAGGGAAATGGGTTCCATGAGGTGGGGAGACTTGACAGAAAGAGAGAGGGGAGATTGGAAAGACAAATAGTGAGATTCTTTTGGTGCATGGAGGAAATAACTGGATTTCATAATTTCAAAGCTGGAAGGCACCTCAGACTCTATCTAGTTCAATTCAAGAATTCCTGCTACAACATACTCAGTAGTCTTTGCTTGAAGCCCTCCAGTGAGGGGGAACTCACCACTTCTCAAGGCAGCTCACATTACTTTTAGATAGTTCTAATTTTGAGGAAGTTTTTCCTGAAATCAAGTCTAAACCTGCCTTTCTATAACTTTTGCCCATCATTCCTAGTTCTGTTTAGTAGAACAAGGCTAATTCTTTTTCCACATGTTGTTGTTGTTACTGTTCTTTAGTCATATCTGATGCTTCATGACCCCATTTTGGGTCATCTTGGCAAAGATGCTGGAGTGGCTTGCCATTTCCTTCTCCAGCTCATTTTACAGAAGAGGAAATTGAAGCAAATAAGATTAAGGGACATGATCGGGGTTATACAGCTAGTAAGTGTCTGAGGACAAATTTGAACTCAGGAAGATTAGTCTTCTGACCCCAGGCCCAGCACTCCATCTACTGGGCCACCTAGCAGCCCCTCTTCCATATGGTATTCTTTAAAATACCTGATAACAGCAAGCCTGGCCACTTTAAGTCTTTTCTTCTTTGGCCAACCATCCCTAGTTCCTGCAATTGATGCATATATGGCATGACTTCTTGGTTTTTCACCATCCTGCTCATTCTCTTCTGAACACTTTTCAGCTTATCAATGCACTTCCTAAAGTATAGGACTAAACACTACTTCACATATGCTCTGATTAGGGCAGAGTAGAGTGGAACTATCATTACTTCCCTACTACTGAAGATGATGCCTCCCTTAGTACTACTTGAGATCACTTAAGCTTTTTGGTTGTCATATCACTTTGTTGAATCATAATCTCTTTGTAGACCATGAAACTTCCAGATCTTTTTTTTTTCAGATGAACTGCTATTAAGTCACACATCTCCTATATTGGGTTTGTGCAGTTGATTTTTTTTAACCCAAATAAAAGATTTTACATTTATCTCTAATAAATTTCATCTTGTTAAATTCAGACAGAAGTTCTATCCTATGAAGATCTGTCACCCAACATGTTAGCTATACATCCTAGCTTATTGTCATCAGAAACTTTGATAAAACATTTCATTCAGGCAACTAATAAAATAAGATAAAACATCATCCACATGATGAGGGAGGCCATTCTACAGCCACATAAAATCATCAACCCTACTCCTATCACCTCCTTTACCTGCAGTGTCTTTGTTCTCAGGGGGCTATTGGAGGGATCTTTAGCCATTCATCAACCAACCAATATTTATTAAGTACTGATTATGTTCCAGGTACTGGTGATACAAACTAAAAAATGAAATAGTCTCTGTTCTTAAGGAACTTACATTTCATCAGGTGAAACAAAATGTACCAAAACCATTCCTAAGGGTTTCCCCTTCATCTCTTCTCTCCTCTTTCCCCTCCTTTGTCACAGCAGAGTTGGGGGTGGGGCAGAGGACTATGATAGACTTCACATGCTAAAGGTGTTTATTGTGGCTTTGATGAATCAGGGCAGGGTTTCTGGGATAAAGGTAACTTGGGTGTTGAGAGAACCCCACAATTTCCTGGATTGTTCAGGCAAGCCCCAAAGGTCATGATGATCTTAGAATATGTGGCCAATTCATGTCATTTGAACAGTTTATTCCTCTGTTTACCTCCCCAGTCCTTCTACCTCTTGGGCCTCTCTACATAATTAAGCTTTTATTTTTAAGTTTTGTTTTTATGAATTTACTTTTAATATGCAGAGCTATAATTTGAGCAGGTGGCTAGCTGCTCTCCTGTTGGATGAATGGAGTTCCTATCTATCGTATGTCCTAAATGATATTTACCTATGTTGTAAAAACCATAGGACTTCCTTCAATACTTTTGGCATCTGTGACTTTGTTGGTGTACTAACCCACTAATTTGGGCCACAACCCTTTTGTAACTTAAAAAAGAATCTTTGTGAGTTACAATTACCCCTCACATCCATCCCTTGGTAGTCAGTCCTAAAGGGATGAGTCTTTCTTGAACTTATCTAGGCTGGTTCTCAAGTCCATTGGCAGACAAGTACTCAAAGCTTTTCCATCTTGGTAGGTTCTGCCAGTTGGTGAATTTAAAGTTTAGCAGTTCTTTAATTTACATATATTATCTCATTTGAGCCTCACAACCCTGCCAAGAGACAATTACTTCAAATATCTTTAGGTCCATTTTACAGGTGAAAAACTAGAGGCTCAAAGATACTAAGTAATTTGCCCAGGGTCATTCAACCATTAAGTTGTAGAGGTAAGATTTAAACCCAGGTTTTTCATCTTGATTTTAAGTCCAAAATTCCGTCCACTATGTCACATTGGTCACCTCCATGCCACAATAGGCCAACACAGGAAGACTTTTATGGAATAAAAAGCAGGGAAGTGGTGTTTAAATTCCCAGGTTAAATGCTACACAGTAAAAATAAGCAAATGAAGTCCAGCCACAAATACTGGCCCAGGAGGAAGCACACTGATCCTGTAGTCAAAGAATCTGGGTTCAAATTTCACTTATGTGTTCTAGCTATATGACCTTGGGCAAGTTATTTTAGCCTCAATTTTCTAATTTGGAAAATGATAGGGGTTGGTTTAGAATTCAGTGGTTCTCAACCTTCCTAATGCCGTGACCCTTTAATACAGTTCCTCATGTTGAAGTGACCCCCAACCATAAAATTATTTTTGTTGCTACTTCATAACTGTAATTTTGCTACTGTTATGAGTTGTAATGTAAATATCTTATATGCAGGATGTATTTTCATTGTTACAAATTGAACATAACCCACAGGTTGAGAACCACTGTTTTAGATGGTCTCTGGCTATGGGCTAGGATCTTGTGCCCAGGTGGGGTGAGAGAACTCATTAGACTCATCTAATCAAACCCTCTTATTTTACAGAGGGGAAACCTGAGGTCCAGGGAGAAGTGACTTGCCCAAGGTCACACAGGTGACCTTGCACCAGAGGTGGGCCCTTCTAGAATCAGCATTTTTTCTACTGTAGAAGTACAGTACAGTTGACTTGTCTATACAGTTAAATGTCTGTACAAGAGTATGGGAGAAATGCTCAGTAGAACATTTTCCTTTATGTGACACCAAAGGACCATTTCCTTACTCTTAAAGGAACTGTGAGAAGAGACTCACCCCAAAGAAAGACTGGTTTAACCTTTGCACAAATTCCCAGGTTTCTGCTAAGGGTGTCATGAGCTTCAGCAAGGATGGGCCTAATCTGACAAACGTCAGAGCCTCCCTGAACTCCCTTGCCCCAAACCAAAACCACACACAGCTCCTATTTTCCCTAACAAGGCAGCATTTTTCCCTGCTGCCTTTATCCAGGAATAAAGTTGACTCAAGGGCCTCCAGAAGTACTCTTGGAAACACCAGCACTGCCTGCCCCACCTTAAACCCTGGTGATTTTTCCAAAAGGCAGAGAGCAGATTTCACATATCTCACCATGGTTTAGTTATGACAATAGCTAACATTTATACAGTGTCTACCATGTGCCGGTCCCTGTGCTAAGTAAGCACTTTTACAAGATTTTACAAACCTCATTTGATTCTCACAATAATCCTGGGGTGTAGGTGCTATCATTATGCCCGTTTTACAGATGAGGAAACTGAGGTAAATAGAGGTTAAGTAACTTGTCCAAGCTCACACAGCTAGTCAGCTCTGATTTAAACTTAATCTTCCTAACTATGTCACCTAGCTGAAAGACTGAAGGACTTAGAGTTGGGAGAATGGAGTTTGAATCCTCAGCTGCCGCTTACTAATTATGTGCCCTGGAGCTTAACTTCCTGGACCTTAGTTTTCTCTTTTCTAAAAGGAGGGGAATGAACTATTTAGCCTCTGAGATCCCTTCTAGCTCTGGATCTATGATGCTATGTCTGACTTCACAAGACTGAAGTAAGGAAAGTTCTCTTGTATTTTTTTTTTTAGCAAGGCAGTTGGGGTTAAGTGACTTGCCCAAGGTGACACAGCTAGTAAGTGTGATTTGAACTCAAGTCCTCCTTCAGGGCCAGTGCTCTATTCATTGCACCACCTAGCTACCCCCTCTTGTAAATCTTAAAGAGGACGGCTAGATGGAGCAGTGGATGGAATGCCAGTGTCAGGAAGACCTGAGTTCAAATTTGGCCTCAGATACTTACCAGCTATGTGACTCTGGACAAATCACTTAACCCTGTTTGCCTCAGTTTCCTCATCTGTAAAATGAACTGGAGAAGGAAATGGCAAACCACTCCAGTATCTTTGTCAAGAAAACCCCAAAATAGGGTCATGAAGAGTTGGGCACAACCGAGAAATGACTGAACTGAAAATATTAAAGGCAAAATATTTCTTGGTGGATAGAAAGTTAGCCTTGGGGTTAGCAAGGTGTGTTCATATCTCTTACACAGGCTAGCTGAGTGACTGTAGGCATGCCACTTAATTGTTCAGTACCCCAGGAAAATAGATGAGACTAGAAATTGCAGACAGAGTGCTGTCTAGTATTGGTAGTAGAGTTTCCTCAGTGGTATTTCCCTATACCATTAAATCACAGGTTCAGTCCTCTAACTCCTACTCTAAATCCAAAAGGACTCCATAAATAAATAAAACCACATTTAATGTTTCTTGTAGTGCCTTTAACTAACAGTGTGAGCCTGAAGGGAAAGAAGAAAATGAACAGAATTAACTGATACATGAGGAAGACATGTGAACATATCAGGAAGAGGGGACAGGTAGAAGATTCTGGAAAGGAAGTTGCTGGAAGAGACATACTTGATTCTTCTTATTCCCCAGTTTCCAACCCCAAAATAAAGACTAAATGTCTGTCAGTGGTTCCATGCAGTCTATCTATCTCAGCTTCCAATAGATGCTAAGCAAAGAGCTAATACTTTTTCTAGTATTTGGGAGCTCAGTGGGGCAAGTTCTCTCAATGCTGGCTCAAATGTCAAATATTGCTATGTAGAGGGGAGGGAAGGAAGTCATGGGAAGAGTCCTGAAATCACAGAACTGTCAGGGGTGTCCTAGTAAATGTTTAACAACCAACTCTGGGCGGGGGTGAGTGGTGGGTGGGGTGGGAAATGAGCATATGATACATTTTAAAGTTCAATCTGTGTTATCAATATTTTCAAGTCTAGACAATTCACAAAGCAACAAATCAAGCCCTGATCTCTGGCATTTACCAGTTTTAGAAAGGTAAATGCTCACATGAAGTCATCTAGGTGGTGTAAGGGATAGAGTGTCTGGCCTGGAGTCAGGAAGGCCCCTCTTTCTGAGTTTCTTGGCCTGAAACACTTACTAGCTGTGTGACCCTGGGTAAGTCACATAACCCTGTTTGCCTTAGCTTCCTCATCTATAAAATGAGCTGGAGAAGGAAATGGCAAACCACTTCAGCATTTTTGTCAAGAAAACCCCAAATGGAGTCACAAAGCATCAAACAAGACTGAAGCAACAAAACTGAACTGAACAACAAAAAATACTCAAATGGAACATTTAACAATTGACTCTCCCAAGCCTGTTTGAGATGGTTCCAGTAAACCCCTCCTTCCATCTCTAATATTCTAAGATTCTGTGACTTTTCTGCCTACTTTGCGCGTGTGTGTTTTGGAGAGGAGTGAATGAATTCTAGTGGATTAAGGAGGGAGGCACATTCCTGCCTGCTGCATACCTGGCTTCTCTTGGTGGTTTCAGAACTCATCATGGGCAGTGACTGCCTAATACAGAGGTGGCTGCTCCCCTGGAATTGGCAAGGTGTGACTCAGTGCTGGCGTCAGTGCCCCATGCTCAGTCACGACATCCTGTGTCCAGTTGTCAATGAGCAGTGTTAGGTGGCAAGTGAACCTAGACCAGGAAGTCATGTAAGATGAAGATTTCATGAGTCATGGAAATGACTGAGTGGCATTTCAAGATTCATGCTCTGACAATGTTTCATTGCATTTCTGTATTCAAACAAGATCTCTGATCTCCATATCCTTGCCAGCCTGGTGTCTGGAGAATTGTCATCCCAACAACATTCTGAAGGTTTCCACAGAAGAGGGAGAGGATGAATCCTTCTCTCCAGTGCAAAATATATTAGCAGACAGCCCCATACAGGGGCTTACCTCACTCATGCCCTGTTCAGACACGCTTAGCTCAAAGCAGGAGTGATTGGGGATGGGGTGAAGAAAGATCTGGAGAACACATAATTTTTTTAATGTGTCTTTTTATGGCTATAGGGCTTTTTTCTGCATGAGTGAAAAAAATAAAAATAAAAAATGCTTGCCACTGCAGCTAGGAGCACATTTCTTTGGAAAGCCCTTTCTTAGACCTATGGTAAAGGGCTGTTGGCCCAAAGAGAGAGACTGGTGATTATAATTACTACGATTTCAATTTGTGTATTTTTTCTTCAAAGATCTCAAATAAGCGCGGTTCATCTAAAGATATTCAAGTTTACACAATGGAATTAGAAATCTAAGTTTAATTTTCCAGAGCTAGTCTTGAAATCCCCTCTATATCCAGTAAGCATAAAGAGGTCATAGCCTTCATTGGTGCAGGGCATGCACATTGATGAAATCATACATTTTTTTTTTGGAGGGGGAAAGGCAAGGCAATTGGGGTTAAGTGACTTTTCAAGGTCACACAGCTAGCTAAATGTCAAGTGTCTGAGGGATTTGAACTCAGGTCCTTCTGACTTCAGAGTTGGTGCTCTATTCATTGGATCACCTACCTACTCTGAAATCATACATCCTTTAAAGCATCCAACTGTAACCATGTACACATGGAATCCCTGGCTGTTCTATTCAAATGAGTGGCTATACCTTCCAATCCAGATTTTCTCAGAGCCTGGCAGCATCACCATCTTAAGGTCAATGAATTTGTCCCTTCTGTGATTAAAAGACAGGTTTTATGATCTTCTAGATACTCTTTCAAAGCCCTTATGACTTACTAACTGATTTTCTACAAAAGTAGATATTTAAGTATAAGCCTTTGTAATTTGCAGTCTTGTTTTCTTGTCTTTTAGTCAGCTACTTATTGATATTATGAACAGAGCAGAGTCCAAAGTCTTACCAGGAAAGGTAAAAAAAGAGTGAGTACAGATGTAAGAATTTTCCTGTTATGTCCAGTCTCAGTGCAAGTGATAGGACAGTGATGAAGGTTGCTAAGCAATACTCCACATCTCCCTTGAGAACTCCTGCTTCCCTTCATTGCCTAGCAACGTGTGTGCACTGCCTGGATTCTATCAGTGAAATTTAAAAGGCATGCTGAGGTAGTTGCCCAGCTATGGTCCCCATTTCCTGTTCATTAAGTATGTTCCTCTTCCTAGCCTCACTCCAGGTAGCAATATGGTGGAGGTGATAATGAGCACTACCAGTACGTAAAAGAAAGAATCCAGGGGTTTTGATCTACAAAATAAGGCTCTGTGGGTAATTCAATCCAATAAACATTAAATTGTTGTTTTATCCTCTGTTTTCAAAGAGGACCATGACATCAGGAAGATGACTTCATGACTGGCAAATGAATTAGATTTAAGGTGCAAAGTCACCAGCCTCACTGTCTCTTCCAGAGCCATCTGGATCCAGTGGCAAGATATAGATCAGGGTGACTGGAAATGACCCCAAAACATTAAATGGTTGCCATGCACAAGACACAAATTAGGACCTAGGAATATAAAAAGGGGAAAGACACAGATCCTGCTAGATCAAGGCACTTATAATCTAAAAGGAGAAATAAGACATTTCCACAGATAACTATAATGAAAAGGAAGGGAGTTGGAAATGCAAAGAAAAGGCACAAAGAACACTGTATGAGAAATTTGGATACGGTATAAAGACTGGATCTGTGATTTCATTGATATAGGGAACTCCCAGAGGAGGGAACTCCCTCTACTAATGCTGGCATCTTCTCTTGTATATTTTTAGAGAATTGTCTAGTACATGGAGAGCTTAAGTAAATTGCCCTGGGTCACTCAGCCATTATATGTCACAGGTCTCAATGTGCAGGGAGATTTAATTCTGAATTGGGATTTGTCCAGTGGGCGCAAAGTTTTCTGAATGATCACTTGCGTAAAGGAATGTTTAAAGGCTTTTTTGTTCCTTTCAGAGAAAAAAAAAATACTTCCTGACATTCTGTTCTGATGGGAAACAAACAAAACCTTGCACTTTTTATTTCACAAAATGGTTAAGGATGCCCTTCATTTGCTGGAATCCCTAAAGCTTGTGGTAACATGTCAACTGTACTGCCAATGAAATAGGTAATCCTGAAGCTTAGAGCAAACCTGACTTTTCCATACTGGAAATGTTGAACAGGAGACAAATTTGCCCAGTGATTCAGAATGGCCCACTCCCAAAGGGATAGATATTTTTTCACACTTTGTGTGTGTGTGTGTGTGTGTGTGTATACATGCATAAATATGTGGTAGAATTCCTTACTTTTCTTTGCAAGGGAGGTAAAAAAGGATTCATATGTGAGTTTTTCCCCCTTTCTTTCTTCTTCTCTTTTTTTTGGGCAGGGGAGGGGTAATCAGGGTTAAATGACTTGCGCTGGGTCACACATCTAGTAAGTATCTGAGGTCAAATTTGAACTCAGGTCCTTCTGACTCCAGTCTTCCTTTTTTAACACAAGTACTCCATGAAGTGATGAGGGCAAATATAGGATCATAGGTTTAGAACTAAAAGGAACCTTCAGAAGTCATCAAACTTGGAGTACCATTGTAAATGAGGACACCAAGGTCCAGAGAGGTTAAACTTGTAAATGGATGAAAGGGATTCCAGAGGCTATTCAGTCTGACACTTTTACTATGAAGATCATTGGATTGTAGATTTAAAGGATTTCTCCCCATCCGAGTAAGGTTCTCTTTTCATGGACATACACAGAAATTAGCATCCGAATGTTCGGTTCATGGAGAGAAAGATTTGGTAAGAGACCATCTAGTCCAACTCCCTCCTTTTAAAGTTAAAGAAAATGAAATCAAGAGAGATTAAATGACTTTCCCACCAATACTCACCTAGTATTTGGGGCAATATTTGAATCCAATCATTTTATCCTTCAAGTCTGGCACTTTATCATACAAGACTGGCCCAAGGTGGAGCACATAGGTGCACTGTAATCAGAAATGCTGCCCTGGTAGGACTTAGGATATTGAGAACCTTCCACTTTGTTTAGCACAATGGGGTCATGTAATAATAGATTATTGTACAGTCAGAAGGATTACTTTCTCCCCTATGGAGAGGCAGTATGGAGGCAGGAATACTGGACTTGGAATCAGATGGTCTGGGTTCAAGTTCCCACTCTGCCACATGCCTCAATTTCCCACAGCCTCAGTTTCCCCATCCATGAGAAGTGGATAATAGTATTCTTTCTACCTACCTTCCCAAAATGTTTTGAGGATCTAGTGAGATAATGGATGCAAATCACTTAGTAACTATGAAGAGTTTTAAATGTGATATTTTCATCCTAGGTCAGGGAAAAGCAGGAGCAGGTAGAGTCAGTGAATAAATGTATAGAATTGCAACGGTGATCTCTGACTGTTCCCCTTTCAGGTTCACTGCCAGTGCACGTGTAGCCCATAACCCATGGGACTGACCAATGACTTACTGATAGCCGAGAGCAAGTTCATGTTCCTTCTTCTCTGGCATCATGGTATTTGTTCCTGGTAGTTGTTCAAACTTTGGTGGCCAGTCTTCTTTTCTCTTCAAGAAATAGGCTCTCAGGAAATTTCCACTCTTTCAATAGAAGGCTGAATTTCTAAGTGTTCAAATCAGGGTTGTTTGTGATACCCCCACAAATCTGGCATTGCCCAAGAAAATTCCTTTCTTTTACTAGAAGGCTAGGTTCTGGGATTCTAGGAAATCCTAGGATTTGGTAATTCTCGCTGTTAAACTATGTGATTCCACTTACAGTGGTGGTTAAGAGTTTGAGAGCTTGTACTGCAGACTCTTCGAGGCTAGACCCAGGAGCTCAGCATCATTCTTGAACTCTCTCCTTGTGATCCATTTGTCAGAAGTCAAACATTAGTGGTTCCAAGGCTAAGGTTGGAGGGTGGAGTGGGGAAGGGATTCTTCAGGATTTAGATCTAATCTAGCTCTGCTGCTGTCCCAGGTTCTCTCTAGAAGCCAGGCAGAAAGGAAGCTGGCTCCCTTTTAGGGGCCAGTAAAAAAGGGGTGACTGTTCCAACAGCAATCCATCCCACAACAGAGAGAGCCAACCAGTTTATCTTGGGGGCAGTTCACACTATCAGAGAAAACTGCCATCCTAGGAAGCAAAAGTGGGTGTATCTGCTCTACTGCAAGATTTTCAAAGGCTCACCACCCAGTAAACTCATCAGATTGAACCAGGAACTCTCATATAAGAAAAATACCTTGCCCTGCTCAGGCCTAAAGGTGACTGTGACCTGTTACTGGACCTCATTAAAGAGGAGGCATTCTTTTGGATAAATGGATTCTACCACTCTTAACAAGCCTTACAGATTCCATTAAGTTAAACCACCCAATCCTTCATCAGTTCCTACGGAGAGGAACAAGTTCCTTTTGCCTGGTAAGAATTTAAACAACTACTTCCTGGTAATTAGACTCTCAAGCCTGTCAGATAAACTCCACACCCCATTCACCCCAAGCCTACAAAGACTTATAGCTGTCAGTGTCACAGCCCTGCCTTCCCCAGGTGAGATATGTAAAAAATGCCAAACTCTTTAAGCTGCTTTCCTTATTTCTAAAATTTCTACTTCTATGTTCCAGCCTTCAGCTTTGGAGGTTTGACTTCTCCATAATATTGGTTCATGTAGCTCTTTGTTCCTGGGGGAATTGAATAATAAACTAATAATACTCATAACAGATATCTGTTTTTGTTTTGGAGGGGGGAAGGTAGGGCAATTGGGGTTAAGTGACTTGCTCAAGGTCATACAGCTAGTAAGTGTTAAGTATCTGAGGCCAGACTTGAAATCAGGCCCTCCTGACTCCAGGGCAGTGCTCTATTCACTGCACCACCTACCTACCCCCTCATTACAGATATCTGGAGAGAGCTAAGTATTGGGCGCAAAAATCTGCAAAATGGCACTTCATTTTAGTGGGTAGGTTTCTTAGTACCTTGGGTGAATCTGTGATTTCCTTCAGGTGGGTAGTCCCTCCAGATTGCAATCCATCCACGCTTTATTATTCTACAACAGAATGCTTGTTCTTATACACTCACAATCTTTCACTGGTATTCTACCCTGAGCAGGAGTCATACTCTAGATCAGAGGTTGTTAATCTGGGGTCCATGTACCCCAAAAGACGTCTGTAGGTAGATTTCAAGGGAGTCCATGAACTTGGATAGGGCAAAAAATTACATATTTATATTTACTAACTTCTTTCATATATATGTATGTGTGTGTGTGTACACACACACATACATAATATTTTATTTTTTCCCTGATTACAAGTCCACAAACAATTTTTTTCAACATTAAAAAAAAGTTTTGACTTCCAAATTCTATCTCTCCATCCCTCCTCTCCCCCCCTCCCTGAGATAGTAATCCAATATCGTTTCTACATATATTCACTAATTTCTAACTGTAATTGATCATTTCCTTCAATTATTTAAAAACACTATTCTGGGTAGGATCCATTGGCTTCACCAAACCACTGAAGGGGTCCACTTGCGACACAAAAAAGTCTCTCTCCTTTCTTTCTTAGACTGGGTCTATGTCATTTAGGCTGGAAGCATAAGGGCTACTCACAAAGGCCCTGGCCCACTCTGATGGGCACAGGATCCTTGACCCGTTCCATTTTCTGACCTGGTCTGGTTTACCCATCCTTAGGCAACCTGGTGGTCTCCCATTCCCTCACTATATTAATGCCACACTTAGCATGGACACCTGATTGGCCTAGCCCAGTAGAAGTTAGAATTCCCAAGATTCAGAGCTCCTCGAGCTTCCTAGATTACAGGAATTACAGGTGTGTGCCACCACATCTGGCATCTAGATCTCTTTACATTGTTGTGTGGATACTAGTGGACCACATAGGCTGTGCATTGCTTTGTCTATGACACTCTCTGCATGACTGGCCCACCTTTTTCTCTAGATACACACCCCTCTGGGACATGCAATAACATCTTTCATTCTTTTTTCACAATGGCATATTTGGTGATATGCAACAGCCTATGCATTCCCACAGTATACTTTTCCATTGTCCTCAAAGTGAACCCCAAATTAATTCTTTGTAGACTTTGATATTCAGTACCTCATGGCCAGACAGCATGACCAGAAAATATTGATATTATAAATATGGGCCTTTGCTTCAGAGAGAAAAATGAAGTAGCAAAGGAACTAATTGATTTCCCAAAAGCTATCTAGTTTGCTCTACCACTCTTTAGTTTCACACCCAATTCTCTTTATTTTTCCCTTTATTTTTTAATTTTTTTATTTTTTAAATTTTATTATACTTTGCATCATTCATTTCCACAAGATTTTGAGTTACATATTTTCTCCCTCTATTTCCCCGACCCACCACCCCAAAACAGCCATCCCAGTGTGTCCCCCCTCCCACAGTCTATTCTCTC
>CM053591.1:67865794-67902496 GCA_028646515.1 Pseudochirops corinnae
TTCTTTTCCCCAAAGAAGGAATCTAGGGTTTGGGAGCTGTTCTTACTTTACTTCTTATGCTTATTCTTACTCATGGTTGTTCAGACCGTGATTTTTTTTAAATCTCTGTGGGGCTTTGCTTCCAGAAGGGAAAGCTCTGTCCCAAATCGCTGGGGTCCTCCCGGCTGCCATAGCTCTCAGGAAGATGCTGGGACTCTTCCTGTTTACTTCCGGCTGACTGGATAGTGAAGACTCCAAGACCGAGGCCCAAGACAGCGATCTGGATCCAGGCCGCTCAACACGAGAGCTCTTGGCCTGAGAACAATCGCTCAGTCCCCCTGCTGTCTGCAGGCCATGGGCGGGAAGCTGCAACGCGGAGGCGGGTACAAAACCTCTGCCTTTCGCTTTTCCACTCTGGAGGCCTTTCGGCCTGATGCTTTTCTCCCCGCAGTTCCCACTGACCTACTTTTGAACGCTGCTCGCAGCTGCTGCTAATCCGCTGCTCTGCTTCTCCTGTCCAGCCGCCCCTGGGGCACAGCTGCGGCTTCAGTCCAGGCTGGCTTCGGTTTGCAGTGCTGATATGGTTCTTCGTAGCCGAGCTGACTTTAGTGGGAAGTATCTTTGTGTGCGTTTTGGAGTTCTAGGATTGGTTTAGAGTCCTATTTTATGGGTATTTTGGCGTGGCTATGTGAGAGCTGCAATATGTTGCTGTGCTATGCCGCCATCTTGGCTCCGCCCCCCCCACCCAATTCTCAATGTCCATCTGCCATGTCTATCCAAAGTATATGTTCTGATGGGATGACTGTATAGGCCACACAACCAACTGAATAAACCAGCCTTGATAATATCCGTTCTTTATCCAAATTGGTTTTTCCTATGTGTATAAAATGGAATTCTTTTCAATGGATATAGAACTTATTTAGAAATCTCTCTTCAGTATTCTGGGATTTGAGGAAATAAGAATATCCTTTGGAAAGAGGAGTGTCTTGAGGATGCTGACATCTATGTGGAATTTCTCTTCTATTTGAATTTGGTTCTGCATTTCTTCTCTTCAAAAATATTACCCTGTTGAGTGTGTAGGGGAGAGGCAGATCTTCTCTAATGGGATAATGGAAAGAATGGCTTTGTCACTCAACCAGCTGTGTGATCTTGGATAAGTTACTTAAACTTTTCTTTGTCTCAGTTTCTTTATCACTAAAATGGGTGTAACAGTGCTTTATACTGCCTACCTCATAGGGCTGTTGTGAGAGTCAGAGAAGATAATATAAGTAAACATATTTCACTAACCAAAAATGTCATTCAGATGTCAACTAGTTATTGTTACTTTTAGGAAGAGAAAACCAAGGAGTTCAATGATTTGCTTAAAGCAGTGCTGGGTAACATGTGGCCTTGAGGCCACATGAGTCCTTTTAGGTCGTTGGGTGCAGCCTTTTTTTAAAAAATTGATTTATTTACTTTTCGTTTACAAGATTCAGTTCCAGAGTTCCTTGAGTTTCAAATTTTCTCCCGTCCCTCTTCCCTCCCCACCCCCATGGCGGCTTGCAGTCAAGTATAGGATCTGCAAATACTTTCACATTGGACTTTAGTCTGATTGTATAGAAAGGTTGTAACCAATGGGGTGAACAATTGGAAAAAAGAAAAAAAACCAAACATGGAAAAGTGCCATAGCATGTAGATTGTTTCAGTCTCCATTTAAACTCTGTTCTTTCTAGATCATCCTCTGAATGTAGACATCTCCTTCCATTCTGAGTCTTGTAGAGTTGTCCTATAACTGCGCGTTGCTGAGAAGAGTCCAGTTTTTCAAGGTTGGTCATCACACATACAATGTGTCTGTGATTGTGTACAAATTTTCCTGGCTCAGGTGCAGCCTTTTGACTGAATCCACGTTTTATAGAACAAATCCATTTATTAAGAGAATTTGTTCTGTGAAATTTGGAGTCAGTCAAAGGGCTGCACTTGAGGACCTAGAGGACCATCTGTGACCTCAAGGCTGCAGGTTCCCCACCCCTGGCTTAATGGAACAAAGTTTTGACCTACCTAGAACCAAAATTCTTTGAGACTCCAAAGAACATCTAGTTTAACCCATTATTCCTAATAGGAATCCCCTCTATAACATACCAGATAAGTCATAACTAATTCTGACTATAACTATTTAGTGCTTACTATGTGCTAAACGCTTTACAAATATGATCTCATTTGATCATCACAACAGCTCTGTGAGGTAGACCCTAGATCTCTTTACCTAGACCCCATTGCCTCTCTCAATAAGAATTTTCTCTGGCTTCTTTTCCCTCTTACAAGACATGGAAAGCTTTGATTCATATTTTGCCAGAATTTATTCTTGAACTCTAACCTAGTCACTGCAGCATGTGTTTGAATCTTATTTGACTTTCTTATCTAATTTCTGTCTTCTAATGCCATTTGTCAATCTTTGAATTGCTTCAGTGAGAGCTTGTCATTATGACTCAACTCTGTTCCTCTGGGAGCTGATCTCTGGATAGGAGGGTGGTCTGTTTGAATGAGAAGAGAATGTTTTGTTTGATAGAGATTCATCATTCATCAGGAATCAGATTAAGACTATCGAATCATTTTGCAGAGCCAAAGAATAACTCTCATCTTGTTTCCTGTGAACTCTGTTCAGATCTGAATCCTAAGAAATCATCGAGAGATGAAAGCTCTATACATCATATTGCTGGCTGCCAAATTCATCTGCTTTCTTCCTTTTGGCCTTTTCACTAAACTCTAATTTCCCCGAAGTTATTGGTTTTCCCCTTCACCCACCACAAATATTGTTAAGAGTATTCTTGTTGGCCTTTTATAATTTAATGCCACCCAAAAGAAAGTGATATTTTAAAATCTGGTTAGACTTCCTACAATGCCACATCTAGTTTTTGAAGGCATACTGTATATATTTCCTGGTCCCATTGGGGAAAGACCATGGCCAAGTACTATCTCCATGGAAAGACATCATGACTAGAGGATAAAAACCTGAGTTTGGAACCAGGAAGACTTGGGTTTAAATCCTGCCTTTGATACTTATCAGCTGTGTGATCTAACCATTAAGCACCTCTCCAATGCCGCAAATTGAAATCTGTATTAGTAGAGAGAGTTCCCACCTTAATTTTACCTATGATTTTCCCTCTCCATTTCCTGAATTTCTGCATGTGATTACCATGATAAGGAAGACAGGTTAGTTAAACCAAGGTGGGTAGTAAGGCAGTATCTTTGCCAAGAAAACCCCAAAGGAGGTTACAAAAGTTGGACAGGACTGAAACACCCAACTGAAAATAACAAACTGGACCACATTTCATCTTCTCTCTAGCCTTATATTGTTTGCATTAACTTTGTAGTTAAGGAAAATTAAACACACTCAAAATGTATAGATACACACTAAGAGAATGAAACTTATAATTCTAACTGCTAACAGAGATACATTTAAATAATAATGCCATGAAACAAATATCTGAACAAATAATATCTCCAATCCTTAGGGGTTTTCCTGCAAAAATGCAGAGTAGGATAGGCAGCCCACTCTTCATTAATTTATCAGTCAAAGTTGTATTGAGTCCCTGCTATATTCAAGGTACCATAGTAATCATTACAGGGGACACTGAGAGTCCTTACCATCAAGGAAATTAACATCTAGTCAAAGAAATGGAACATAAACACAAGTAACTATGACGATTCAAATTTATAGAGTTTTAAAGTTCATAAAGAACCTTGTTTACAATGACTTTACAATATAGACAGTATAAGTATCTTTATTCCCATTTTTTAGATGGGGAAATTATTATCTCTAGATCTCAGAGCCAGGAAGAATAAGAGCTGGGATTAGAACTCAGGTGTTCTAACTCCACATTCAGTGCTCTTTCTATTATTCTGGACTGTTAATATAAGATAGTCTGTATTTTGTGATGAAACACTCATGGGGCATTTTTGGAAATGGTCAATGAAGAAATTTGCTTTGCTTAACAATACATATTTGTTATAAGGATTTTTTTTTTGTAATTCTATTTGGATTTTTTGGGTGGGGGGAGAAAGAAAGGGAAAGAATAAATGATTGTTAATTGGGAAATATAATAAAATTAAATTTAAGAAAACTGTGCCTCCTTTCCTTCACTGGAGAGGTTCAGGTTATTATGGATGTGGAATGTTTTATACATATATGTATATGTATTTATGTGTATATATATATATGTGTGTGTGTGTGTGCATATATGTACAAACACACATATATACATGTAGCCCATACCTACATGGGCAACGTATTAATTGGTTTGATGAATTGTTGATTTTATTTTCTTTTTTAAATCTTTCTTATAAGATTCCCTGGTTAAGGCTGAGACTCAAATCTAACGCAGACTCATTCTGTGTCAGATTGTTCCGACTTGCTTGTCAATACAAGCTCATCAATACTTAGGTTTCTTAAGAATCTACCCATTATGGCAAATCCTTAATAAACTTTGTTTTTCTTTGGCAAAAAAAATATAAAAGATTCGCTAGTTAAGGAAGGGGAGGGGAACTATATTTAAAAACAAATGGAATATAAAAACAGAAACATTAATCAAATAATAGTGAGGCTAAAAAAGTGGGGAGAGGAAATATAAGCGTCACATGGAAGGAGAGGTTATTCTTTCATTGTGAGGCAACTAGAGAATGCTTTATGCAGTAAGTCACATTTGGCCTGAATATGATATTGATGTGCAAAGTTTGGAGGAGGAGATAGGATATTTCATGTGTTAGGGCATTTGCAATGGTGGTGGTGTGTATACTTCTTCCTCTCCCCCTCAACTCTCTGCCCTTAAAAGAGAGAAAAGGTGCAGAGAGGTGAGAAGGCATGGATTGTGTTCAGGGAATGGGGAGCATTGCCAAACTTGACTGAACCATGAAGTTCCACTAGGGGAGGAGGAGTGAATGACAGGCAGGAAAGGCAGGACTAACTCTTGATGGATGGGAATGAAGCCTGGAAGTGAGACTCGTCAGTTCAGTCAAATGACCACGGGACTGATTTCTTTTCTTGGGATGCTTTTCTGAAGTCCCATCTACTTCTACGCTAGGATTCTGTAACAATTCTATGGTCCTTTGATGAGATGTTTGGGGGATTTAACCAAGTAAATTGGTTGTTTACTTGGTCATATAGATAGAGCTATAAAGGAGGAATTTATCTCAATCCCTAGTTTTAAAATGTTTGTTTTAGCCTGTGAAAAGATGTTTTCTAGACAAAAGACTGGCAGATATTTAGCCTCCTCAGTTATAGCCTCCTCAACAAAAGACTAAAATAATAGGTGAGTCTCCCATTTAATTTCCCTTAATCACCTTCTTTACCAAAAAGATGGTGCAAAGCTTCTTGTCTTTTACCATAATTCCAAAGAGTGCCAGTAGTGGGAGGGTCCCAGGAAGGACTCAAGACTTGAGAATTCTGATTGACACAATGACCAACCAGAATTCCTGAGGACCTCTCATGGAATATGCCGTCCATCTCCTGAATGAGAGGTCATGGACTCAGGGTGCTAAATAAGATATCTTTTTGGATATGGCGAATGCAGGAATTTGTTTTGCTTGACTACATATTTGATACAAATGTTTTGTTTTTCTTTTTCCACTGAGGGAAATGAAAAGGAAAGAATAAGATTTTTTAAAAATTAAAAATAAAAAAAAAGATTTTAAAGGAAGGACTTAGTCATTTAATCAGAATGGTCACTCTGACAACCCTGTATAGATAAAGATTAAGACTATTAGGGATCTACAACTTTCTCCATCTGACCCTATCTTTAGGTTAGCTTGTGGTTCTATGTGACTAGCACTTCTAGACAATTATCTAATAAAACTTTTCTAAAGGAGACTAGAATTATGCACTTCATCTTCTCAGGAGGGCATGGTCATTTACTTTCCAGTGGTGGATGCTATTGTGTCATGAACCAGGAGAGATTCCACCATCTCAAAAACATCTTTCTCACAAATCTCAATGGGAATAGATCCCTCTGAACCATTATGAAAACTGAATACATTGATGACCTTGAAAGTAACTTCAAGAGCTGACAAGAACATATTCAGGATGGTTATTTCATTATTCTGAGAAAAGGTCACAATTTTTTGCCATATGATATCGTATGCCACACTTCAGGGCTAAATAAATGCTAGCACCACTAGGTGCCCAACTGAACCACAAGTGAGAATTTTTACACCTGGAGCAAATATCACAAACTACTCCTGAGGCAAAAGGCAGGTGGGGAAATAGGGTGGGGGAGGATCTAACTCTTTCCAGCCTGCCTTGTAGCTTCCTATTTTTTAACTAATTGTTGTCACTAACTAACTTTTAAGTGCCATCATTTCTGTGCTGCTGGAGGACTAAAGTATTATCATAACCCTATAAATGTGACATACTTCGAATTCAGTGTCCTGGGACAAATCTCTTATTGCCCCACCCTTGTCACAGAATCAGTACCAATATCAAAAATCAGTACCAGAAACAGTTATACAACATGACATATTAGAGGGCACTTCATTCTTCCCAATGCATTTATTTGTGTGATATCTTTAAACTTCCTCCAAGCCTTACTCTAATGCCTCTTATTGGTTCATAGGTAACTCTGGGCTTTCCAAACAGAGTACAAGTTTAAGACTTGAAAGAAAGACTTGATTATGGGCCATATGTCTTGCATGAGGACCAGTCAGGCTAAGTTCCTGGAGGCCAGATTGGCTATGGAGTGATTTTTCACTCACGAAAATTTTCAAAGCTTATCAACCAAGTTGCAAAGGGTTGACAATGCATCATTGGAAGTCATACCCACAGTAATGAGACCATAGATTTTTGAAGAATTTTACAAAATTGAAAATTGAAAAAAATGACTTCTGGATCATAAGATTTCATGTGGTCCAGGTAGGCCTCCTGTGACTCAATGGGCTTCTTAGTCACCTCTACATATTTCTCTAGTTCTGGCTTAGATTCTAGTTCCAAGTAGACTAGGACTGAGTAAGAGAAGAAAGGAGATGGTCAGTGTGGGCTGATGGATCAATAGCTATTAGAAAGGTAAACTTTCACCTTATTTTTCCTAGAACCAGACCACTTTCCCAATCATTTCCAAACCACATCTCCCCCACCTTTCTAACTCTAGTTCTCTTCTTTATATGTTGTCTGGCCATCAGAATGGCAATTCCTTAGGGGCCCAAAGCGTCTTCCCGGCTTGTATTTGCATTCCCAGATCTCATCACAGGGCCCGGTCTATGAGAAGTGCTCAATAAGTATCCTTTCATTCATTCATTCACTCACTAGAGGCTGTAAAACTTCACCGTAACTCATTTAATTTATCATATGACTTAACTTATCACAAAATATAAATCAAGAAGGTTAGACTTTTTTTGCTTGGGGCCTACAGGCAGAACTAGAAACAACGGGTGGAAATCAAAGAGGAAGTTTGGGCTCAGTTTAATGAAAACTTTCTGAGCAATTAGAAACATCTGCAAATGAAATAGGCTAGCTCAGCAGGAAGCAAATTCACCATCATTAATGGTGTCAGGAAGAGTTAAATTATTCATCAGAGGAGTATAGAGTGAATTCAGACTTCAAGGTGAGGTTAAAGTAGATAATTTCTGGGGTCCCTTCCAATTCTTGATTCTATAATAACAACCCATTTATGTAATGTTCTAAGATTTGCATAGTGCTGACCTCATTGCTCTACGAGGTAGATAATGCAAATAATAGGTATCATCATCATCATCATTATTGTCCGTAATTGTGATTTCATTAGCATAGGGAGTTCGTTGGCAAAAAGTGTTAGAGAATTTGAATGTGCATTGCCTCAGACAAATTGAGGTCTGGGAAAGACTTTAGTTTAGAAAGGCCAAGTCATCCACCATGTCCAGGTCCATTGGCAGCCATCTTGTCTATTTGTATTCTTTAGAAGGGAATGCAGTTGTTCACGCATTTTTCTAACAAAAAATTTCATAAAGGAAAAATCTGAACATAAAATAGACCAAAAGGGATGATCATTTGCTTTGCAAAAAGATTTTTAAGTGTGTAAAGGATTCATTGCAGGGTTACTTTTAAATAGTAAGCTATCCTTAGCACATTTTAAAGGGTAATTTAGTTTGCAGAAATGAGAGCTACCATAACATTTTCCAGATCTCTTGAGTAAAGTGAAATATATCTCTAATTGAATGAAATTGGTATTCAGGACTATATGACATTGAGCCAGTTTAATCACATTTCCTTTGAAGCTTTAATATGCTCTTTCAGTTCCTTTTTCCTTTCTCTTGAAATATTTTCACTCTTTCCAATCTCTGTCCATCTTTCAAGGACTAGCTCTGATGTCACCCTTTCCATGAAGCCTTTCTTGATTCTTCCTACCTGCCCTCACCAGAAGTTACTTGTCCTGCCTTTGAACTCCTATGGCACTATAACACATTTTGCCTTATATTAGTGTTATCAGTATATGCAAAATGGATACAACTACTTGGAGATATAATGATAGCAAGTTGTTTAATCAATCAATCAATAAACATTTATTAAATGCCTACTGTGTGCCAAATAGACTGCTAAGTGCTAGGGACAAAAAAAAGAGACAAATGACAGTTCCTGCCCTCAGAGAGCTTACAATCTAAATTTAAGAAGCACATGTTAGGAAGGACATGAACAAACTGGAGGATGTACAGAGGAGGATGTCTGGGATGGTGAGAGGATTAACGACCATGGCGTCAGAACTACTTGAATCCCAACTCAGCCACTCATCACCTGTGATACCTTGGACAAATCAATTCTCCCCTTAGGGGCTCAGCTTCATCACCTGTTAATATGAAAGAGCTGGGCTTAAAGACTTCGGAGATGTCTTTCATTTCGGAAGCAATGGTCTTACTCCAGGACCCTAAGTTGCCAAGAAGCCACTCTAATATTACTGCCTTGAGAAGTCATAGGATTTTGCCTTAGAACCTGGTCTCTATCCCCATTCTTCACCTAAGTCATTTCCTATTCAAGCTAGTCATTTTTAGATCCTTCAAGCCTCAGATTGAAAACTTCTAATGAGGTAAAACCCCTTACCTCTTGAAGCAGCCTCTTCCAGTCTAAATCTGATTTATTGACTACTTGTCAGAGATGCCTTTGGGGGGACTCATATTTGAGTAGAAGATCTCTGAGGTCTCTTCTGATTCAATATCAATGTAATTTGTAATTTATTTTTCTCTTCTTTCATGGTGATGAGCAAATCAAGATGTTTATTTCTCAGTTCTTCCCAGAAATAGCAGATCAAATGGACTTATTTGGCAAATACCCTTTCTTGACCTCTTTCCTTTGTGCCTGACCTTACAGCAGTTCTAGGGAAGGATACTAGGAGTCCTTTAACACTGAAAAGGTCTTACTGAGGTAAACATGGATGAGGATCTGGAATATTTCTTTCCTTAAAGACATGAGGGCAGCTGAACCATTATGCTATGTTTGAAACCCAGGCTTGCTCTCAATAACTAAGAAACTGCCAATATTCTGAACCTAAGATAAGTGTCCCCAAGTGGGACATCATGGAATATCAGGAATCTGTATGTGCCTCTAATGTAGCCATTTTCTGAAAGGGCTTAGGAATGATGTGGTTTTACTCCATTTACTGTACGTTTTTTGAGAACTTCAAATCATCATGTTTACGAGGTTATTGCCATTTCCTTATGCTTATTTGGTGTTTACTTCTGTATGGTCTGGTTTTGTAGCCTAGAGAAGAGAAATCCAGGGTAGGGGTGAGGTGTTATGGACATGATAACTGTCCACAAGTATTTGAAGAGCTATCTGTGATATATAAAAAGTTCAAGAGACGTAGTTTCCCGGTAGCTAATCATTTTATTAATCATGCTAGCAGATAATGAAAGGGGTCACTGGCACTCTCAAATACCAAAGACCCCTCATGGAACCCACTTAATGAGTATGTGCTCTTGGAAGAGTGGGTATTCCTGAGGGTAGCAATCAACTCAGGTTAAGAAGTAATGAGAACAAATATTATAGTGAGAGGTGGGTTTATTCTAGAGAAGGTCTGGGGGACAGAAATTCTGATCACTCAGTCTTGGTCAAGGACCACCCCAGACCAACCCAGTCTAAGCCAGTCAGACCTGTCTGACTAAAACACAATGGACTGGACCCTATTAATTCACCTAAACTAAAATTTCTTTACTTTTTGAACAGATCTGAGTTTTCCTTCTCATTATTAGCCTTGTACTTCAAGGGCTGCCTGAATAAGCTACAGGGGCTGATTTATGAATGCAGAAGTAGAAAAGGGTAAAAAAAAAGCTTAGTGCTAATGCAATAGTTGGCTATTAATATGAGATATAATAATTTTTCTCCTACCAAATAGAAGAGAAATGAATCTTAATCCTTATAGCCCCAGAAGGACCAGAGACACAAGGGGTAGAAGGTACAAGGAGGGGAATTTAGGCTTGATGTCAGGAAAAACACTTTTATAAGGTAACCAAAAGGATTTGGTAACTGATTGGTCATGAAAGAGAGAGAAGAATAGATGGCAAAACCAAGAGTTTGAATACTTTTTGTGAATGATGGCAATGCTGATAGGAATAATTAAGTCAGAAGGAAGAAGAACAGGTTTAGGGGGATAGGTAATACCATATCTTGGACATGTTGAATTTGATGTGTCATCCTTTAGGTAATTGGAGGTGTCAGTCTGAGCTCAGAAGAGGGGTTAGGACTGAAGATGTATTAGTAGGGAGTTCCTGGGATAGAAGTGGTTGTTGAAAGCATGGAGTGAACTGAGTATGCCAAGGGAAAGAGAAAAAACCAGAGAGAAAGTACTTTGGTGACTATTTAAAGGACTGAGAAGAAGAGGAGAATCTTGTAAGGGAGACAGAAAAGAAGCAATTTAAGAGGCATGGGGAAAACCACAATGATAATTTCTCTTAAGACAAGGGAAGAGAATATCTAATAGGATTTTGTTCAATCACCAATGTAAAATGAAGTATGGAGATTAAGAGGAAAAAAGGCTGAGTTTGCTTATTAGGAGGTCATTGGTAGAATAGTAGGGTCAAAAGCCAGGTTGCAAGGGGTTGGGTGGTGAGGAAACGGAAACATGGAGTGTAGACAACTTTATAAAAGCTTGTCTCTGAAGAGGAAGGGAGAGAGGATAGTAGTTAGATGGGATAAAAGGTTCAAGGAAAGGGAAGTGGTTTTGGTTTTTATTATTATTTTTAGATTGGGAGAGACTGAGAATGTAGGCAAATGGGAAGAGCCAGTGCAGAGGGAGAAGGGAGAAAATGATTTCTGAACCAAGATCATGAAGGAGGCTGAAGGGGGAAGGAGGAAGGAGTAAGCATTTATATGGCACACACTATGTACTGTGCTAAATACTTTTTTCCCCTAATTAATAGTATTCTATTTTTTTTCCAATTATATGTATAGATAGTTTTCAGCATTCATTTTTATAAAATTTTGAGTTGAAATTTTTTTCTCCCTCCTCTTACCTTCGCAAGAAAGGGAGGGAGCTTCCCGTATCACCTCCCCAAGATAGCAAGCAATCTGATATAGACTATACACATACAATCATATTAAACATATTTCCACATTAGTCATGTTGCAGAAGAAGAATCAGAACAAAAGGGAAAAGCCATAAGAAAGAAAAAACACAACAAAAAATAGAGAAAAAAATATGCTTTGATCTGCATTCAGACTCCCATAGTTCTCTCTCTGGACATGGAAAGCATTTTCCATCATGAGTCTCTAAGGACTTTTAACAAATATTATCTCATTTGATCTTCACAAACTCTGTGAGGTAGGTGCTATATGTAAAAGAGGAAGGGCATATGTAAAAGGCTAATTGGGAAATGCCTTCTGCTAAGATCCCATTTAGTCAATAAATGTTTATTAAGCATCTATTATCTGCTAGGCACTAGTGCTGAGGATGCGAAGAAAGGCAAAAGACAGTCCCTGCCCTCAAGGAGCTTATAGTCTAACTGAAGAAACAACATGCAAACAACTGTGTACAAACAAGATATACACAGGATGTATTGGAAATAATCAATAGAGAGAAGCTGTAGAATTAAGGGTACTGGGAATGGCTTTCTATAGAAGGTATTCAATGGACCTTGAAGAAAGCCAGGAGAGATGAGGAAAAGGGGCATTTATGGGGGACAGCTAGTGAGGATGCTGACAGTTGGAAGACAGAGTGTCTTATTTGAGGAAGAGAAAGGGGGCCAGTGTCACTGGATCGAAGAGTATGGAGTGGTGGCATTGGGGAGTAAGATATAAGAAGATTGGAAAAGTAAGGAATTCACATTGTAAAAGGCTTTGAATGCCAACTAGAGGATTTTATATTCAATCTTAGAGGTATGGGGGAACCATTGGAGTTTACTGAATTGGGGGGGGCGGTGAAGGGGACCTTGTCAACATTGAACTTTGGGAAAATCATTTCAGTAGCTGAGTGGAAGACAGATAGGAATTGGGACAGGCAGACCAACCAACAAACGACTGTAGTAGTTCAGATGTGAGGTGATAACGACCAGCATCAGGATGGTGGCGATGTCAGAGGAGAGAAGGGGGTGTATGCAAGAGATATTGCGAAGGTAAACTTGGTATAGGGGTGGAGATAGTAAAGAATTGAGGATGAAACCTATGCTGTGAGCCTGGATGACTGGGAGGATGGTGCTACCCTTAAACAGTAGGAGGAAAGTGAAGAAGAGGAGAGAGTTTGGGGGAAAAGATAACGAGTTCAGTTTTGGACATGTTGCGTTTGAGTCACCTACAAGATATCTAGTTTGAGATGCTCAGTAGGTATTTGGACATGTAAGACTGGGCGTCAGCAGAGAAGTGAGGGCTGTTTAAGTAGATTTGAGAGTCATCAAATAGAAATTAAAATTTATTCCATGGTACCTGATGAGGTTACCAAGTGAAGTAATATAGAAGAGAATGGGGTCCAGAAGAGTCATAGGGAACACCTACCTTTAGTGGACATGACTTAGATGAAGATTCAGCAAAGCAGACTGAAAAGAAGTGGCCAGATACATAGGAGAAGTAAAAGAAATAGCATCATGAAAACCTAGAGAAAAGAGTATCAAGGAGACGAGGGTGATCAACATTGTCAAAGGCTGCAGAGAGGTCATGAAGTATAAGGATTAAGAAAAGTCTTTAGATTTGGCAATTAGCTTGCTTTTTTCCCCTTTTTTTCTAATTAAAGGGGCCATCCCTTGACTCACTTTTAAAAGATGCCTATTTGCTGAATGGGTGTTATCTCACACTCAGGAAGTACCTGCAAAGGCCTTAGCATAAAAGGGCCAGGGTCTCCCATTGCATCCTGGGCCATCTCCAGTCATCCTGATCAATAACTATCTGACCACTGGACCCAGATGGCTCTGGAGGAGAAGGTGAGACTGGTGACCTTGCACAGCCCTCCCTCCCTCAAATCAAAGTTAACTGCAAGTCATGTCTTCATATCCCTGATGCCAGGCTCCTTTTTGAAAACTAATGAAGGAGAAACACAAGAGATGACCTGTAGCTTTGGAGAGAGCAGTTTCAATTGAATGATGAAATCAGAAGCCAGACTACAGCAAGTTAAGAAGAGAGAGAGAGGAAAGTAAATGGAGACCTTGATTGTGGACCACCTTCTCAAGGAGTCTGGACATAAGTTAGAGAAGAGATAATAGCTGGCAGGAATGGATGGATCAAATGAAAGTTTTTTGAGGAAAAGTGGGACATAGATGTGTTTTTAGGCAGTAGGGAAACACATCAGCCTTCATTCCTTTCAGATAAAAGGTCAGGCTGGCGTGGACATTTAAGGATGTCCTGAAACAGATTATTGGAGGAAAATTAGCCAGAAAAACTTTCCAGGTTTCTTATGTATCAGTTTATTTTAACTCTAGGTATGCTGACATTTCAAGACTCACCTTGCTGGTCTTCATCAAGGCTTCTTGAAGATTTATAAAATGATGAACATATCATGGGGCTTGCTGTGTCTACAACTACTTTTCACTCGTTTTTCACCATGAGTAGTTTTGTTAAGAATATGAAGTTTAAGTTAATGAGTTGTTAGACTTCATAATTTAAATTTCAGGGTCTATTTCACATAAACATGAGCAGTTGGGTGATGTAATGGATAGAGTGCCAGACTTAGAGTTAGGAAGACCTGAGTTCAAATACAACCTCAGATACTTTCTAGATGTATGACCTTGGGCAAGTCACTTAACCCTGTTTGCCTTCGTTTGCTCATCTGTAAAATGAGGATAATAATAACCCCTACCTCCCAGGGTTATTTTGAGGATCAAATGATATAATCCTTAATCATAGTGCTTAAAGTGCTTAATATAGTACCTGGCTCATTGTAATTGCTGTATAAATGTTATTATGTCCAAAGTGCATCTGGGATTGTTTATCACAATTTGATAACACCAATAATTAGAAGTATCTAACTTAAAACCAACATTTGGTGACAACTCTACCTTACCAGATTCACAAAGTGTCACAAAGTGTCAACAGTAATAATTCTTTTCTGATGACTTCAAATGATGAAGTGGCCTCACTGGTTTTTCTACAAATACTAACATAACAATACATGGCCTCAAGAAATAGTGTCTCCTTTCTTATAGGGCAGATGATTTCAAGCTAAGGAATGAAGAGGTATTTTGTAGGTGGGAAGAGAGAAGTCATGGCCTACTCTTGTCTAACGCTAGCATTTTTATTCCATCTGAGTTCCTGTTTGTGCTTTGGTTTTTTTGTGTTACTAGAGTTGAATATAGCAATGATGTGTGTGTGTGTGCGTGTGTGCGCACGCGTGCGCGCGTGTGTGTTGCTGAGTCATTGGCAGAGGAGAGGGAGGGAAAAGGAGACTAACCTGTTGAATGTCTGCTTGATCCTTACCTGCAAGCAGGTAATTTCTAGTGTTGTTCTAACAATGCATAGATTTATTTAATTTACATCAAATTGAAAAGGATGAAAATGTAGAGAATTTTATAAATAATGTAATTAGATCCTCTGAGTTGCTTAAATGGTCAGTGACTTCAGTGCAAAGGTGGATGTGGTAGAAGGTGGTGGAAAAACATGTTGGAAAATATGAATAGTGGTCAGAAATTAAAGAGACCAGAGAAAACAAGTTCACAGAAAACTTGGTGTAAGACCCAACTAAGCCAGATCATTTCAAGGCCATTTAAAGATGAAAATGAAAGAAGGACAATGGAAATGCAAAAAAAGGAAAAGATCTTTAAAAAAAACAAGTAGATGGGGCAGCTAGGTGGTGCAGTGAATAGAGCACCAGCCCTGGAGTCAGGGGGACCTGAGTTCAAATTTGACCTTGTCTTAACACTTACTAGCCATGTGACCTCAAGCAAGTCAATTAACCCCAATTGCCCTACCTTCCCCCCTCAGAAAAAAAAAAGAATTTATAGTTTGAACAGACTGCAAATGGATAATGAGGGAGTTCCTAGCTGAACAAAAGAAGTAGAGCAGGCTAGGTTACCTATGGGAAATTTCACAATACTTTTAAAGACCACAGACTTATCCCCATCTTTTTAACATCAATATTTTGCCAATGATGTCTCCAAAAAGTTAAATTTGAAGGTCACTCAGCAAGAAATGAGGAAGCACATGATAAGCATGAGTAGACTAAAAGTTATTATCAATCAATAATTGCACAAAAGAAGTGGCATATAGGTTGTTAAAGGAGTGATGTACGACCAGAAAAGGAGGCAGACATGTCAGGATGTGGGACTTGAAGATAAATGATGAGTATCACTGTAATGTCAGGATGATTTAGAAGAAGGTCCCCATGGAAGATTTATAGGAGGATTTGCACAAAAATTGCACAGATAACAAGACACTCTGCAGTGATGGAGGGAGTACCCGCATAGATGAAATGAAAAATCCATCAAAAAATTAAAGTACATGCAGTATAGGTCTTCTAAAAATAACTTGGTCTTCAGTCTGGTACTTTTGCCCTTTAATTAGAGTTCTGCTCTAAAAGTATTAAATGATTTCCTTACTTAAAAGGATATTGGAATAAAAGGAGGACTGTTGTTTGTTCTTTTCCTTCCTTCTAATGACTTTTCTGTTGTTGAAAATTGTGCCACAGGAGATCACTGGAAGAAGGAATGGCAACAAAAGATTCTCTATAATTACAGGTAAAAAATCAATTTTCTAAAATAACAATGTTTCAAAAGTAAAAAGTAGAAAAGTAAAACAAAAATGCTTTATATGATGGCTGGGGAGTATAATTGAATGAATACCATTATAATTTGTAGGCTGGTGGGGAAAGGTTTTAATTGATTTACGTATTGCTGTGTATAAATGATCAATACCATTTTGTGAAGGAACATTTTTCCCCCTTAATTCAAAGTCACCCAACTGGTTAATGTTATGCTATTGGGCCAATTATTTAATGCCTGTATTGTTTCTTTCTGGGTTACTTTTAAGGTTCTTACTACAAATAAATCCAAGAATTTCAAATAAATCCAAAGTTTATTTACAAATAAATTCCGAGTGTGTCTTTGCCATTTCTCACCTCCCCTTTTCAGGGCCCTTTTTGCCTTACTTTAGAATCTTTTCTCTCCCCACATCAGGTGATAGTACTAACAAGCTATCTTGTTCTCAAGTCTGATAAAGTGAATTCACACTACTATGTTAGCAGCATAATGTTTACATTTTAAAAGAGTACCTTAAGGAAAGGGAAATGTTTAACCCAAAGGAAATGATCCCTAAGAGTGGATTTTCAGAGTTGTTAATAGGCCAGTGGGAGAGAAGTTTTGGAAGTAATTTGATTCTTCCACTTGAATTCTTATTTGCTCTATTGATCTATCAGACCAACCGAACGACTACATGAGCAATTCATTCAGAAGCAGCAGGAATTGTCATGATTTCCATATCTGTTCTACGACCTCTATAGCCATACTAGGACCCCCGAATTTCCTTGTAGTTCTCTGGGGAAGGAAACCAGGACAGTTCTGGGGAACTCATCATCCCAACATACTCATTTCCAGTGCAAAATTATTGTACTGAAATAGAGAGAAGGAGAAAAAGACCAAACTGTTAAATATTTTAATGTATTTTGATCCCCCTACTCTCCATTATGAGATATTGACATTTTAATAAACCAAAACGGGAGGAAAAAGTGTAATTAATTTTCCTCCAGGATTTCCATTCACTTGTTTTTTTTTTCTCTCTGAAAGTTTGTGATCACTAATACATCCTTCCTTCCTTCTGTCCTTCCTCCCTTCTTCCCTTCCTTCCTCCCTTCTTTCCTTCCTCCCTCCCTTCCTTCCTTCCTCCCTTCTTTCCTTCCTTTCTCCCTTCCTTCTTTCTTCCTTCCCTTCCCTCCTTCCTTCCTCCCTCCCTCCCTTCCTTCTTTCCTTCCTTCCTTCCTCCCTTCCATCGTTCCTTGCTTCCTTCTTTCCTTCCTTCCTTCTTACCTTCCTTCCTTCCTTCCTCCCTTCCACCCTTCCTTCCTTCCTCCCTTCCATCCTTCCTTTCTTCCTCCCTTCCTCCCTTCCTTCCTTCCTTCTGTCCTTCCTTCCTTCCTCCCTTCCATCCTTCCTTCCTTCCATTCTTCCTTCTTTCCTTCCTTCTTCCCTTCCATCCTTCCTTCCTTCCTTCCTCCCTTCCATCTTTCCTTCCTTCCTCCCTCCCTTCCTTTCTCCCTTCCTTCCTCCCTCCTTTCCTTCCTTCTGTCTTTCCTTCCTCCCATCCTCCCTCCTTCTGTCCTTCCTCCCTTCTTCCCTTCCTTCCTCCCTCCCTTCCTTCCTCCCTCCTTTCCTTCCTTCTTCCTTCCCTTCCCTCCTTCCTTCCTTTCCCTTTTTCTTCTCTCTCTCCAATCTCTCTTCCTTTCTTTCTCTGTTCCTTTTTCTATAGATAACCCTACTCTCCCCCCCCAACTCCCCTACCCTAAACTGGAAAAAACAAACAAACCCCACCAAAACAAAACCTTGTAATAAACAGGCATATGTGCATAGTTAAGCAAAATAAATCCCCATATTGTTAGTGTTTGAAAATGTATGTCTCGTTTGCAGTGTGAGTATTCTCCGTCAGGAGCTGGATAACACTGCAGGCCATTCTTGATGTTTAAGACACAAGTAGCTCTATGACCTTGGAAGAGTCACCTCTCTACATCTTAGCTTTCCTCATAGTAAAATGAGGGAAGGTTGAACTAGATGATCCCTAAGATTCTATATTTCAAACTTTATCTTAAAGAAACATTTATAGATCATTAGGGCCAAACCTCTTTGATTAGTGTTGCCTTTACTGGCCCATGAGGCATGGACAGATTTTAGCTATGGCTGATGTAATATTTTGGATGGAAAAACATGTGTATTCAATATATCCATCACATTCTATTTTTTCTCTTTAGTTCACAAGTCCCTTATTTCTTCCTTCAACGAGTCTGCAAACAAAGTAACATATAACAGCTCTTTATAAACCAAAACACTTAATAAATCCATGGCCAGGGGCTGGTCTCCTGTTCAAGCTGTAAAGATGAAATGCTGACTGAATTACAAGAGAACCAGCCTTGTTGGGGCTATGCTTAACTGGGGTGTTCTGTTGATCACAACCCCACAGGAAGCCATTTGAAGCTGGAGCTGTGATATCTCCCTTAATCTGGAAGTTCCCCAAATGGAGGATTGTAGCCAAATTCTCCTAAGAGCAGAAGATGCTTATTCAGCATGATGAGGAAATGAGTAAATTGTGATTGTCCCCAGTTTACTCTAAAAGACATCCAAAGGAACTAAAAAGTTTTAAGGAAAAAGTCAGAGGTGATATGGGTACAGTCCTGTTTGTTTCTGATTGCTCTAAAGGGCAACCTTTATATTCTCCATCCCCTCTGCAATGCTGCCCTCCTGACCTCTCCCCTACCCCAGTTTGGTATTCCCCTAAATAGGAAGGTAGAGGGTAATTTACTCTGACCCTAGAAACCTCCTGTAGGCTGGAGTTTAGTGGAAAAAAATCCAGTTTATGAACTGGCAGCCTCCCCAGTTGCTGGTTCTAACGCTTCTTTAAGAGAAGTACATTCTTGAAGTAAGAGAGCTTTGGGGGTCTGCTACTCACAGCTGGATAAATGATTGGGAGTAGGGAGAGTAAGGTACCCAAGAAGTCACCCTTTGGAAGACCCTGATTGACAAAATGGAGACCATTAACTCTTTATCTCTCTCCTTAAACCTATGGCAAGCAAGGTTGCCTCTGCAGATAGTAGGACCATTAAACCTGAGCACATGCCACTTACCGACCACATAGTAGGAGCTTAATAAATGGTCATTGAATAATTGACTGGCTAAGTTGGAACTGAAATCAAGTCATAATGAGGAACAAGATAAAACACAGAAATCTAGAATGATAGAACTGGACTGCACACCAGAAATTATCCAACTTCTTCATTTTTCAGAGCAGGAAACAGATCAAAAGCAGTCAAGTGACTCACCTGCAGGGAGAATAAGAGACAGGTACTTGATTGAAGGTCTTCCGTCTCAAATCATAGTGTACTTTCTGCCATGTGATGTTTCTCATCTAAGCAAAGCTAAACTTACATTGGGAGAAAGCATCACATAGTAGATGGTGACTTGGCTTTGGAGTCAGGATGATCTGGCTGTGTGATCCTGGGAAAGTCTCTTAACCTCTGAGTGCCCTAAGCCAGGGGGGTCAGACTCAAAAAGAAGTGGGGGCCACTGATGGATTCATAAATATCCCTTCAGATTGTATACTGACTTCCTTGTAAAACATAGTGTTATCAATGTTTTATTGTATTTTTATTTATTTTGTTAAATATTTCCCAATTACTTTTTAATTCCTGATGCCTGCAGGCCATATGTTTTACACTTCCACTATAGGCAACTCTCTATGACTTTAGGTTGCAGAGAAAGGATTCACTTGAATGGTGGAGGGAACTCATGAGAGTTTCCTAAGTCAGTGAAATTCCAAGTGCTCTCACTGAGCCAAACTTAGGTTAATAGTAGACAAACTATGCCTGCTAAGCCTTACAAATGGGAAATCTAGAAAATCCTGGTTTATTCTTATGTTTGCCAAATACTCATACATAAAGGTTAACAGTTTTCAGTACATTTTTCTTTGTGAATGCTACATTTTGGAAAGCTACACGGTATAGGCTTCCCACATCTGTTAGGACATCTGATGTTTAGGTCTTTCACTTCAGATCATGGACTGGGTTTTCTTTAGCATCCTTGGAGTTAACAGAATGTGCATTCTGGAGCAAGAGGCTAATGAAAAAAACCTAGAGGAAGAAGGAGAATGGATATAAGCAATTTAATGGATTGGCAATGTTTTAAAATTATGAAACTGGGGGTTTGTCTTGGTCTCTTCCTCTCCTACCCTCTACCCCATTTGACTTCTTTCATCACTCTGTCTCTGAAAGGTTCAATGCCTTCTCACTGAGCCTTGCCCTAAACTCATCAAAGTCTTCCATTTATATTTCATTCACAATCTGTCATTAATGACTGATAACAACTTAGAATTTTAGTCTTTAGAGGGAGACCTTTAATCCTTAAACTAAATGAATGAAACTCTAATAGTGAAATTGTATACATCATTTAGAGATCAGGGAGAATTTGGGGGGCCTTCCTTTGTCAACTTATATGAGGCCCTTTGTACTTGCAATAGAATTTTGTAACTTTGATAATTGTTTAGGTGGGAGTCATTTTATAACAATAAAGATAGCTTACATAAATTTGGTTTACATAGATTCAGATCTAGAAAGGACCTTAGATTTAATCATAAGACTATAGATTTGGTGCTAGAAGGGACTTCAAAAGCCATCTACTTTTATCCCCTCATTTTACAAATGAGGCAACCCAGAAAGAGTAGGTAACATGGTCAAAATTATTATATAAGTAGTGAGTGAGCCAGGATTTGGAGCCAGGTCCTTTGACTCCGTTTTGTCCGACTTTTTGTGACTCCATTTGGAATTTTCTTGGCAAAGATGCTGAAGTGGTTTGCTATTTCCTTCTCCAGCTGATTTTACAGATGAGGAAACGAGGCAAACAGGGTTAAGTGACTTGCCCAGGGTCACCCAGTTAGTGTCTGAATGCCAAATTTGAACTCAGGAAGATGAATCTTCCTGACTTCAGGCTTGGAGCTCTATCCACTGCACCACCTAGCTGCCCGTCCAACAACAGAACAACAACCTTTGACTTCAAATATAGAACTCCTTCTGTATCACACATACATTATCAATTTGATTCTCACAATGAGAAGAGAAGTTAGAGTAGAAAGAACTTGGAGTCAGGATAGACCTGGGTGTGAATCCTGACTCTCTTTCTAGGTGTACGATCTTGGACCAAGTTGCTCTCCTTCTCTGAGGCTTAGGTTCCTTATCAATAAAATGGAGTCATATTTGTACTGTATCTCGCCCAGGGTAAGGAAAGTGCTTCATAAACCATAAAGCTCTATAAAAATGTAGGTAGTTGCTAGTATTATTTTCTGACTTAAGACCCAGTACACTGACCTCTTATGCTACAGATTAAAGAATCAAGAGAAATGTGTGACTGCTTGAGGTTCTGAAAAATCCTCTGACGAACAATAAACAGCCCTCCCTTCCCCCTTAACCTCATCTCTCTGCATCCTAATTTGCATTTTAGAATTAATTCTCCAATCTACTCACTTTCCAGGATCAGAGAGTCACACAAGTAATTAAGCATCATTTCATGATGAAAGCAAAGCATTTAAAATAGAAATGTCATCTGTTCTAGGAGGCGGATCATCAGCATATTAAAGAGGGCCCCTGCTTCTGGTCTCTACATTGACATTTTAGGGACCCAGTGATTTGTGAATTGTCACATTGTCACTGTGGGCCTCTCTGTGGAACAACCCAGACAAAAGATGCCCAAAGACAGGCCAGCATTATTATTCCTGGGGGTGGCAACAAGCAGAAATCCACTAAGTACAGAAATGCCTTTAAAAGTAGAAAGTTTCACAAGGGCAGTTTTTGTTTGGTTTCCTTCTGTTTGTTTTAAGTGATGTGCCCAAGGGCCTGGCACAAGCTTTGGCCAATTTGATCTCTAAATCAAATATTGACATGGTTCTTGGGGGAAAGAGGGGCAGATGACAAAGTCCAGTCTGAAATGTAAGCTCTATCTTTGGTCCTACTTCTTTAGGGAAAAGGTAAAATTTCCAATTTAAGACTGCATCTAGTCAGGGCAACACATACTTCCTGAGTGAAAAGCTGAACTCTCTCAAGGATTGCAACAGATAGGCCTTTTTTAAAAAAAAAGTCTGCAGTATCTAAGATGACAGTACTGTTGGCTGTGTCATATGATGTTGAATGTTGTTGTTCCAGCCTGGCTGGTATTTTTCACCTATAGTCAGAGCTTACATTTATATTCATTCAGCATATCATGGTTAAAAAAAATCACTGAGTATTTACATTGTCTCGTTTGATTTTTATGAACAGCCTTGATGTCGCCACTGCAAGCATGATCTTCATTTTGTAGGTGAGGAAATTGATGCTCATCTACTAATAAGAGCCAGAGCTGAGACTAAAATTAAATATTTTGACTAAAACTCTTGGGCTCTTTCTACCTCTTGATGTAGCATTCAAGCACGAGTATCTGGAAAATCCCAAAAACCCAACAAAACTTATAAAAGGAAGAGTATTGTTACTGATGTGAGCAAGTGGCACAATGGATAGAGTGCTGGGCCTGGAGTTAGGAAGACTCATCTTCCTGAGTTCAAAGCTGGCCTCAGACACTAGTTGTGTAATCCTGGGCAAGTTACTTAATCTTGTTTACCTCAGTTTCCTCATCTGTAAAATGAGCTGGAGAAGGAAAAGGCAAGCCACTCCAGTATCTTTGCCAAGAAAACTCCAAATGGGGTCACTAAGAGTTGGATGTAACTGAAAAGCAACAAAATTGTTACTGATATAAGAATAGCTCTCCATTTATCCATTCATCTATCCATCTATCTCACACACATATGTATATATATATATATATATATATATATGTGTGATATAGATAGATGGATATAGAGATAGATGGATGGATATATATCTATCTATCTCTATACACACACATATGTACGTACACACACACACAGATATATAAAAACTAAGGAAACAAGATTGGAATTAGGTCTAGAAGGGATTTGGGGATATCATTTTGTCCCCAGCCTCCTGTAACTAGAATCAAATTTTCTTAGAATTCACCTTGTCATTAGCCACTTCTTCAATGGGGATGATGTTTATAGATTCTTTTTAATCATATTTTTCTAATGAATAAACATCCTCTGTGGGAAGGAATTTCACCTTTGTTTTTAAACCTAAAGCCTTCATGATATAGCTTAAACTCATTTATTGTCCAACAGATTTATTTTGGGGCTACTTAAGATTTTCTGCTTGAGCTGGATTATTTTGATAAATATGGCACAATACACATTCTATAGAAGTACTATTTGTTCTATTAAAATTCTGGGACTTCCAGAACCTTCACTCTTTTCCAAAAAAGAATACTGTATTCTCCAAACATAAGAGAAAAAGATCAAGTATAAATGAGAACTTTTAACCTTTTTCAATATTTTTGAAGTTGGTCAGTCTTAACTATGTGACTGGTCCCCATTTAAATACCAATAACTAAAAACTAAGAAAATACGATCAGAAAACAAATCTAGAAGGGATCCTGGGATATCATTTAATCCCCAACCTTCTGTAGTTGGAATCCAGTTTTCTGAGAATTCAGCTTGTCATTAGCCACTTTCTTTCTAATGGATAATTATCATTTAGCAAAAGAAATTTACCTTTATTTTTAAACCTAAAGCCTACATGACATAGCTTAAATGAAATTTTCTATCTCGTTAAGACAGGGACTTTTGTTCAATTAAAAATCAGCAGATCCTAAGGGATGGAGCAATTATGATTATTCTATATTTAACATAAAATTTATTTGTAGGATTAAAATTTGGAAGAAATCTTGGACATTATTTTGTCAAATGTCCTCATTTAAGGGCACCAAAAAACCAAGGATTTGTGATTTTCTCGGTATGGGTAACTCCTTTTCCCTCTGACCCTAAAACCCTTCTATTCAGGACTTAGTAGGTAAATCCTAGGGAGTTTCCTGAGGGAGACAAAAGTTAAATAACTTGCCCAGAGTTATGAGGGAGGTAATACCAGGGTCTGGTCTTCTGACTTTACAAATTCAGCATCTTCTCCATTATACCACACTGACATACATAGCTCAATTGCAAGACTGTGAAAGTTGCATGCAGTTATAAGTATGTTGAAAATGATCATCACACATTTATCTATCTATATGCCAGATTCCACTGAAAGCATACTAAAATCACAGATTGGTTATTAAAAAATTTTTAGTATCTTTAATTTTGTTTCAAATTTTACACATTGAAATTGAGGTGTATTTTGACATTTTTTGGTTGGTCAAATGTCATAGGATCACATTTTTAGAATGAGAAGCAATCTCAGAAAACATCTAGCCCAATCTCCTCATCTTATAAATGAGGACAAAGGCTCAGAAATCTAGTGACTTGCCCAAGGTCACATAGGCAAGTAAGTGGCAGGTCTAGGAACAGAGGGCCTTCCTCTTGACCTCAAATCTAGAGCTCTTTCTGTTGTGCCATGGGCCTTTATCAGTCAAATCCATTAATCAAGACAAATAAATGCTAACTGCCAAGCAAAGGAAATGAAATAGAGACCTAACATCTTTAATTCAGTAAAGATTGAAATAAGGCTAGTAGTTGAACTTTGCAAATATAGCAAAACATTTCTTTCATAAGCAATGTAAATAGAAAACTAGTTTTTAAACACCTTTTCCTATAAACACTAATTCAATTACAATTGATAGGATTTATTACCATTGTAGACTTGCAGAGTGTGGATATGACTTTAGATATCACATAGTTTGAATTCCTCCCCATTTTACAAATGAGAGAAATGAGATTCAGAATGGACAAAATCTTTTCTATTTATTAAAGCAGACCATCTAAGGATATTTATTAAAGCAATGCTTTCTTTTTTACATTTATTTGGTATATATTTTATATATACATATATGTTCATATTATTTCCTTTAGAACATAAGTTCCAAAGAACATAAGTTTACTTTTATAAAACCTTACCATCCTAGTTCATGGAAGGAAGGAAGGAAGGAAAGAAGAAAGGAAGGAAGGAAGGAAGGAAGGAAGGAAGGAAGGAAGGAAGGAAGGAAGGAAGGAAGCATTGCAGCATTGCCCAACTGGAACTGGCCAGTTGGGTCCCCAGTGGGGCAGCTACTACTATTCACAGATTGTTGTTCATCCTTCATTCTCAAAAAGAACATAAGTTTCTTGAAGGCAGGACCTGTTTTATTGATCATCATGGCACATAGTAGGTGCTTCATAAATGCTTGGTGATTGTCTTTAAAAACAGTAAAATCACATTTCTTGTAAAATATTCTGTAATTCAGGCTTCTCATTAATACAGGCTGGCCTTCTCTTTTATGAGCCCAAGTTAATGAGGTTTCACTATATTTTGAATGCAACTTAAAGAGCTAGTGCTCAAGGAATTCTAGTTGGTAAAATAAGCCAAAAGTGGCACTTTGCTAGAAGAAGAAATCAAGGACTGAATGAAGGAAAGTAATTAGGCACAGAAACAGAATGAATCATCTTATAGGTAGGAGTTACAAATGAATTAATTACCCAGAGCCAGTCCTACACAAAATTTTTAAATGGATAATATTTATTTCTGCCATCCCACTCCCCAGTCTTATTCTACATTCAATCCTCACCTCTGTATATACCTCTTTACTTTTCAACAATATCCTCATTTTCTCCTTATCACATTACTTCAATTTAATTACCATTTATTAAGCATCTGCTATTTGCATGACATTGTGCCATGTCCTGGGGTTATAAAAATGAAAAATTACCTGGTCCCTGACCTCAAAATATTGACAGTCTAATGGGAGAAAAGAATGCAAACAAATAATTGGTATAAAATTATTAGGTACAGAGGATGTAAAAAAAAAGGAGTTTGAGAGATTCAAAGAAGGGATCATTTTGTGGGAGAGGGGCAGGTATCAAAGAGGGCTATAGTGGAAGAGGTGTCACCTGAGCTGGTCTTAAACCAATGGCTATGTTGGAGGAGGTGGGGCAGGTAAAAAAGCACAGAACTCTAGACAGAGAGAACAGTATGAATAAAGCATAGTTGCCAGTTGAGGATGATGAGCGCCTAATTTGGCTGAAGCATAGACCATGTAGTATGAAATAAGACTGAAAAAATGGGTTGCAGACAAATTCTGGAGGGCTTTGAATTTCAGGCTAAGGAGTACACAATTATATTTGGTAGACAACTGTTTTTTTGTTTTTGTTTTTGTTTTTTAGTAAAGGCATGACATAATCTTCTGTTAGGAAGATTAACACAACAGTATTGCCTAGGAAGGCTGGGAAAGGAAAGAGAATGGAGATGGGAAGACCAGTTAGGAGGTCATTGCAACATTCCAGGGAAGATGTCACTAAGGACAAGGGGCCAATTGCCAATCATCCTGACTTATGTCTTGCCAATGACTTATGACTCCCAATGACTGGAGGAAAAAGCAAGGCTAATGACTTTGCACAGCCCTGCCTCCAATTCACTTGCAAGTCAACACATCACCCTGCTGATGTCATTGGTTCTTTTTGAGAATGAAGGATGAACAACAACCTGTGAGTAGTAGTAGCTGCCCCACTGGGAACCCAACTGGCCAGTTCCAGTTGGGCAATGCTGCAATGCTTCCTTCCTTCCTTCCTTCCTTCCTTCTTTCCTTCCTTCCATGAACTAGGATGGTAAGGTTTTGTAAAAGTAAAGAACAGAAAGATACAAGAGCTATTTACAGACACAGAAGTAACACAGTTTGTACTTCACTGGACTTTTAGAACTGAGATTAGAGATTATTTAAAGGTTAACACTTGTGTGTTATTCTATTGTTATTCCTGGTTTATAAAGCTTATCTTCCTTATAAGATGGTAAGCCTTCCCAAGGCAGGGATGGATCATTCAGTAACCCCATAAACATCTGACTTGGCCAACCCACCCACACAAATGACCCGCTCACATATGACTCTGGGGACCCAGCCTCTTTCTGTCTCCAACAACCTGTAGACTTAGTGTGCCAGAGCCCACATTAGTTTTCAATAAGTTGATTGATAAGTATCTCAATACTTGTTGGTAATCTTACCATCCTTTAGGGATCAAAAAAACAACAACCCCAAAACCCCAATGATCACATCTGGAAGAGAAGACAGTATAAAAGACAAATGGAAAGGATCCTAATTGGATGAGACAAGACCATGCCTAATGCCAGGGCATTAGGGTTTTGAATTCCTTGAGTTTAAGAGGAGAAGGGTAAGATCTAGTGATAAGTGACATTAGTGGGGTTTAACACATGTAGTATGAAATAAAGTTCAAGAGGCTTTTATCTCCCTCTATGGGGACTTTTCTGCTGCCCTCAATGTTTAGCTTCCAAGAGAAGACCATCTGGCTCAAACAGCCTGTGCAGCATGTTAAGTGGCCATTATTAGATCCTCTCTATTAATCCCAATTCGTTCTTCATTGGTTTCATGGATCTTTAAAACAATGATCATCAGTAGAAAGGAAAGCCTCTCCCTGCCATAAGTCAGCCCTCCAATGCTCCTCATGGCTGCTTGACACATGGCCCTTTTGTTTTTCAAGCCCTTTATTCAGAAGCTGCTGTTCCCCCTTACGTTCCTGGGGCAGCCTGACACTGACCCTTGTTTCTCCAGCACAATCTTTTTTAGTTGTCAGAAACATATGCTTAGCTTTCAGACCCCTTGCAGGCTCCACCAGAACAAGAAAGAGGACCAAAGGGAGTGCTATGGGTATCCAGCAATCTGATATTTCATGTTTTCCTGTACTGCTTGAGACCAATTAGTTCCAACTCCCAAACTTGGAGGTCTAGAATTATGGTGCAATCAACTACTTCCAAACAATTTGGAAATGGACCTTGAGAGAGACCTGGGCTCCTCATTAAGAAGTGAACATAAAGGTGTCTTGGAAATCTAATTGGATGCCAGGCAATCCTGAGGCTAGGCAGGTGCTGAGTTCTCACAGGACTTTCCCTGTGATCTTTGATTCACTTTAAGCCCCTCTGTTCAGATTGCCTCTTTAGTGAAAAGGGATACTATGCTGCTCATTTGACAGGGAAGGGGTGCCAAATATTAAGAGGAGCTTTGGGAACAATGAATAGCACCATATAATTTATAATCATCCATGTTAGTCTTCTATTCTGCTCAAAGCTCTCTCACAGAAAGGGGTGAAGTTAAGAATTGAGACCTAGGGTACTCAAACCAGGAGCTTTGCTAGGATCCTCTGTCTCCTAAGTACTGACAGAAAATGTGACTTATTCTTTTAAATATGGTGTAGTATTTGTATTTATACAGGATTATATGTTATAATATATGGTATATGTAATATATACTATTCTATATTTATATAGTATAATATTGTATAGTGATCAAACAATGTGGGCATCTAGATGGCATAGCAGATAGAGCACCAACCTGAAGCCAGAAAGACTTGAGTTCAAATCTGGCCTCAGACGCTGATTAGCTGTGACTCTAGACAAGTCACTTTACCCTGTTTGCCTCACTTTCCTCATCTGTAAAACGAGCTAGAGAAGGAAATGGCAAATCACTCTAGTATCTTTGCCAAGAAAACTCCAAATGGGCTCATGAAGAGTCAGACATGACTGAAAAATGACTAAACAGTAAAAAAAAAAAAAATCAAACAGTAGAATTAAACTAAAGTAAATAATTTGCTTTAGGGCCTCAAAATCATAAGGCCCTAGAGAGAGCAGGGACCAAAGATACCATCTAGTCACATTCTATGATCTATATCATGTATATATATGATATATATACACATACATATACACACATATGAAAACACACATATACATACATACACACATAGTAGCTGTCATCATCATCATCATTATCATTATGTGTTAGAAGTCAGAGTTGAACTCAGGTCACATGACTTGAGAGCTGCTTCTCTTCCCATTTTATTCCATTGACTTTTTGTACAATCAAAGAGCTATTTTATGAAAGATTGTGAGATCTGCTTGAAGAATGCCATTGTGTTATTGGACATGGTACCATTTTTGTGTTTCCAACTCACTTCCAAATGACTTAGAATTAACCAGTAGACCTGGCCTAATACTTGATGATCTATTAACACATCTACCTTCAACAGCTGTCAAAATTTCAACTTAGACAGAGGCAAAAGAGAATAAAAGTATTTTTTAAAACCTTGTACCCTATTTCCTTCTCTTGGTATGGAAAGTTGTGACCCATCCAGCTCCATTACAACAAATATCTCCATAGTAGAAATCCCTATATAAAACAACTATAGATTTCTAAATCTCTACCAATCACCCATTAAAAAAAAATTTCAAATAAAATTTCAGAACAAGATGCCCTTGACATTCACTGCTATAGAATTTCATGACTACTCATATTTCCTAGATTCTTCAAAGCACATAGGTTTTATTCTGGAGAATAGTCTAGCCACAGGGAAGAGTCTTTTGTAGACACTGAATATGAAGGCAGAAACCTTGTCTACAGGAGTGGATAAAAGAACTGAGCAGTTCAGCCCAAGAACCAGTTCACCTTCCTGGTTTGTTTAAAAAACCCAAAACATTCAGTTAATTCACATTAAAGTACCATAGTGGAATAAGAACTATTATGAGAGAATTAAATTAAAAAAAAAAACAAAACACTGGGGCTGCTCTTGCTGCAATTCCATTAAAAAGTCCATTAAAAATGTCAATGAGGGGTGGTTGTGTTATATGGAGGAGGGAGGGGATATTGTTAACAGCTATTCACAATCCTGGGTCCCTGTGCACACCTACATCTTTGGAAATGTTTCACATTTTTCTATTATGAGTCAGGCATTAAGTTGGAAGGCTGTAAAACACAAAGAACTGAATTCTGAAACATGACTAGAGGTCATACAGATGGCTGAAAACTGTATATGATGATTCTCCTGTTGGTGACACGATTACAATCTGGATGTAGTCTTCAAAGCCAGGTTGGGTAAAGGACATTGACTCCAACACACACATTTCCAAACCTGGTAGGAAGCTTCCAATTATGGGATAAAAACTGATGATTATGGGGAAAACTCCACTTCTGTTTAAGAAAAAAAATCTTCTATTAAAAAACACCGATACCAAGAAATAATTCTAATTGAGAATTCTGTGTTCTATGTCCTGTTGATCCTTCCTTAAAAATATTTTTTTCTCTACACAGCAGTATGTAGAATGTGACCTCATGGTAGGAGCTAGCATTTATATAATGCTTTAATGTTTGAAAACTTCTTTACATGCACTGTGAATTATAGCTTGCATATTCATATTAAATAACCTTCAAATTATCTGGGCCTATGGAGCACACAGGTTCCTTATTTGGAATTGACATGACGTTGAGTCACATATTATTGCTTATTCTTGTTCTTATTCAGTCGTGTCTGACCTCATGGACTTGTTCATGGGCTTTTCTTGGCAAAGACATTGGAATGGTTTGCCATTTCCTTCTGCAGTGTGTCTCCATGCTGCAGATGAGGAACTGAGGCAAATAAGGGTTAAAGTGACTTGTCCAGGGTCACACAGCTAGTAAGTATCTAAGACTGGATTTGAACTCAGATCTTTCTGACTATCCACTGCACCACCTAGTTGCCCTATATTATTGCTTACTAATTCTTTATGGGTCTTTTCAATATCACTGTGATATTAATGGGGGAAACAACATCTCTTGAATCCACCTCCTCTTCTCCTTTTGCACATTTTCAACTCTTATCTAGTTCAGGCCCATATCACCTCTTGCTTGGTCTTCCACGTTGGATCTCTTCCCTCTCCAATCTCATTGTCTACATCAGAGGTGTAAAACACACTGCCCACAACAATCATAAATGGGGTCAGAACCAGATTAAAATGTAATTGGTAAATATAACAAAATGAATACATAACAATATGTAATATGACAACATAATAAATACAACAAAATAAGTAAGAACACAATAGAACATGAATAATATTAGTGCGATTTTCTAAGTCAGTGTGCAGCTGCAGGGGTCCTTATGTGTGGTTAGTGGCTCTGATTGCTATTAGTCTAACACCACTGCTCTACATAGTTGCCTAATTAATAATCTCCAAACACAGATCTGACTATGTTGCTTCCTACACAAATCTTTAGGGGCTACCTAGTGCCTCCAGGATAAAATACAAAATATTCCCTGTGGCAAAGTCCTCCACAATACGGCTACCACCTACCAGCCACCTTTCCAGGCTTAATTCCTGTTATATCCCTTCAAGGGCTCCTCATTCTACTCAAACTGGGCTCCTGGCTATCTCACATCCATCTTGTGCCTCTATGCCTACAGACAATCTGGTCCTCCGTGTTTAGAGTGCATTTACTATTGCCACTCACCCCCAAGTTCCTGCAAAGCTTTGTTTAAGGCCCCATCTCCTACACGAGGTCTTTCCTGATATTTTCCCCACTGTCCCTCTCGAAATTACTTCTTATGACTTTATTATTTGTATTTGTTTACATATATATATACATGCTATATCCCCCCAAATAAAATGTAAGTCCCTTGAAGGCAAGGATTATTTGGATTTTGTTTCTAGCATTTAACATAATGCCTGGTATACAATATGTGCTTAATAAATGTTTGTTGAACGGAATTGAATGAAAAAATATATTTTGGGGGGGCCATGCTCTTTAGGGACTCAGATAGCTCCAAATTCCCATAGAGATTAAATATGAATAACAACTAGTAGGATATCTATCTAGTGACTCTAGTACTGTGATGTCAAACTCAAATATGAATGGGGCCACTGAACTGTAGAGAACAATCCCTACTGGCTGTAAACTGATTTAGAAAACCACATATTCCCATGATCTATGTTCTATTACATTTTTATTTATTTTGTTAAATACTTCCCAATTACATTTTAATCTGGTTCTGGCAGTACCCAAAGATGTTGTAAAGACAGGTAGCTCTCTGCATGTTTTACCCCTCTGCTCTCCTAGATAACTCAAAAAATATTTCTTGACAGCAAAAATTTAAAAAGAACCCCCAACAACAACATTTAATCCTACCTACTTACAGACATTAACTAAATCTTGTTGATTCTTCCTTAAAAATATTTTTCTTCTACATAGCAGTATGTAGAATGTAACCTAATGGTAATAGCTAGCATATATAATGCTTTAAGGTTTGCAAAGTTCTTCACAAATATTTTGTCATTTGATCTTCACAACAACCCTGGGAGGCTGGTTGGTTGGTTGTTGTCCATTCTCAGAGAGCACCAAGATGAACATCACTATGTTGGAATCAAGGAACAGTGTGTCCAACTATTGCTGATCAGACCAACATGAGCTGGGAAGGCTCCACCACAAATTGGACACACGTAATTCTTTGTGAACATTTGGAGTGAAGATATCTCTGAATCTGTGCATCTCATATTTCTTTTGGCTACTGCAATTCTGCTTTGTTTATAGAGAACACAGCACCTTCTTAGATGTGGGCATGTCATGCTGGGTGGTCCCATGCCAGTGTGTCCCATGTCTCCCAACTGATCCCAAAGTTCTTCAGAGAGACCTTGAGAGCATTTATTAATAGGTAAGGAAACTGAGGCGATGGAAGTTAAGTGACTTGTCCAGGATCACACAGTTCATAAGTGTCTGAGACCAGATTTGAACCTAGATCCTGACTCCAGGTCTAGCACTCTATCAACCGTACCACCTAACCTTTGCACTGGCTCTCTTCCATGTCCCTTCCCATCTCACCTCTTGGAATCCTTGAGTTTCTTTCATTTATTAAGACTCAGTTCCTCTTAGGCAGATAGCCTTTCCTGGTGACCCAATTGCTAGTCCCTTCTCCTTCCCCCAAAAGGTTACATTTTGTCTGTTTTGTATGTACTAGATTCAGTCCAATATTCTAGCATTAAAAAAAAAACAATTTGAATTATTCTATTGTCTCATCTCCCCTGAGATTACTTTCCATTCTTACTATATACAGTGGTACCTTGACATACGAGTGCATCAACTTAAGAGATTTCCAAGACACAAGTTGTCACTTGGTCGATTTTTTGCTTTGAATTGTGAGCCAAAATTTGAGGTACAAGCCGCTGCTAGTTGGCACAGCAAATACCACAACCCAATGCCCACCCAGCACCCCGTGCCTCACTCGTTCAGTCCACATGTTTACCTCGCCAGTGAAGAAAATTAAGTTAAGCAAAAGTAAAAAAGATATTGTAGCAATTAAGTTCAGGGATAAAGTGCAGCATTAAAAGTGTAGCAAGTAAGTGAATGAAAATGACTGAAAGAGCATGAAACAAAACTCCTCTAACCTCCTCCATCTATCTCCTCCACCCTCCACCTCTGCCAGTATGTTCTGTTAGCTCAAGTAGTCGGATATCCAAATCCAAAAACATACATTTTATAAAACCAGTTTATTTCTTTACATTCTCTTTTATTATGCTTTTATATAATATTTGTTATTTATAAATACTTTTTCTTATTTAAAACACATAAAAAATACTGGAGTGGCATTTTGGGGGCTGGAACGGATTAATGGCATTTCAATTAGTTTCAATGAGGAAAATTGATTTGATATACAAGCAAATTGAGTTAGGAGCTTGAATTAAACTCATAAGTCAAGGTACCACTGTACAACTTACACATATTAAAATTATTTGCATGGTGTCTCTCCCATGGAAAGTGAGGGCCCTTGTGTTCTGCCTTTTGTAGCCATAGTTCAAAGTGTAGGGGCTGACACATAATAATTGTCAATACTGGCTGTTTTGTATACACCTACATATGTATGTAGAATGCAAATTCCTTTAGGGCAGGACTGTCTTATTTTTGTCTTTGTTTTTGCAGTGCTTATGGTGCCTAGCACTTAGTAGATCTTTAATAAATGCTTGTTGATTAAGCACCATGATAGTGGTGGAAGACCTGTACTTCCTGTGGTTAATAGAGACAGTCACAAGTGACTTGCGAATCATATTTGCTTCATGATAAATATAGCCCCCACTCCTTCCTCACTAATTCTGAGCCATTATCACCCCCCAAAGAGTCTTAGAACTGTCATACCTCTTTTCTAGGCTCCCTACATCCATGTTAGTGTGGAATGCGACTGACCTCAGAGGCTTGCCTTTGTACCACCTCGTCTGGGGATCTGTGTCACCAATGCAATATTCACAGCACTTACAGTGACTATGAAAATGCTGCTATAATTCTGGTTTGCAAAATATAACAGACTCTCTATATAGAAGACAGAATCAAAGTATTTATTCAGACACCAGAAAACCAAATCCCCAATACCAGAAAACTGAATTCATCATAGCAACAAAGAAATCTATACACAATAACACCACAGAGAGCAACATCATATCAAAGCCTCCCCCCTGTTCGGGCCTTTCCACGAAAACTCATCAGCCTAGCTGTCTCCTTGCCTGTGTCCTCTCTCCTCCCTCTGTTCTAACTGTTCTGACTCCCATCTTCCTCTGGGCTCTGCTCCATCTTTCTTGCTCCACCCTTCCTGCTCTACCTATTCAGCAAGCTCCTCCCACCACAGGCTCCATGTGATTACATTTGGCCTATTAAGGGATAGGGAAGATCTTCAAATTCCCATCGCCAGTACAGGATCCAGTGATGGTACCTGGGGCTGATGTCACTGAGTATCTATCTTTTCACTCCCTCCACAAAGTAAATTTACCCTAAGTTCCAAATTCTCACTCATGGCTCTACTATATGAGTTTTACATTTATTGGGCCCACTCTATTCTAGACCCTCCTCATCTTAATGCTCCTTAAAACAATAGCCTGTTGACTGGCCTCTCTTATCCAAGGTCTCCCTGTTCTAATCCAACTTGAATATTATTGCCAGATATTTTCTCTAAACACCTCTTTTTATCATGTCACTCCTCTGCTCAAAAATCTATTTTTTATTTCTCTTTATTATCTTCTGGGCTTGATTTAAGGCCTTTTGGGATGTCACTCCCCCATATTTAGCCAAACATATTTTCCACTAACCCCACAATGTTGAACCTTCATTCCAATAGCTTCTATCATCTTCTTCATGTCTCACAAATATACTATATTTATCTCTATTGCTTTAATCAATTTATTCCTCTGGCCTGGAATTCCTTTTCCTCCCCCTTTCTCCCATGAGGCTTATTAAAATCCTACCATCCTTTAAGACCAGTCTCAAGATCAGTTTTTTCCCTGATTCCCTCACTGCCCCCTTCAGCCCTCAATGATCCGTCTCCCTCTTCTCTAAACTCTTTCAGCATTTGAATTTTGCTATGTAATGTAACAATTATATTTATATCATCATATAATTCTTAACTTTGTTCTCTAACTAGACTGTAAGAACTGAGATGGGGATTATACTTCTGTGTTCCCCAAAGCACCTAGCTCAGTGCTATGTACTTTCTCTGTTTCTCTCTGTTTCTCTTTCTCTCTCTCTCTCTCTCTCCCTCTCTCTCTCTCTCTCTCTCTTTGTTTCTCTGTCTCTCTATCTATCTCTCTGTCTCTGTGTCTCTCTCAGTGTGTATGTATATGTATGTATATACATATACCCTATATAGGGGTGTATGGTGTCTCTAGGGAGGACTAGCATGTCTGATGTGAGGGCTTACTGAGACCTTTGCAGGGCTGCTCATCCACCTTTGGTGTCTAACGGTCACCCAACTCTGACCTATGGCTCCAAGAAGCTATAGCATGTGCAGCAGCCATGTCCCAGTCTTGGCAGATGGGCTTAAACAAGGTTGAGTGTAACCAAGGCCTCAAACCCATCAGTAGGCTAGGGGGATGTCTACCCCAAGCATGTGAAGACTTTTCCAAGTGGAATGAGTGGATGAGAATAATTTATTCTAATGGCCATGAAGGTAGTATAAGTGTAGTGGAATGCTTGGATCTTGGTCAGACATCAAAGATGCCAAGTTCATCCACTGCATCTCACAGCATCACCAGTTACCCCGACTTTTATCTTGCTTCAGTGGTTCTAGAAGAAAGAATGAGGCTGATGATTTTGTGCAGTTCTGCCTCACTTAAATACAATTCATATGCCAAATCAAGACCACCTCATGATGTCATTGGTCCCTTTTGAAAATGAAGGACAAACAACAATTATATGCTATGCATATATGGAGTACATATATAATTTATGTATATTTGAATATGCTAAATGAATATATGTACTTATATACATATATGTGTATATATATATATATGTATATATATATATATATATATATATATATATATATATATATATATATATATATATATATATTTAATCGAGAAATTTGGTGTGGCCTTTGGGAGGCTAGAAGAGACTATGGTCCCTTCAGACCAAGCTAAATCAGTATGGTGCTCACATGGTTTGTCTCTGCCCAACAGCCACAACCCAGAGAGTAATCTCCTGGTGTATTCTCAAAACATAAATAATCTTGGGCATGTTTTGGACACTCATTCATCTATCTTGTCCACATATACATAGTGCTTTACAGTGTACACAGCATTTTTATTAGTCAAGAAGTAACAGTGTAAGAATTATCATCCTTACTTTAGAGATAAGGAAAGTGGTGTTTGTAAAGGTTAACTAATGACCTATTATCACACAGGCACTAAGTGCAGAATGACATTCTTGGTACTATTTTTGAACGTTAAACTCAAGTCAAGTCAAGTCAATTAGCTCTTATTAAGAGCCTACTGTGGGCTAGGCACTATGCTAAGCTGTAGTAAAACAAAGAAGATATTATTGCTAGGA
>CM053591.1:67902996-67930019 GCA_028646515.1 Pseudochirops corinnae
TGCTGTTCTTACCCTGCTTCTTATGCTTATTCTTACTCATGGTTGGTCAGACCGTGATTTTTTTTTTTTAATCTCTGTGGGGCTCTGCTTCCAGAAGGGAATGCTCTGTCCCAAATCACTGGGGTCCTCCTGGCTGCCGTAGCTCTCAGGAAAGTGCTGGGTCCCTTTCCCACTTCCAGCTCACTGGATAAAGAAGACCCACAGGACTACGCCCAAGACCACAATCTGGATCCAGGCTGCTCAATGTGAGAGCACTTGGCCTCTGAACAATCACCCAGTCCCCCTGCAGTCTGCAGGCCAAGCGCGCGGGAGCTGCAATGCGGCAGCACACAGAACCTGTGCCTTTTGCTTTCCAGCCCTGGAGGCGTTTTGGCTGGACTGCTTTTCTTCCATGACCTAGCAAGCTCCACTGACCTAGTTCTGAACACTGCTGCAGCTGTGGCCAATCTGCTCCTTTAATCCTCTCGTCTAGCTGCCCCTGGGGCTCAGCCAGGGCTTCAGGCTAGTCTGGTTTCGGTTCGCAGGGCTGATATGGTTCCTCATAGCCAAGCTGACTTTAGTGGAAAGTATCTTTGTGTGTGTTTTGGAGTTCTAGGATTAGTTTAGAGTCATATTTTATGGGTATTTTGGGGTGGCTATGTGAGAGCTGCGATATGTTGCTGCTCCTACGCTGCCATCTTGGCTCCACCCCTGCTCATCACTTCTTAAAGCACAAATGTATTCCATCACAATCAGACACAACTTGTTCAGTCATTCCCCAATTGATGGACAGTCCCTCAATTTTCAATTCTTTTCCACCACTCAAAGAGCAGCTATAAATATTTTCGTACACATAGGTCCTTTTCATTTTTGTTTTTTATCCCTTTGGGATACAGACCTAGTAATGGTATTGCTTGGTCAAAGGGTATGCATGGTTTTACAGGAAGGCAGGGATTATACACCTGAGTTAACATACATAGTTATGTATGTTAATGTAATGTTATGTATGTTAATGTAAAAAATAAAATTTTTCATTTTATGTATTGAAAAGCATTATTCTGAGAAGGAGTTCATAGGCTTTACTCAAAGGGTTCAGGATACATAGAAGAACCTCTAAAAATTCTTGGTCCAGAGGTCTTGGAGGCACTGAAAGTTGGAATAGGGTCACCCAGCCAATGAAGTGTGTGTCAGAGATGGGATCTGAAGCCATGTTTTCTGACTCTGAGGCCCTGGCTCTCTACTCACCAAACCACACAATCTCTGTGATATAGGTAGTACTACAGATGCTACGGTTATTATTATGCCAACTTACAAATGAGGTAGCTCAGAGTCAAATAAACAAGCATGAATTAATTGTCTGCTATGTGTCTGTTGTTGTTGTTGGGTTGTGTCAGTCATATTTGATTCTTTGTGACCCTGTTTGGGATTTTCTTAGCAAAGATATCCAAGTGCTTTGCCATTTATTTTTCCAGCTCATTTTACAGATTAGGAAACAGAGGCAAACAACATTAAGTGACTTGCTCATTCACACAGCTAGTAAGTATCAGAGGTCAGATTTGAACTCTGGAAGATAAGTCTTCCTAACTGCATACCCAGTACACTATCCACTTAGCTACACCTTCACTATGTGCCTGGCTCTTTATCAAGTGCTAGGGATACAAAGAAAGGCAAAAACAGTCCTTGCCCTCAAGGAGCTCACAGTCAAACAGAGGAGGTGACATGTCAACAACTACAGTTATCCCTTCCATATCCTGACTTTCCCCATTGTGGTTTGAATATATCACGGGTCAGTATACGAAATTAAATGGGAATTTTTGGGGAGTTTTGCAGAAGCTACAGAAAACACATAAAGTTCAAAAGACAATAGAAAAAAAGATTAAAAACTCAGAAATGCATAAAATACATGTATAGTATTCTATAACATCAACATATTTTACCCTTTAACACTATAATAATTCAGACTTCTTCTATGGTATGAAGGGAGGGCCAAAAATTTTTATGTGGATTTTCCAGATCATGGAGGAAGGGTGTGCCCCTAACTCTCAGGATGTGGAAGGGATAACTATATGTACAAACCCCATTTATTACAATGATAATAATAAGTAGCATTTACATGTGCCAGTCACTGTAATAAATACTATGCAATTATTATCTCATTTGAGCCTCACAACAACTCCGGAAGTTGGTGCTATTATTATCATCCCCATTTTGGAGATGAAGAAACTGAGGCAAACAGAGGTAATGTGACTTGTCCAAGGTCATACAGCTACCAAACATCTGAGAGCAGATTTGAACTCAGGTCTTCCTGACCTGAGTCAAGCCTGGTGTTCCATCCATTGAGGCACTGGGGAAAGGCACTAGCATTAATAGTACCTATAGATGTTAAGTGCCTTGACACAGTTGACTCCAAGGATCTCCTGATTCTAGGTATAACGATCTTTCCACTCTTAACACCACTCAAATGACATTTATTATATAGTACTTTCCATCAAAGTTGCTTATGCCCATTATGTAATTATGGCACAGTCTCTTTGAAGGTCATATATTCTGTGTTCTATATCCCACAGAGCATCTTATACAGAGTAAGTACTCAGTAAATATTTGTTGAATGAGTGAATGGAGCCTGTGCTCCATTTACATTTGTATATGAGAATTTTTGTGAATATATCTGCCCTATACCAGCACAGGTTCCATTCATTCATTCCTTCAACAAATATTTACTGAGTACTTACTCTGTATAAGATGCTCTGTGGGATATAGAACATGGAAGATACAATCTTTCCATATATTCATCCATCTGTCTGTCTATCTATCTATCTATCTATCTATCTATCTATCTATCATCTATATATTTTTCTCTATGTCTTATTAGTGCAAGACTTTAAAATCAAGTGTGAGGGAATGGACAATAATATAACAGGGAGCCAGTGGAGAGTTTTGAGGAGAAGAGGATCATAGAATTCAGAGCTGGAAGTGAACTTAGATATCTCTTCCAACCTTTTAATTTTATAGATGAGGTGATTGAGGCACAGAATGATGAAGTTATTTGTTCAATTCCATAGGCAGTAAGTGGGAGACTTGAGACTTGGATCTAGTGTGGTTCCAAGGCCAGGGCTCTTTATATGACACCAAGCAATGCTGTCAAGGTGTTGGGGAAGATAATTTTGGCAGAACTCTTTTGGATTAACTGAAAAGGGAGTTTGGAAGAGGAAAGAGGTTGCAGATGATGTAGGTTTGTCCCACTAGTCTCAGTATAGCCATGTAGAAAGAGATATGTCGCCCCATGAAAGAAACATCTCCTAACTAGTGCCTGAAATTTTAAAATTAACAAAAATTTGAAATTTAGCAATTGAAACATTATTCCTTTAACTTGTAGTTCTTCCAGGCTGTTGAAATATAAATGATTTTGTTAAGAGTATAACTTAGCTGTTATTAGTCATTTAGACTTCACTGTGAATCAGTTTCTTAAGACTTTGCAGAGAATACATTTTAATTGACAGGACAGTGAGGAATTGTATTGAGGGTATAAAATAGGACAGAAAAATGGGACTACAGGAATGGAAGACAAACTTTTCAGTAAAAAAGGAAGAGATGTTGGTGATTTATGTACTTGACCCTATTCTACATCAGAACTTTATAGCGGAGCAAAATTTCCAGAAGACTGAAGATAGTATTTGTTAGGTGAAAGCTTAAGTCAGTTAGGAAAACTAGATGAGTTTAACTTGAAAATTTAAATTTTCAAAATTTTGGAGCAGAAAGACTAAGTGAAGCTTGGAATATGTCTATGGAACTCTAGGTTATTGAATATCTGAGGGGAAGATGGAACAATGGAAAAACAGATGGCAGGGAGGGCCCAGGGTAAAATTGTAAAGGGGCTATAAATTCCTATTTGCTTTCTCTCTCATAGTTTTTCTCCTGCCTTTGGTACCTTTTGACTTCTTCTTCCCCAACTCCTTGTACCCATGCACGCATGGCATTCTTGGAGTGTTCTGAATCCCCACTCCCTACCCCATTCAGGTGCAACTCACTAATTCTTCCTTCCATAAGATGTCTGTCCCTTGGTATGCCTCCCCCATCTAAACATACTTCTCTGATTTTGTAGATGACAGCTAACAGTTATTTGGTGGTGATGATGATGATAATTAAGTAGCACTTTAAGGTTTACATATCATTTTGCATATATTATCTCATTTGGTCCTCACACCAAGCAGATGCTATTATCATCTTCTCCTCTACTCCATCTGTAATGGTAATGGTAATTTGAAGATCTTCCCTGCCCCTTAAAACCCCTAAGGGAATTTAAAGATTTTTCCTGCTTTGAAGATCTTTTCTTTGCCCCTTAATAGGCCGAATGTAATCACACGGAGCCTATAATGAGAGGAGTTTGCTGAACAGGTGGAGCAGAGCCCAGAGGATGCTGGGAGTCAAAGCAGTTAGAGCTGGGGGAGAAAGAGGATGCAGGCAAGGAGACAGCTAGGATTTGGGAGTGTTTGTTTATGGAAGACTTTAGGATGGTATTGCTCTCTGCAGTGATAATATCTTGACTTCTTTGTTGCTATGATGGATTTGGCTTTCTGGTGTTGGGATGTGGCTCTATGGTATCTGAATAAATGTTTTGCTTCTGTCTTCTATATGAATAGTTTGTTATATTTTGCTATTCAGAACTATGCTGACACATTCATAATCACTGTTGGTGCTATGAATATTGTGTTGGTGCTACACTGTCTTATAGATGAGGAAACTGAAGCTGACCAACATAATTGTTGTACCCAGTGTCACAAACTAGTTAGGAGTCTGATACAAAATTTGGCCTAAGGTTTTCCAGACTCTAAGTCCAGTGCTTTAGCCATTTGGTCAAACTAAGTTTTAGTGGATGACAAAAGGGGATCTTGTGCCAGGTATTTTTGCTTTAACAGTGGACTCTAGTGGAAATGAAGTCTTAACCTATGATAGGAAACTCAAATGAAAATGTCAGGCATTATGACAGACACAAGATTGGGATGAGCTTGGGGCAGGATAACTCTTCCAACCCTATGTGATTGAGTTGTTTTTCAGTTGTGTTCAACTGTTTATGACCCCATTTAGGGTTTTCTTGGCAAAGATATTTGAGTGCTTTTATAGATGTGAAAACTGAAGCAAATAAGGCAAAGTATTTCCCAGTGTTACACAGGTAGTAAGTGTCTGAGGCTAGATTTAAACTCAGGAAGATTAGAGTTCCTAACTTCAGACCCAGTGCTCTATCTATTTGTGCATCTAACTACCTACGACCATATATAGGGAGCTGCTAGTCTCACTTTCTGAAAAAGCTAGCCCTGTGTGGCCTACTAACTCAGGGACTCCATGAGGTCAAGGAGAGTCTTGCTCTATGACTGATACCAAGAAGGAGGCTCTAAGGATGACATTCTTTTGTAGGATAAAAAATGCAGGGCAAATCACAAGCAATGGAGAAGAAAGTTTTGGGGTAAAAACCCAGCTTTAATTGAATGGGAGAGGTTAGTGGCTTTCAGTGTGAAGATAACTCCAATGGAGGCGCAGAAAAGAAGACAGAATGAAGAAGCCTGACAATAATAGGCACGAGTGTTTCCTGCTTAAAAGGTTTTATGGTTTGGCTCATCTCTGCCAAACCACATATCAAAAGGAGTTTGCTGAGTCCTTTCAGAAATCTATATTCTGCCTTAAAATACATATTTGGACTGGGTTCCCACTGGCCAACCCTATCGCCATCCATCTAAAGAAATCTATGTTTTCTAAAATTTCTGACAATTAAAAAATTTTAATTAGTACCTTAAAATTTTTTTGTAAGTTGTGTCCCCTGAGCCCCTAAAATAATAAGTAGTCCCTTAAAATAATAAGCAGTTACTTTTTATTTTAATGTTATAAAGTAATTATTTTTTACTTCATCCTTTAGGTTGATTTTTGGTCAGTCTTGAAATGGTCACTGAATCAGTAGGAACTAAGAAAGTGAATTTCTAGCAATTGTCCCACAAGTGAAAACATCTTTAAATTTATGTAAGAAAAGAAACACTTTCTTCCTCGTTCTGTTCTCTTCCTTCCAACTGTTGAAAATAATCAGTTCAAATGTTAAGCTAGTTTCATTTTCTCTAGATCTGAATTAGTAGACAAACACTAGCTAAAACTAAAATGAAACAGAAGATTTGGTGCCAAATGGGTTAATAAATCTCACCTCTCTTGCTTTCCCCCATTTGGAAATTAACATCCGATTTAGCTAAGAAGCAAAATAAATGTTTGGTTCTATGCAAAGAACAATGGATCACAATTGGAAAATCTGGATCTTCCTTTGAGTTTTATTCTGCCACTTGGGCTTTAGGAGCCTCAGTTTCCTCATCCGTACAATGAGGTTAGACCAGATGCCATCTAAAGAGCCCTTCCAGGTCTAAATCCATGATCCTGGTCTACCTCCACATCAGTTACCAAATAATAAATCATCAATAATTTAGACAAACTGGGGGAGATTCAAAACTAAATTAATAAAGTTTAAGCATATTTTCAAGTAATCCAGTGATGTCACTTCTTCTCCCTCTGCACCTGTCCTCTTTGTCCCCCTAGCTTCCCATCTAAACTAACTTTAGAACCTTCTTTACTTTCCCAGGTAAAAGTTAACAGTTATTTGATAATAAGAATAGTGAACATTTAAATTTCAGTTGGAGGTTTGCAAATCACTTTACACACAGTATCTCATTTGATCCTTATAAATCCTTACAAACTCTGTGAGGTAGGTGCCAGGTGCCTCAAACAAATTAAAATGTAATTGGGAAATATATAACAAAATAAATAAAAATACAGTAGAACACAGATGATGCCAATATGTGGTTTTCTATGTGACCAGCAGGGATCCTTAAGTACAATTTAGAGGACTCTGTTTCTCTTTGAGTTTGACACCAGTGCTTACACAGCTGAGGATCTCCCATAATATGCCCTGAAGACTATTCCTACCCAGTGCAAATTAATTTAAGCCTCTGTGAGACTGTAAAAACAAAAATAATTCAAAATCCAGATCTGATTGTTTTTACTCAGTGACAATATTAACATATGCCTTCCAATGTTTGTCCTAGACCTCTGGAGGAAGGAAAGTTCATGTTATCATCTAAGAGAGATGAATTAAAGAGACCCATGATTTATTACATGGAAATTTTCTTTGATTCTCTTCGAAGCCTGCAGTTATATTGAGAATGCTTAAAAGCAGTCAATTAATCAGGTTGCAGATTGTTTCAGGAAAATATAACAATAGCAAATAAAGCTGTAGACCTTTGGATTGTCACCAATCTCTCAATCATCAACTAACATTCATTAAGTACCTACTGTATGCCAGGAGCTGACCTAAGCATTAGAGAAACCAAAGATGAAAGCAAGTCAGTTCTTGCTCTCAAGAAGTTTACATTCTATTGGGGAATTTTACTGGTTTATAGTTAAAAAGTGTAAGTTGTGTTAAAAATAAATGCAATGTGATGATGTGGTGGGTAGCATTAATAACTTGGGAAGAGAGGCTTTTGCCTCTTGAAGAAGGCTCACATGCTAAAGGAAGTGCTTTTCTCCCCCATCATTATGGAACCTTGTCATACTTTCATATATTACTGGATAAATAAAATCCTGCAAAGGTTTCCTAGTTAGTTTCACCCTTCACCTTTTTTTATATTTGCCAAGTAGGGGATATGGTTAAATTTCTTTCCAGTTAAGAAAACTGAGGCTGCAAGTAAGGTGTGTGTACACACACACACACACACACACACACACACACACACACAAAATATCAGAGAGTAACTTGTCTTGTCCTTTTATATTATTTTCCTTTATGACATATACTACAAATTTTATTGATGTTTCTTGGTGTGGAAGTTACCCTGGGTCCTTAAATTCAAGGTCTTCTCAATGGCAATGCCATGCCATAGGGAATACAAATTCTACCAGGTGCTCCTAAAATGGAAAAAATCCTTTAATATGGACCTAGTACTGAACTATATGTCTATTAAGTGACCAACTCAGCTAAATTAATAGAAAGACTAATCATGAAGTTGGGTGGAGGGTGATGAATTTTTGGTGACACCATCTACTAAGTTATAGAGGGGTAAGTTCCCAGTCCAATGGAATTGCAGATGCTTACTGATTCATTCGTAATTGTTTTTCATTTCTGTTCAACTTTCATGATGTCATTTAGGGTTTTCTTGGCAAATATATTGGAATAGTCTGCTGTTTCCTTCTCTAGCTCATTTTACAGAAGAGGAACTGAGGCAAACAGGGTTAAGTGACTTGCCTATGGTCACACAGTTAGTAATGTCTGAAGCCAGGTTTGAACTCAGGAAGATGACTCTTCCTGACTCCAAGCCCAGTACTCTCTCCACTGCACCACAGATTTAGAACTGGAAGGGAACTCATAGGCCATCTAGTTCAAACTCCTAATTTTACACTTCAGGAAACTGAGGTATTGGCATATTATGTGACATGGTCAAAGTCACACAGTACACAACAAAACTGGGATCTGAAACTAGGTCATCTCACTCCAATTTTTCCCCGCATAGTGCCACTACTGCTCTGAAGATCATTTGAAGATTGTTGTAATTTTGGGCACTGTTGCTTAACAGCTCTCCCTCCTTGACTCAAAGTTTATCCCAGGCCATTATTCTGAATGAACAGTTTCATTTTCTAATAACCCCAAAGTGCATTACCTTGTTACAATTCACAGATGATACTACTATGTTATATCGTCTGAAATGGTGCCTTGTTGCATGCTTAAAATTTTTCTATGGGTTGGTCTTGATTAATACTCAGCTTATTGCTGCTGTTACAGTATCCAGCTATCATTTATCCATTATTCTTGATACACTTCCAGTGAGGAATTTTGTTGTGGTAAAAAACACTGCTTCATCATTTGTAGACTGGTAGCATTCCAGAAAGCTCACTGTGACTTCATGTAACTTTTTATGCTACCTAGGACTAGAATTAGTAAGAAATTATAGCTATTTAGAGTACAACACACAGAATAGCACAATGAGGGATACTTTTAAATGATACTTTTTAAACAATGTATATTTCCAATGCAAAACATTCTGGTGTGAAAGAACACCTTACTCCAATGCATCATCATGGCCCAGAAGTGACCCTGGATTCTCCAGAGCTATGCCAAGTGGTGCACAAATTTTGGCAGGCTCTATATCATGAGAATAAGGCTTCAAATATGAAGCGACCTATATTTCTTATGATGGAGGGCCAGCCTAAGTTGGGAGAGACTTATCTTGAAAAGGCTGGCTACCAGGTAACATTTTTTTTTCTGCCATAGGAACTCAAGAGGATTGTCTTTTGAGGGCATGAAGGATTTATAATTATAAGAGGTAGAAAAAGTTCTCTTTGGGTGAAATGGCATTTCCTTGAAGCACTTAAAAAAAGAAAGCTTAATGTTTATTGTTTTATTATATGTAAGGCAGGTAGGTGGAGAAATGGATATCGAGTGCCAGGCTTGGAGTCAGGAAGACTTGAGTTCAAATATGACCTCAGACACTTACTAGCTGTGTGACCCTGGGCAAGTCACTTCACCCTGTTTGCCTCAATTCCTCATCTGTCAAATGATCTGGAAAAGGAAATGGCAAACTACTTCAGTATCTTTGCCAAAAAACCCCAAATGGGGTCACAAAAAGTTGGATACAACTGAACAACAATATATTTATAATGAAGGTTCAAAGGACTCCACTGTGCTGGGCTGATTTTCCAATCTCAATTAGTCGATCAACAAGTGTTATGAAGTTTCTATATGCCAGGAACTGGGTTAAGCGATGGGATACAAAGAAAGGGAAAATCAGTACCTATGTGCTTATGGCACACATATGCCTAATTTCCTTTTCAGTCAGGGGAAAAATTGTTAAAACCACTCATGAAGCCAAATGTGAAAACTGGGGCAACCCATTTGTACTATGAACATTGACTCCACTTGAGGTCTGATCTGATAGACTGGCACCATCCTCATGTTGATCACTGTTTAAGGGATAATCAGACATCATAAGGGAACATAATGCTGCCTGGGTAGCAGAATTCAGTGACTGCTTACACTATCAATGAAAATCCTTAGCCACATGGAAGGCTTCTCTGATATAGATTAATAAATGGCCTTAGTCTTTTTCATACTTCTAAGTGATTAAGGTGCTCTATTTTTGTGAATGCTCCATCATTATGAATGTTAAAGTAGAAATATCTTTAGATTTGGAGACAGTAAACCTTTCACATGGGACCTTTCTAGGTGACCTTGGACAAGTTACTACATCTCTGACTTCTCAGTTCTATGATCCCATGACTAACTTACAGAACATTCTAGATGAGTCTCAAAAATATCTCTACTACATATTAGCTGTATGACTCTGGATAAGTTGTGTAATCCTTCCAAGCAGCAATTTCTTTATGTATAAATGAGAAGTTGGACTAGATGATCCTTAATATATCTTTAACTGCCAAGATTTTATAACAACATTCTTAGGCTACAGGAATTTCTGAGAAGGTAAACAATATTTCCCAATGCTTATTTCCAGGTTAATTGCTGATTTCCTCATGGTTGCATAAAATAATTAGGGAAAAATTAGATTTTTGTCATGGAAACCTGTTAAAGTTCCAATATTAATATATATGCTATTTAACTTGCTGCATTCCATAGTGGGACCAGTTTTAACCATACTCTTTGAGTGACCCAGAGTTCCTGAAGGTGATGCCAAGGTAGCACAAGTTATAGCAGGTTCTACCAAGTTAGAAGGGCTTTCTAATTTCTAATAATCAGCTCTGTTGACAGGCTGTGACTCTTTTTTGAGAACTACACTAGATAAATCAGTAGAGTCTCATCACTTGAAAGTTTAATACTTGATTTCTTTTGGCCAACCCATACTTGAGGACCACTAAGGCATGAAGGAGTTTCAATTTGTCATTAAGGATTGTAAACATGTCAAATGAAGTGATAGATGTTTGGGCATTATTCTAATAGGAATGCTCCCGGGGCAACCAGGGTTCCACTGCCAAGGACATTTGGGAATTCTGGGGATTCTCTCCAAAGTCCATGTAATTGTCAAATGGGACAGGGTCAGTTCAGTTTCCTTTGTGTTCTCTTGGGTCTCTTAGGAATGTCCCAGAAATGACTATTTCTATGGTCCTTAGAACTACAGGGTGGTACAAAGCAGATCTCAGCTCTGATCCTTACTACCTATAACGTTAGGCAAGTCACTTAATACTTCCAGGACTCAACTCCTCACTGGTAAAATAATGGAATTGGACTAGATTGCCTCAGAGGTCACTTCCAATTTCAGTTCTGTCACTATGATTCAGGCCTCCTTATGGAATCAAAGGAGTTACTGCTAACAGGTGCAGATTCCCCTTAAGGAACCCGACCAAACCAAATGGAATTCCATTAGCTTTAGTCAGAGTTAAACTAATCATACATCACTGAATTCCTCAGATTAGAGCAAATTTACTATATAATGTACTCATACCATGGAAAGTTCTCTACTTCAAAGGATTCTGTATCATACAAAATAGCTTAATATATGCTAAGCTAAATTGTTGATGTGTGTTGATGTTAAGATCTACATTATGGAATCATAGCATCTGAAGAAATGGAAAGAACTTTAAAGATCACCTGGTTAATCTCTTACCCCATGCAGTCTTTTTGCAACATCCCTAACAAGTGACCATCCAGTCTTTACAACACTTTCAGTGATGAACCACTGCCTCCTCTAGTACAGTGGTTCTCAACCTTCGTTGTATGTGGGCATGTCTGCATGTAGGCGGACCCTCCTGGAGATGGATAGAGGAGGTTCCTAAGACCATCAGAAATATGTTTTCTGATATGTGTAACTTATGTTCTTTTCCCCACTTTTTCATTCTCAGAGGTGAAATCTGAGTAAGATGAAAATCACAGAAGCAACACACTAATGGTGTAGACTAGGAATGCTACAGTTTTAGGAGGGTTTATGATTGACTGTGATTTGTACCTGATCTACTGATGGTTTTTTAAATTAAAAAAAAATTTTTTTAAGGCATCTATCCGTTCACAAGCTATCTAAAGGAGTCACTTCCCAACCCTACTGCATCAGTGGATGGGGAGGAAGGTCAAAGTTCCTGACAAATATGACAATCTGTTACAGAAAGACTATAAACACTGACAACCCAAAGAAAACTGAGCAAAATTCTTACTGGGTAACTTTTATTTTGGCAAAACGAAAGTTCAACTTCTTACACACAAACCAAACTCTCAGACTCCCAAACTTTTACTATATATATATAAAAAGACAAGGCATCCTGGCCCCCAAGTTTTTAGGCATAAGACACAATAAAATGGTATCAAATTTTCAAGTTATACAGGCTAGCTGCAGTACACATACCATAAAAAGTTAACAGAATTAATACACATTCAATAATTTCAAGTGTACCTATGACACATACACATGTTTATTTTTTGTATCACAGTTTTTGAATAAACATTTTTTAAAGTATCCAATACACATATATCCATGAATAGGCACAACTTTATGAATTTCAGGTGAATACAAATAATTTGATTTCATATTCTCTTGATTTGGAATTTTAAAAAACAACCAAGAGGAAATGTAAAGTGTCAAAAAAGTGAAATATATGCTACAAATTTCATAGCACAGAAGCACATTATGATTAGGCAGATTCAAAGTAGCTCCTAACTGGAATGATTTTTGAGAATGGTGCTAATATATTTTTATGTGTAAGCCAAAACAAATATTTTGGTGGGAGGGGGAAGTAAAAGCAAAATATATACAAATTACTAGACCTACAAAAAGAGTTGGAATATTAAACCCACAAAATTCTTCAAAATTCTTCACTTTATTCTGCATTATTAGACATTTTGAGCTTCATTTAACTGTTTTCCTTATAAGCTATACAGATGGTAGAGTAAGGTTTCTTCGCAAAAGAAATCCATTTTTTCCTTGCACAAAGATTACAGATTGTTTCTCGACCTCTCTGTGTGAGTAAAAAGTGCTTTTTAAGCATTGATATGCCCCATTTTATAACAGCAAATAAAAAAAAAGTAAAGGCACCAAGGAATATAGCTTACATTTTTAAAGGATAATTTTTCATATGTATCTTTATGCAAGAAACATTCGTCATCTAATGAAAGATATTACATCAAATTGTTGTTAATTTCTGTATGTTGAGATATAGAACTCTAAATGCAGTAACTCTGTGCAAACTATACAGTGGTGAAACTGGTAATTTAGGGGAAGTTCCCTTGCTCTCATTATCTCTACCAGAGTAGGTAGGTGCTTGTAAGCTTACAACAAACAGAGTACCAGAAATGCTATATATGTGGGAATTGATAAATGCAGATCTGCTTGGGTTAGCTTGTCTTAGAATTTTTTCTAATTCAGTGACAGAGGCCTTGATATGCTTTTGAGCTAGAATTTAAAATGAAATAATAAAATTACTCACTTTTCAAAATATATGTATATGTAAAGGAAATGTAACTGGGAACCACACTTTAAAGTCTTGGATTTTAATTGGCATTTATTTTAATTTTGTTTATGTACAAGGGGATTGGATAACCAGCAGCATTCAAAATATAAGACCAGCCCTGAATCTTATTTCTTGAAGAGAAAGTGCCATTTTTAAACTTGGAAGATTCACCCACCTGGCTTTTAATTGATATCTTCCTTTAATACACATATCTATTAACTTCAAGAAAGCTGTTAAGGTTAGCTAATGAGTTTAGACTAAGATCTTAAAATGTGCAGAACATTATTACTTCAGAGTACAGATAAGAAAGTTCTATTTGCAAAAAAATGAATTGTACCTTAAGTAGGAATTATTTAATAGTAATAGACTATTAAAGTCTAAATAGTTATTTCACAGGCTCATGCTAGTATATTGCCAATTCTAGCTTAAGCATCTAAAATCAGAAATTGTTTCTTTAAGTATTTCCACTCCAAGCACCAAGAGTCAAAAAAGCAAGGCCAATGGTTAAATGACCCCTAGATTATTAACCAATTTAAAATGCAATGACTAGGAATATCTAATACTTAAATTGACTTAGGTCTGACTAACAGACCTAATTTACTACATGATTGGATGCTAAGAGTGCGCTAGTCTGCTGGGTGAAGTTCCTAATGATGCACCTGAGTGCAGTGCTATTGTATACAGTTAGATGGAATGTACCACAGGATAGAATGTAACAACTCAAAAATAAATGTACTTAACATTTGAGTTCACAGTGACTACTGAAGACTCCCATTTGCACTCACATTATTCCTTATCAGTGCTTTAGCATTCTTCTGATTATACATTCAGTAGTAATAGTACCTCCAAAAGCATATATATATATATATATATATATATATAAAATGCACGGCAGCACATACAAGTTTCATTATAAACTGCGTTATATCATGTTCCTATGAGAATAGTGATACTTAAACAGATGCATCAAAAATGATGTATTTATGGATAAAACTCAGTAACAGTAAAAAGTAACATTAAAAAGTTCTTCCCACTTTTAAGTTCCTGTCTAGACCCTAAAAACCCGGGATATAGAAGAAAAAAAATTCTAAAGGGAAGGAATCTGTTGGCACTGATACACCCCGCCCAAAAGAAGGCAATGTTTGTAGAGAATCAGCCATTTACGGAAAGGTTTAAAAACCTAACTCTGTAGTTTGTTTCTACATGGGTTTACCAAAGGGAATTCGTGACCTCTTTCCCTCTCCTTCCCTTCCCCCAAGTACAGAACACGGAGTTTATTTTCCTTAATCTTTCCCCTCCCCCTTCCTATACTTATTCCTAATTCTGTTTGACACCCAAAATTCCTATGCCAGAAAGTACACACTACAAATTGTGCCTAAAAGATTAATTTTTACCCGAATATATTGGACTTCGGTCTCAGTTTGAAGGAGGATGTGGAGGAGCTGCTCTTAAGGGGCCTTCCTTCCTCCGATAGTGGCTGTTCAGGGTCCCTGAGGGAGGGAGTGCTGTGAACGATCTGTGTTCGGAAGCGGATTTTGTTGAGTCTGGGTCTCATCCTGCCGCTGTTGCTGCCGCCACCTGAGGCTTTGCGACTCACTGACTTGCCCCCGGCCGACCCATCAGCCAAGGAATGGTGATGGTGGTGGTGGTGGTGGTGGTGGTGATCTCCCCCATCCTCCAGTACATGAGACAGTTTATATGTGATAAGATTCGAAGGGAGTATTTTAGAGAGCTTCCAGCGACCACTTCCACTATCCGAAATGCTCTCTCCATCATCATCTTCCAGGGCACCCACCAAGTTCCTGATCTCTTCTGCGATGCTCTGGCTCAGGTATTGCGAGGCCTTTTTTCCGCTGTAATCCCTTATGTCCACGTCTGCATCGTAGGCCCCCACTAGCAACTTCACTACCTCCACATGTCCGTGCATTGCAGCTAGGTGCAAAGCTGTATAGCCTGCGCTGGTCCTGCCGTTAATGTTTACCGGTAACTGGTGCTTGTTGGCAAAGTTGACCAGCATGGCCAGGAGTTCCTGCTTTCCGTGTTTGGCGGCCCAGTGAAGGCATGTGAAGCCGGTGATGAAATCACGCTTGGACAGTAACCCAGGTTCGCAAGTAAGCAGTCCCTCCAAGCTGTCCCATTTACCATCGGAAGCAGAAAGCATCCAGGCATGTTCCAGAGGGTCCAAGGCCACCGAGCCGGCTGCGCTTCCTTCCTCCTCGGTGGAAGACGAAGCTAGGGAAGCGGTGTCCGAGTCTCCACCACCTCTGGTGGCACGGCCCGCACCTCCGGAAGAGCCCCCAGGGTTGTTTCCCCCAACAAAAAAGCTCCTCTTAAGCTGCGGGGAATTGCCTATCATCAGGTCCAGCAAATTCTTGCGGCCAGGTCTTGGAGTACTGACTCCTCCTGGGGAGCTGCAGAAGTCTCCCTCCTCCCAGTTTCTTGGGAGAGGCTCTGACTCTTCCCCAGTGCAGGAACCCTGCGGAAGCCCCCGAAGCAGAGGTACATTGCGTCTAGAGTTCTTCCTTCGCGCCCCCACACCCAGGGGCTGCACCTGCCCCAATCTCGGCAATTCATTCTTGCTGCTTTCACTCGAGAGTAGTTGGGGTGGCGATTCCTGGTCCGCTGATTGTCCACTTTCCTCAGGGGTGACCTCTGGGAGCGGGTGGTCCCCAGTAGAAGGAGGAGCGCTTCCCTCCAGTGACTCAGGTCCATCTGAGGTAGGCAGGTCAGCGCTATCCAAACGGCCCGGGGCCTCTTCGAGCTCGGATGCTTCTGTCACCGAGATGCTAGGGACTACCTGGCGAGATGCCTGCGGCGGTAACTGCTGCTCCTGTTTCTGCAACACAGGATTAGGCTCCTCACTTCCGGGGGAGACTGGTGGGCTCCGGGCATCCTCGTTTCTCAAGTCCCCCGGTCCTGCTGGAGGTGAGGGATGATGCTCACTGCCCGCCCCAGGTTGGTCGCCCTCGGGGGTCAGGGCCCCTGCGTGCCCTGGGGGAGGCGGACCAACGCCGCTGAACTTCTTCTTCAGATACACGTACTTGGTTCCATCCGCAGGGTCGGTTCGGACCGTGGCCACAGCGTTCACGAGCTGCTTGAAGCGCTCCCGGGCCTGGGCTCGCTGCTCGCCCCCCAGTGCGCCCCTGAAATGCTCCACCAGCTCCGTGTTGCGGGCTCGGCCCCCTCTCTGGGTGAGGAAGAGCAGCACCGCCTCTTGCCCGAGCTCCTCCATCCCTCTCCTCCCCTCCTCCTTTCTCCCCTGCAAAGGGACAGCGGGGCGGTAGGCGGCTCAGCCCGGCCCCATGGCAGGCGGGAAGGGCAGCTCGGCTAGGGGAACCTCCTGGAGAAAAGGGGGCGGTGGCTCGAATCCTGCGGGAGCCGGACGGCGGCCCCCGACACGCCGGCTGGCCCGGAGAGACCACCAACGTCTGCTCTTGCGCTCGGTGAGGCCGGCCCCAGTCCGTGCCTCCGGACGGACAGACGCCGCGGTGTTTGCAGCTGCCTCCCGCAGAGCCTGCCTGGCCACCACCTCTACCAGCAGCAAAAGCAACAGCAGGCGCCCCAGACACCGCCCCCTACTCCCGCCGCCCCGCCCTTCTCCTCCCTCCCTCCCCGGCTGGCTCCACCCCATGGGCTCCGCCTCACTTCCGGTCCCGCCCTCCAGCTGACCAATCTCAGTTACCACTAACTGGTCGTCGAGCGGCTTGTGGGGGAGGGGGCACACATTCTTTCTACATTCCCTTCATTGTTTTTATTCTGGACGTTCTGCCAGCTTTCAGAAAACAGACTCCTCCCCCCCAAACTCTGCCAGACTCTCTTTTGTCCTCCGCCCTCTCCGAAACATCATGGGGTTCCCTGCCACGAAGAGAGTTTCTTGACCTAAACCTAGAAGGGTGGCGAACGGCGCGGATAACTTCTGTGCCAGCACATACCCCTCCCCCGTCCTCAACTGGCTGCTCGGTGGCCAGTCGCGTCACGCTAGCGCCCCCAGCGGCACAGAGTGTTCGCGCACGAGGCCCTCCTCTCTCCCGAGAATCCCGATATGGCCCCGCCCCGCTCCTCAACTCCTCGTGGAGGCCTTTCCGCTAAGGCCCCGCCTCCTACCTCCCTCGGGCTACCGCCCTCAATGAACTCCGCCCGGGTCTCCCGCGCCGCTCCGGGTTCTGGCTCCACCCCTCTCCGGCCCCCGGGTTCCAGCTCTCCTAGGCCCACCCTCCCCCGGAGGCTCTCTCCAGACTCCTTTGCGCCACCAGTTAAATTGCAGCCGCTGGAAGCCCCCGGGCTATACTTGGGACGACTTTGGTTCCTGCCATTTCATCTCCTCCCCACTGTGCTCTGTGGCTTCCCCTGTACCCTGCGGCTCCGGCTTTTTCTTATCCCGCATCCCGGATTCTGGCCAGCTGCAGGACATCCCCGGAGACCATGACTTCCTCCGATGTGGCGCGGCACACGGTAAGTGCCGACTCCCGGGGCATCCTTCCGGGAGTGGTGCCAATGCCTCTGTGCGCGCTCAGGAGTGGGGGGCTGGCGGGGCGGCGGCGGCTGCTCGCCGTGGATGGGGAGGCTTCGGTCCTTGGCTCCTATGTTCTGCAAAGATGTTAACTTTTGACACCTCCCCCCCCCAACCTCCACCCCCGGGAGTCACCCGTCCGCCGGGCTCTCCTCTCGGGAACCTCTGCCTTCTTTTCTCCCTGCCCACCCAGCCACTTCCTTTTGCTTCCTCTAGGCTCCATCAACTCTGCTTATTGTCACCCGAACTTGACAAAGCCCTACGACGGGGGTGGGGGGGCGGGGACGCCTCCTGAGTCTGGGAGCAGGAAACTTTTTTCTCTGGCAGAAACGGGTGGGAACGGTTTGTGTTGATTAGGTTGCGGGGCCTTTAGGAAAAAGCGGTGCAGGGATATTAACTCGCTACTCATGTGCGATGTTCAAACTCTCTTCTTCCTACCCCTATGTTATTAGGATTGACCTCTGACTACAGGGTGCAAGCTGTAATTAAGAAGTCAAGCTTGAGCGGTGGAATTAGGAGGGTGCTTTTGTACTCTGCGTGTTGAGGCATTTAGGAAAGAATGGAGTGGAAATTTGCCCACGTTTATGTTGGATAGTGGCCTTTTTGTTCTCCTGTCTGGAAAAATTAAGACCTGTGGACTTGTGCTATCAAACATTTGCTTAAGTTTTTAAGTATGGAACATGGCACTTGCAATTTGTGAGTGTGGAAAGTATAATTTGCAAATTTAATGTAATTAATAACATGTTTTCATGGACTTCAGTTTCTCTTGTTACCTGTAGGATTAAGTGGAAACTTGTTACCTTGGCATTCAGGATCCAGTTTACCCTTTGACCATTTCTACTATAATAGGCCTCTTTTGGGATCTGCTGTGCTGCTCGTCTTTTTGGTGGCTTTGCCCTCTTCTTATTCCTCATAGCTTTTTTTTTTTTTTTTTTTTTTTTGCAAATCTGGACCATTCTTTAAGGCTGGGATCATATTATGCTTCTTCAATAAAGGGTGCAAATATTTATTAAGCATCTACTACCAGCAGGGTATTGTGTTAGGTATTAGAAATACAAGAGTAGATAAAAAGAATACAACCCTAGTTCTTGATCAGTCTGTCACTGAAGGAAGCTATAGGATAGATTGTCAAATAAACAAACAAACAATACCAGAGAGAGGGGCAAGCCCAATGCAGTGGTCTAAAATGTAGAGCTTTAAGCTTCGCGAAATTTCATAAAACACTTTAACATAACTTCATAACACTTTCATTCTCCCAAATAGCCCTGTGAGGTAGTTCCCGAAGGAGGTTTTCCCATTTTAAATATGAAGAAATTAAAACCCAGAAATGAAGTAAATGTGATTTAGGAGCAAAGAGATTTAGAAGAGATTCCAGAGATCACTAATGGGACCTCTCATTTAAGAGAAAAAACTTGAGTCTTAAGAGAGGTCAGGTAACCTGCCTAAGGTCACACAGATTGGAAGCTGGGGTGGGAGGTGGATTTGAATTTGACTTCTCAGTCTTGGCACTTTTCCATCACACTCTCCACTATTTCTTGCTGCCACTCAGAACTACACAAAGTAAGAGAACATGAGGAGCTAGATATTACATAGCTTACTTTTATGTATCATCCTAAGGTTTGCAAAGTCTGTCTCTGTAACGTTATTTTAGCATTTCTTCCCCTTTGTCCAAAAAGTGGAAATTTCTTATACTTAGGTTTTTTTAAGTTGTGCTTTGTTTTATAGCACTTTTCTGAGTTCCCATAAGATTGTGAGAAGCCTGAGAGCAGGGACTGTTTTTGTTTTGCTTTTCTCTGTATGCAGGTATCTGACACATTGTCAGTGCTTAATAAATGCTAGGTGACTGACTAACTACCCTAAAAGTAGAGTTCTGTCACATTAAATTTGAAAACATATATGTATATAAGCATATAGTGGAAAGACAGCCCGTGATCATGGAGTCAGTTGAAATGTGGATTCAGTTCCTGCGACTTAGTATTAGCCAGATGATTATGCTCAAATCACTTGACTTCACTTTCCTCATCAGTAAAATGGGGATATAATGTCTACGTCATAGGCTTTTGTGAGAATCTAGTTAATGTTATGCTCTCGTAAGATTATAATTTAGAGTTAAAAGGTCTTTGGTGACCATCTCATCCAACCTTGTTTTACAGTTAAAGTTCTTTGAACTTTAAAGTGTCTGTACAAATGTTAGTTATTATTATCATTGAATATTCATAGCCGTACAATTAAATGCTGTTTAACAAATGAAGAAGAGTGGATTTGGATCTATCATTGTCTAGTTTAATTTCCACTATTATTTCCACAGGTTATAAAAATCTGCTATATAACACTTTGTTTAACTTGCTGCTCTCTTTGATCATTAAGCTTCAGAAAATACCTTAATCTCGAACCCTTATTCGAGATTAGTCAAATCAAAAATTAGTCCAATTGAAGCATTCTATACCATTGCTGATTTTCTTATTCCATGAGTATACCTAGTTTCCTTTGAGTCTGACTTGATTTTAAAAATCAGCTTATTATCTGTATAATTTATGTGTTGTTTTTGTTTGTGAACCAGATAATATTCCTTTATTTGGTTCCTACTGAAGGTAGGATTTGGAAGGTTTTGTTCTGGGGTATATCTCTATCTTGTTTTTTGTCTGGTTCTTTGGGGAATGTCTTTTACCGGTTAGGGATTGTCATACAGCCTATTTTGCAGAGTTGGAACTAAAATCCAAATTTTCCTGACTCCAGTGATGTTTTTCTATCCAGTATACTGTATTATCTCCCATGTTTATTGCTAACTTCTGTGATAGCAGCAGGACTTTGTGTTTTTTAACAAGTGCTTGATTGCATTTTCCTATCTTTGGAGAGCTACTCATAATTTTTCATCAAATGATAGTTTTGTGTCTATTGACTACTTCTGAATAGTATTATAGAACTCTCAATTTCTATTTGTTGTTGCAAGCCTTGGATTCTCTCATTCTTCTCTTTCATTTCCTTTTGAGTTTAATAAGTATCTGCCTAATTGAAGATAAGCTTTCACAACTATTTTCTTAATTTTATTTTTTCCCCTTCAAATACTTTGTCATTACAGAATTCATGCAAATTCCTGCATCAACACCATTTTGTTTCGATAATCAGACTATCATAGCTACCCTGTCCTATGTGTGTCTGTCTGTCTGCCTCTCTGTCTGTCTCTGTCTCTCCCTCTTTCCCTCCCACCCTCTCCATCCTTCCCTTCCTCCCTCTTTTCCCCCCCTTCCCAAACCAATTCCTATCCAGACCTATTCAAGGTCTGGCTCAAATCTCACCTCCTCCATGAAGCTTCCCTTACCACTTCAGCCAGCCCGCCTGTTAACTCACAGCACTTAATGATTGTTACCTACCTATTTGGTCACATGCTCCTAATTAGGACATCTTTTGTAATGTCATTATTGACTTTATGTGTATATGGTTTTTCTCCCCAGTAAATTTGTAAACAACTTGATGGCAGGAAAAGCCATTAGTTTGTTCAGCAGATAGCACTGGGTACTATCTGGGTGGTATTTACTGAGTGAATAAATTATCAGTTCCTTACTGGCTTACAGGGTTTGTCAGGTTTTTTTTAAACTCCTCTAATGTCATACTCTCATTGTGTGCTGTTTTCTGTCTATATTTTCTAGTTTATTCTAATTTTTTTTTTATCATATTAGCTCCTTTTTCTTAAAGGAATGTTCAACATGTAAATAAATAGGCACAAAAAACATGCATCTTTGTTGAGGCAGAGTGTGTTGGCATAGGGTACTGGAAATATAACCTGAATTCCTACATGTAGAGGATCTTCATAGTGCCCTAGTAGCCTATCTTTGCATGGGGACAGAACCTGGTATATAGCAGGTGCTTGCATTTAACTGAGTTGTCTAGGGCATTCTGTTTAATGAGACTATGTTTGTTGTTCAGAGCATATGACATTGATTGTATACTCTCCTTTACCTTCTAAATAACTTCAAACAGAAAATTTTGCAGGATCACGGAATGTACCTTAATCCCAAAAAATATCTAGTAGTTATATGTTGCTATTCATAAAGAAGATCTGGAAAAGTGAATGGTGCAATCCACCACAGCAGTTGAAACAGCATAAAACACATGTACTTCGGTAATTTTTGTATGACCATCCTATAAGAAATACAGGATTTGAATTTTTAGTACAGCATTATTGGGCTTCATATTTATTTTAACTTTTATTTATTTTATTTGTTTAATTTAAATTTAAGTTTAATTTATTTTAACTTTAACTTGTAACAGGAAACTTAGTAGATTGGATGGGGGTGGGGTGGGAGTGGTGGTGAGGAGTAGGGGACAGTTCTGTTCCTATCATCATTATGAGATGTGTGATTTTGGTCAAGTTACTAAATCATTAGTAGTTCAGTTTTCCTCTATGGAATGGAATTTATAATTTTTCAACTAATATGGAGAGATTAGTGGAATAATCCTCATAAAAGTCTTACTGTTGCCTTTATTGTGCAGTGTAGGTAGCTCTGTGCCTTTGAATGTTTGCCAGTGGAATGGAAATGCTGGCAGTCCTATTAAGTCAGAGACCTTTTAAATAAGGGTTGGCAATGGAACCCCTTAGAGGACTGCCTAGGTAAGGCAGGAGGGACTTATTATCAGGGTTTACTATCAGGCGATGAATTGCTTTGACCACAGTGACTCATAAAAGTGGTCTACTTAGGTAGTGGTTTCAAATTCTGGGATTCATGGGAAGAAAATTGTGACTTGGGCCAGTCTCTTCTCACAGTATGACTGAAATCTGATGGAGGCCACTCTTGTCTGTGTCTGTTGGACCTTGCCAGCTCCTCTCTCTCTCCCCACGTCTTTCTAAGGGCCAGCTGTAGTGTTTATGCAATAGCCTTTTGGTTCTTCTCCATGCCTCGAGAACTTCCCCACTCAGATGTCAAATTGATCTTCCTCCAGTGCAGGTTTCACCTTGATCGTTCTCCCCGCCCCTTATCAGTTGGCTTCCTGTCACCACCAGGATCAACTATAAAGTCCTTTGTGATGTCTAAAGCCCTTCAGAACCTGGCCTGCTCAGATCTTTTCAGTATTCTTACACCTTACTTCCCCTAACCCCATGAACTCTGCAATCCAGTGACCCTGACTTTCTTGCTGTTTTTCATAGACTTTGAATGATTTATATCAGGTATTCTTAACTTGGAGTCCACAATCCATGTGTAGATTTCAGGAGTTCTCTGAAATTGAATTGGGGAAAAAAAACACCCCAAACCCTACCTCTTTATTTTCACTAACTCTAGTTGAAATTTAGCATATCCTCTCAATTATTTAAAAACCTTTTGAGAAGGGTTCTATAGGCTTTCAAAGGAGTCTGTGATACCAAAAAAAGTTAAGAGCTCCTGACTAAGATGAAGGTAACTGTTTTTGATATTCATTTCAGGAAAGAAGACAACACATATTAGGGGGGTAGAACCTTCAGTTTCAAACCGGATGGAATTGGCAGTTTCTCAACAGCAGGGAGATCCTATATTGAATTTCATAAAGACTATTTAATATAGAATTGGGTTCTTTGGGCATGGGGAATATCAGGGGGGATGAAAGTTTGGATCCTTGAAGTATGGGAAATATTAAATAAATAGAAAAATATGATAACTTTTGCTGAATTCCTGTTCAGATTAGGGGAATGTGAGGCATTTATGTCTGAAACAAAGAAACGGTTTTAAGGTAACATGTAACTGTTACAGTAGTACACACTGTACAGTAATGATACTTTTAAACAAACACCTGATGGTGCACTGTTGTTAGAAACGTTATCAGAAGTATAGAGAAGGATACATTACTAAGATAAAAAAAAAAAGGGCAGGGGCCATTGTAGTTAAAAACAACATTAAATATTAACACTTATAACAAATATGCCCCAAATAATATACATCTGAAATTTTGGGTGGAGTAAAGGGTTTAAAGTTAGAAAGGAGGAGAGAACCACCCTTATGCTTAGGTAAGTAATGGAGGAAGCAGCAGGAGTAAAGGCTCATTGTCTTAGCTTTAGAAATTCAGTAATTTCAGCGTTCTTTCCTTCCCCTCTATCTCCCCCAACATTTATTATTTCTCTGGGCTCCAAATACAAAGCCTATTTTAGAAAGCTGTTTCTTAAGACTAATGTGATTTTAACTAGTTATTTTATAGTGGTAGTGTTCTCTCCAGATCAAAGAGACCTGTTGATCGCCCTTAGAAGGTAAGCCTTTGTCTGTCTGTCTACGTTCCTCATCTGTAAAATGAGCTGGAGAAGAAAATGGCAAAACGCTCCTGTATCTTTGCCACGAAAACCCTCAGATGGGGTGTTGAACATGACTGGAATTGACTGAACACCCACGATAATGAACACAATTCTAGAAGACCAGAAGGTAACCCCCAACAGTGGTCCATGAATATGAATAAACAAACAGGTCATAAAAGAATTACAAACTGCTAACTATATGAAAGATCAAATCATTAATAAAAATACATGGAAATCAAGGAAATTGAGACTTTGTTTAAACTTTAAACAGCTGTATTACACAAAGGTCATCACATAATTGGCTATTTCTCTACTTTGTACACAATTTTAATTTATTACTGTTGTTGCCATTTATATTGTTGCAGTTGCTGTTCATATTGTTTTCCTAGTTCTATTTACTTTGCATTAGTTCATTTATCTTCTCTTATTTCTCTGTATTCATCACTTCTTACATCATGGTAATGTGCCATAATGTTTCTAGTCAGTAAGCAAACATTTATTAATTGATTATTATTACTGAGGCAGCTAGAAGGAGCAGTAGATAGACTGCTGGGCCTCTAATTTACTTTAATTCAATTTCATGCCATCTATCCCTTCCATGCCAGATTCTTTTGCTTTTTTAGGAATTTCAGTAACAACAACTTTTGCTGTAGTAAACAGAGAACCTACACCAGCAGCATCCAATAAAGTAGTTCTTACAACCTTAGTTGGGTCAGTTATTCCTTTTTCAACCATATTCACAAAATCTCCAAGCATGGTATCATAACCTGTCTCTGAGGAGCTTTGTGAAATTTTCTCAGCTATCAATAAGCCTTCAACACCTGCATTCTTAGCAATGTTCATTGCAGGAATTTTCAGTGACTTCTTAATTATTTCTATTCCAATTTTTTGATCCTCATTAGCTGGAGTTGATGAAAGTCAGGAATGCATCAAAGCAATGCACAGCCACCTCCCAGAACTATGCCTTCTTCAACAGAGGCATGTGTTGCATTACCTGATCTTTCTTTTCATTTCTACCTCACTTGTTCCACCAACCTTTATTACAGCTACTCCATCAGAAAGTTTGGCCAAACATTTGATTTTTCTTTTTCATAGTCACTCATAGTAATCTCTTAATTGTTCAGTTATTTCTTGAACACGGTTCTCAACTTGGGATTTTTCGCCCTTTCCTTTCAAAAGCATGGCATCATCTTTTGTCACAATGACCTTTCCAACTTTTCCAAAGTCATGATCTTGAATATCCTTAAGATTCAGAGTCAATCTCTCTTCTCCAAACACTGTACCACCAGTAGCAATAGCCATATCCTTAAGCTGGTTCTTTCTGTTGTCACCAAATCCTGGAGCTTTTACTGCAATAAGGCCTGCAGCCCATCTTTTAGTTTTAGTTCAAAACCAGTATACTTAGTGCTTCTCCATGGACATCTTCAGCAATTATGACTAAAGGCTTACAGTGGGCATTTGCAATTTTGAGCACGGGTGCAATAGATTAGACACTAGAGATCTTTTTTTTCACTTAAGAGAACATAGGCATCCTGGAATTCACATTTCTGACCTTTACCTATATTAATAAAATATGGAGAGATATAGCTGATGTCAAACTTCATGCCTTCGATAATTTCCAACTCATTCAATGTTTTACTGTGATGACACTCTTTCATCCAACCTTTTTCATTGTTCCCAATTTCTCCGTCTCCATTTGCTGAAATTATAGCAACCTGAGCAATTTCTTCAGGGATTGTGACAGGTTTAGACTGCTTCTTAAGCTCAGTAATCACCGCATCAACAGCCAACATTACACCTCTCCTGATCTTCACTGGATTTGCTCCTTTGCTCAAAACTTTCCTTAGCAATCGATTGTGCAAAGACCATTGTTGTGGTAGTGCCATTCCCTGTCTTTTCATTTGTGTTACTGGCAATATCCTGAACTAGCCTGGCACCTATGTTTTTATATATGCAAAAGTCAATTACTTTTGCAACAGTCACACCATCTTTTGTTACCTCTGGACTTCCCCCACTCTGTTCAATGATCACAGTTCTTCCCTTTGGCCCCATAGTAATGGCAACTGCATCAACTAAAAGATCCTATACCTTGAGGCATTAAGGCTTGGGCATCTGCTCAAAATTTGATGTCTTTAGCATAAGCACCTGTCAGGTGGGGGGGCCAGTGCCTTAGAGACTGGCCTTATCTGATGAAGGACTGTAGATAACCAGAGCATTTCTGTGGGAGCAGGCAGACAAGTGCATGGTACAGATTGGCAGCAATGAGTGAGGGATACATGTATGGGGTACACACGGCAAAGAGTTCCCGATAATTGAGACTTTGGTCCATGCCCAACAAATTGACCAAAGTGACAAAAGATGGGAATGATCTGTATTAGAAGGGTCATGGACAGAAAAGCCTGTCCATGCACACTGATGGTGGAGCTGTGAATTAGTCTATATTGGAGAGCAGTTTGGAATTTTTTTTTGTTTGTTTTTTAAATTTTATTTTAGTTTGCATCATTCATTTCCACAAGATTTTGAGTTACATACTTTCTCCCCCTCTTTCCCCCACCTACCGCCCCAAAACAGCTATCCCAGTGTGTCCCCCCTCCCCCAGTCTATTCTCTCCTATGTCACTTTTCGGTAGGGCAGGATGGATCTCCCAACCACAGTGCCTGTGTATCTCAAGTTCCAGTTGGATGTAGTCAATAATAATAATAGTAATAATAATTGCATATATAGATAGATACACATTCATAACATTTGATTATGGAACTCGAGATTCCAGATTCTTTCTCCTCCTCCCTCACCACCCACCCCCACTGGAAGGAC
>CM053591.1:67930519-67943223 GCA_028646515.1 Pseudochirops corinnae
GAGCTGACTTTAGTGGGAAGTATCTTTGTGTGCATTTTGGAGTTCTAGGATTGGTTTAGAGTCCTATTTTATGGGTATTTTGGGGTGGCTATGTGAGAGCTGCGATATGTTGCTGCTGCTACGCCGCCATCTTGGCTCCGCCCCCTGCAGTTTGGAATTAATTAGAAAAAGTGACTAAAATATTCATGTTCTTTGACCTAGAGATACCTGATGGGCATATACCCCAAGGAGGTAATCAATAAAAGAAAGTCTCCATATACACCAAAATATTTATAACAGTACTTGTTGTAGTAGCAAAAAAGTGGAACCAAAGTAAATTTCTATTGTCTGGGTTTGGCTAAACCAGATGTTGGTATACTCTTCATTTTCCACCCAGCTCTGGACTCTTGGAATTCTTTGGACTTTTTCTCACACCCTTAGAAAACTTATCATTGGGAAATTTCATAGCCCTATGAGATCCAATCAGCCTTGGTACTCATACCTCATCAGTCAGTGTCCTTTACCCCTTTGATTTGTTATGAACTCCACAACCTCCATTTGAGGGAGGGATCCAGGCCAACCATATCTTCATTTCTCACTTGGCTCTGTACTCTTTTGAACCTCCTTGGACTTTTCCATCATGTTCTTTTTACTCCTTACCCCTTTTTAGCTCCATTTTGTGTGTTGTCTTTCATCATTACATTTGTAAGTTTCTTGAGGATAGGGACCGTTTTTCTCTTTCATATTTGCATCCCTAGCACTTAACACAGTGCCTGGCACATAGTAGACCCTTAATAGGAAAGGGAATAAGCATTTCTATACTGTATGTCAGGTGTTCTGCTGAGCGCTTTATAAGTCTTAGCTCAGTTTGATCCTCACATGTTGTGTAGCCCTGTGAGGTGAGTGCTGTTAGTGTCACACAGCTAATAAGTGCCTGAGTCTAGATCTAAACTCTATTCTTCAGGCCCAGCACTCCATCTACTGCTCCTTCTAGCTGCCTCAGTAATAACAATCAATTAATAAATGTTTGTTTACTGACTAGAAATGTTATGGCACATTACCATGCTATAAGAAATGATGAATACAGAGAAATATGAGAAGATACATGAACTAATGCAAAGTAATTAGAACTAGGAAAACCGTATGAACAGCAATTGCAACAATATAATTGGAAACAACAGTAATAAAGTAATCAAAGCTGAATGCTCTGAAATTTTAATGACTAAGTTTGATCCCAAAGGGGAGATAAAAGGTGGCACTTTTTGGATGGGATGTAGAACCCAGCAATAATATCAGATTTTTCCAAATGTTGGTTTTGCTGACAATTTTTTCTCTCTTTCTTTAAAAAAATTCTTTGTTATAGGTGTTGGCTCTGTGAGTTTTGCAGAGAAAAGAGTACGTTAAGGGGTAATGTAAAAAAAAAAAAAAGAAAATATAACAATATGTATTTATTTAATATGTATTTTTAAAGTGTCTTACCACTAATATATTTCCATCTCCCTCTACCAAATATATTTTTGTCAGAGGGATCCCTGATTTTTTTTTTAATTCTGGATAAATCTCCTTCATTAGAGATAAAAGGCAGTTGATTGAGGTAATACTCGGAAACTTATTTACAATATGATGAATCTAAGCAGATGACTGATACTGAATCCCAAGAACTTAGAGAGCCAGAATGTAGAGGTAGGGAAAAATTTCCACATTAGGAGAAACGGAATACATTGTTAATTTGAAATAAATACCTTCATTAAATTAAAAAAATTTTAAATTACAAAATAGTAAATGTAAAGTATTTTAAGACTCATCCAGGATGAAGTCTGTTGCCCTTCTAGTCTGGGTGACATGATTGGAGGCTCATACCAGCTTGGAACTTGAGTAGATTGTTGTTGGCCCCAATTTCCTAACAGCTAGGTGGAAAGCAGTACAAGTTATGAGTGTCAGAGCTTGTAAGCTCACCCTTGGTTTAAGCCAAGAGTGGGGAACCTGCAGCCTAGAGGCCAGATGTGGCCCTCTAGGTCCTCAAGTGTGGCCCTTTGAATCTAAACTTAACAGAACAAATCCCATTAATAAAAGGATTTGTTTTGTAAAACTTCCGACTCAGTCAAAGGCCACACCGAAAGAATAGAAGGACACGTATCCTGGAGGCTGTGGGTTTTCTGTAGCACATTCCAGCCCACCTCTGTGTGGTTTGTGGTCAGAAGCACAAAAGTTGCCCAGAACACAGCTTCATCCTAAGCTCAGGCTGGATCTGAAAAGGCTCTTTGCCTTGGTAAACAACCACAGGCCCCTCAGAGCTCTGGGATCAAAGTGGCACTGCTGGGTCCTGTTCTTGATCTTAGTCTTAGATCTTGATCTTGGTCTTAGATGTGAAAAAAATTGCCAACTGCAGGCCTTGGGTCTCTTTTATCTCTGAGATCCTTGAAGAAGACTACATCTGAAGAACACCTGGAGACACAATGAGCTCTAAAATGACCTTCCTTCCCTGTTCCTACTTTTATAGGCTTACAGTAATGGGGTTCTAGCTCCCTCTGTATCATCCTGGAAATTGTAGCATCACTAAAATATGATACCGTACCCCTGCACAAACCTACCTGCCACAGCCCTGAACTGTAAAGATGGCAACATGGCTTATAGAATGAACACTAGAAAGTCAGGTGCAATAGGCTATTGCACCATAAATTTATTGGGTGGTTATGGGTAAATCACTTCTCTGGCCTTTGGTCTTCTCTAAAAATGAGAGAGGTTGGATTATGTGATATCTAATATGCCTTCTAGCTCTGTAGTTCTGAGTTGAGGGAGTCTAAAGCACACAACCTTGTATCATATTGGGGGAAGTGACTTTTAGATCCAAGTGAGAATCTGGAAGAACATTCTCTCCTCTCAACCTGGAAGTGCATATTCCTTGATTTCTCACAGTAAATGGAAAAGTAAAATTAAATTCAATGTGAATGAATGAATTAGAATTTATTAAATGCCTATTATGTGCCAGTGACATAGCTGGCTCCTCTTCATGATCCTTGAACGCTCTGGATTACTGACCTTATTCGTAGGCTTCAACCCAGTCCCTTGTTATCAGACCCTACTTGGGCCTTCCTGGTGCTAAATGGCCTTTTACTGTCCTTATGCTGACCTGGGCTAGAAAAGTCATATACTGTGGTTTCTCCTTGTATTTTATGATCACTTAGTCTGATATTCTTCCTGGATTTAAATGTTGGAGTAGTTTTAGAAGAGAGTATTGCTATGTTGTTTCTTCCCACTGAGCCGTCTTTGCTGGTCTTTTGGGGGTCATTTCTCAAAACTGTAGTACTTTATGTTACATAAGTGGCAAGGAGGGGGTAGGTGGGATTCAGGTTCTTTATCATTTCACTGACTCATGAAAATTAGATGCTTCCTTTTTTCTGGCTTGCCTGTAACCTTCACATTTATATTAATAAAGTAATTAGTACAAGGATATTATAACTTCATTTGGAACCTAAGGTCATTCTAAGTCAGTTTGGGGGTTTTCTTAACCCTAAGTATATATAATTGTCAAATTATCTTTCAAAGATTCCTAAATACTGTTGCAATTTTTAAGACAGCATTTGGAAGTTTTGGAACTGACAAATGTCCAACATGGCTACCTCTTATCTCCTCACTTCCCCTTTAATGGAATTCCAGGGGATACCTTATAAGATACTGGGAGTTCTGTAGAATACTTTTGAACCCACTGATTCTCTGTATAAGCCATTTTCTCTCAAGACATAAAGACGATAAGAGAATTAAGATATACAGCTAGTTTAAAAACTTGTTCCCCAGTGTCTCATGGTCAAGCTTAGGTGATATGGCAAATTTGTATAAAGTACTGAATTTCAGTAATATTTGGTAACTAGAGTCCTTTGGGGAAAATCATAAAATATTTTGGCTATGGGGGGTATCTCATTTTTTAAAAAAATTGATGCCTTTTTAATAAATGAGCGAACCAAGAACCAATATGATAAAAATGACAATTCCACCTAAATTAAACTATCCAGTGCCATGCCAATCAAACTACCAAACAGTTATTTTATAGAGCTAGAAAAAAAATCACATAATTCATCTGGAAGAACAAGAGGTCAAGGATATCACAAGAATCAATGAAAAAAAATATGAAAGATTGTGTTTTAGCTGTACCAGATCTCAAACTGTATTTTAAAGCAGTAATTTTTAAAATAATCTTGTACTGGCTAAGAAATAGAGTGGTGGATCAGTGGAATATATTAAGCACATTACATTATAGTAAATGACAATAATAATCTAGTATATGACAAACCCAAAGATTCAAGCTTTTGGAACAAAAACTTATCATTTGATTAAAAAACTGCTGGGAAAACTGGAAAATAGTATGGCAGAAATTAGATATAGATCAACATCTCACACTTTATACAAAGATGAGGTCAAAACGGGTACATGATTTACTCATTAAGGGTAATACCATAAGCAAATTAGGACAGCATGGAATAGTTTGTCAGAGCTATGAATAAGGGAAGAATTTAGGACCAAAAAATATAGAGAGAGCATTACAGAGTATAAAATAGATAATTTTGATTGTATAAAATGAAAAAGTTTTTGTACACAAAGTCTATGCAACCAAAATGAAAAGAAAAACAGAAAACTGGGGGAGTGGAGCAGATGGGAATTTGTAACAAATATCTCTTGATAAAGGCCTCATTTCTCAAATAGAGAATTGAGTAAAATTTGTAAAAAAAAAATACAAGTCATTCCCCAATTCATAAATGGTCAAAGAATATGAACGAGCAGTTTTCAGAAGAAGAAATCAAAACTTTCTATATTTTTATGAAAAAAATGTTCTAAATTACTATTAATTAGAGAAATGCACATTAAACTCTGAGGTGCCACCCCATCTCCTCTCAGACTGGCAAATATGACAGAAAAAGAAAATAAGTGTTTGAGGGGATGTGGGAAAACTGGGACATTAATGCATTGTTGGTGGAGTTGTGAACTAATCAAAGAGAAACTCTGCATACCATTTGATTCAGCAATACCACTACTAGGTCTATATCCCACATACATCAAAAAAAGAAAAGAAGGGAAAATGACCTATTTGTACCAAAATATTTATAGCAGCTTTTTGTGGTGGCTAAGAATTGGAAATCAAGAGGATGCCCACCAGTTGGGGAATGACTAAACAAGCTATGTATGTGGATTGTGATGGAATATTATTGTGGCGTAAGAAATGACAAGCAGGATGATTTCAGAAAAACCTGGAAAGACTTATGGGAACTGATGCAAAGTGAAGTGAGCAGAACCAGAAAAATGTTATATGCACTAATAGTGATATTGAACAATGAAGAATTGTGAATGACTTACCTATTCACAGAAAGACAGTGATCCAAGACAATTCCAAAGGACTGATGAGGTATGGGCTCTGGGAACCCCCTTGAGCTCTCCTTGAATCCTTGAGGTACAGGCTCTTGATGAGGCATTTGCCTGAAGTCATTAACCTTTCATTATATATAGGCTAGGCCCAAATCTCTTACTCTTACTAGCCTAGCCCTCTGTTGTCCATCTGCTTTTTGCTTGAGCCTATCAGAATATCTATACCCAAATCAACTGTTACCTGACCTCATTAACTCCTCCTAAGACCCTCCTCAAACTCATTACTGGAGTCTGACCTCATCTGCTTCTCTGAAGACTCTCCCCAAACTTCTTCCCTACCACTCCTAGATTCCTCCCACAACCTTTCTATATATAAGACTCCATCGTCTCCCCATGTGTGTGGGGGCCCCATAGAATTTTATAGCATAGACTTGCTCTGACCCGCTTGTCCAATTCAAGTGTCACAGATACTGAGGCTCCTTAAGAGTCTACTCAATATGGTGAACTTTTAATAAACTTTGCTTTTCTTTGGCTGAGAAAAGACTTGAGTCGAATTCATTTGGCAGGACCTGGCGTGTTGTTATTTTGGGGGGTTTCAAGCACCCTAACCCTATACCTCTTCATTTTTATGGTAAACCTCTTCAGGACTAATAATGATAATACTGTCTACATCCAAAGAACTGATACTGTCTGAATACAGATGAAATATTGCTGTTTTTCACTTTCTCTTTTTTAAATTTGTGTCTTCTTGTACAAAATATCTAATGTGGAAATGTTTTACATGATTGCACATGTATGAAGTATATCATATTGCTTACCATCAAGGAATGGGGGAGGGAAAAGAGGGAGAGAGAGAATTTGGAATTCAAAACTTAAAAAAAGTTAAGAAATTGTTTTTAACATGTAATTAGGGAAAAAAACATTAAACAAGTAAATAGGTATACATCTCTCCTCTTAAACCTGGAACAGTACCCAGAGTACACAGAAATGCCTTTACTTCCCCTCAACTCTATACTGATCTAATGAGATTTTAGAGATAGTAGCAGAGAACCCTGAGGGATTGTTGGGAGGCAGCATGTTTCAGGCAAGTCAAACCACCACCAACAACAACAACAGCAACTTACACACCATTTTCCCTCACACCCTTGTGAAGACAGCCCAGGATTCTGAGCCCAAGAGACTTGGGAATAGCAGTGCTTCCAAAGCCACTTGATCTGCTTCTAGTCTAGTCCTCATAGCTATCACTATAGAGTGAACACTGAAGAGGAGAACTACTTTCTTCATTACCACCAGCAATAACTTCTGACCAGCTGCTACCAACAGGAAGAAGGGCATAGGAGCCCTGGGAGTGGCAGCAAGCACCCTGTAGACTTGTGATCCCAAACTCAAATGCAAATAGATCCCTGAGGGCTGCATATCAATTTAGAAAACCTCACATTAACATTTATCTATGTTGTATTTTTCTTAAAATGCCTCACAATTATATTTTAATCTGTCTCAGTGCCATTGACACCTCTGCTATAGACTACCAGTCCTACTTCTAGACTACCCCTTACAGACATTATTCAAGGATGCAAGTCCTGTGGAGAAGGGCCTGGGTAACCCCATGAGCTGTCAATCATCTGCCGCACATAGAGTAGGCAAGCCAACCTAGCTAAAGCAGCAAGAAGTTCATCAGTGGAAATGCATTAACAAAGTGGCATTAATATCTCTTACCAGTACTGTCAAAGGACCGTGGGACCTTCCCATCTGACAAGGAACTACCACCTTCCAGATGTGATGTCTCCCCCATTAAAATGTAAACTTGGGTGGGGGGCTGTCTTTTTCTCTTTTTGTCCCAAGCGCTTTGCACAGTGTTTTGAATATAATAAGCATTTAATAAATGTCTTTTTCATTCATTCATTTGTATATTAAATAACTCAATTTCTTCGGCCCTTCATATCTTTTTGCAAAGTTTGAAGTATTGAGTGAGCAATTTATGGGAGTGCTTAGTGGTGATTTTCAGATTTCCCCATGTTTTAGTGTCACCTCCTTCTCCTTTTATATGTATATTAATTTCCTCCATTAGATTATCAGCTTTTAGAGGGTAGGTACTATTTTCCTTTTGGTTTATATTATCTATTCTATCACTAGTCCTTATCAATGTTTCACATAGTAAGTACTTATTAAATGCTTATTGACTGACATTAGGATTTCACCTTGTGGAGTGGTTATTCTCCCTGTACCCCTTGTAGATAAAAGATTGAGAATTTCTTGACCTTAAAATGATTGCTTTTTGATACAAAGGTCAAGAAGATAGTAATTTCTTATTGTTATTAGCACATATTTTTAGTGCTATAATTTCTACAAGAAAAGCATTTTAATCCTCAGTTAAAATAAATAACTATCAAGTAATGTCTGGAAAACATTAACTTGACAAGGCTATTTATAGTCTTTCTAGGTGACTCAGGTTTCCTGATCAAAATACTTGCCCACAAGGAGATTATAAGAAAGCTTTTGGGCAGTCCTCAGAAGCTCAGGAAATGAATAAACAAAGGAGAATATTTGATATGAACTTTGAATAGAAAAACTTAATGAAGATTATATGGAGTTTTCCTATAAAAACTGCAACACATCCTGTTGTCAAATATTCATTGTCTTGGAAACAAAATTTGCTTATCAATCAATTTGCTTATTAAACAGTGCATGGACTAGAAAAATAAGCCATGTATATTGACAGATATGATGAAAGCCGAAAACAAAAATATCAGCCAGTGTTTGTTTGGTCATGTGAGATCTTTGATTAATATATATATAAAAGCAATCCAAGAAAATTTATGAAAATAAGGTTAACCGACTGGAAAGAGAAGTCCAAAAAAGTAACTCCTTGAAAACTAGAATTGGGCAAGAGGAATAGAATGATAAGACACCGAGCAATAACAAAATAAGGGGGGAAAAGAAAGAACTTTAAGCATCTCATTAGAAAAACAACTGATCTGTAGAACAGATCAAGGAGACAATATAAGAAATGTTGGACTACTTGCAAGTTATGATCAAAAAAAGAATATACAATATTACAAGAAATTATTAAGAAAAATGGTCCTGAAGTCCTAGAACAAGAAGGTAAAGGAGAAATAGAAAAAAAAAAATCTGCCATTCTCCACCTGAAAACGGGCGGGGGGGGGGGGGAGGAAATTATACAGGAACATCATAGCCAAGTTTCAAAAATCCCAGGTTAAAGAGAAAATATTGCAAGCAACAACAACAACAACAACTTAAATACTACAGATTTCACAAAACCGAGAAGCTTCTACACTAAAAGACTGTAAGGTATTAGAACATTATATTTCAAAGATCAAAAGAACTAGGGTTGTGACTAAGAATAATTTACACAGAAAAGTTAAGTATAATTCTTACTGGAAAAAAAAATGGACATTTGACAAACTAAAAGACTTTCAGGTATTTATGACAAAAAAAAGTCAGAAGTCAATGGAAAATTCAATATAAAGTCTCAGAAGAAATATAAGGAAAACATTAATGACCAATTATAAGAGAATCATTAAGGTCAAACTGTTTACTACTTATATATGAAAATGTTATCAGTATTCTTAAGACATTATTTTATATTATTATTTATATTATTTACATCATACGGTAGTCTGGAAGAAAGGCTGAGTTGTGTACAACAGGGTGATTCTAAAAATCAAAATTGGGTAGTAAAAAAAAAATCAAAATTGGGTAGTAAAAAATATATCTCATAAAAATGGGACATGAAAGGAAGAACTAATACAAAGTAAGCAGGTAGGGGTGGAAGGCTGGTAGTGCTGGAACATATTCTCACCTGATCTGGGATAAAGAAGGAATATATATATATATATTACTTATTAAGCCTTAGTCACTGAATGGGTGTTGCCTCAGTCAAACTGAGACCTGTTAAAGACCTTAGCTTGAAAAGGCCAAGATCCCCCCACTGTATCCTGGGCTATCTCTTGTTGTCCTGCTGTATGGACCCAGATGGTTCTGGAGGGGAAAATGAGACTGGTGACTTTGTACAGCCTTCCCTGGCTTAAATCCAATTTACTTTCATTTCATAGCATCACCTTCCTGATGTCATGGTCCTCTTCAAGAAGGAAGGACAAATAGCAGAAGCTATCAATTATCCAGTTCTTTTTTTCTTTGCTTACTCATTTTTATTTTGATTTGTTTTATTTTTAGCAGCTTATTATTAGAATTAGGTTTTAATCCTGAGTTGTGGGTAATGGTACCCCAGGCCTCAGTCTTTCTTACTGTTATTTTCTGAATTCTATCTGGGAACCCAACCTTAGGCACTCTTTTTCTCTCCTAAGCTACAGTTAGGTCCTCTGGCCACCCTGTCGGGAAAATGTTCTTGCTCCCTGTAGTGCCAGTACCACACTCATTGGGTGTGTGCTTGCTCCTCTTTTCCCGCAAATGCAGCCCGGTATCCTCTCTGGTCAGCATCCATAGGCCTGGCATTTGGAAACAGTGGGAGTCTTTTATGTCCCTCCCCCTGTCTGATCCCCACATTGTTCATTACATGAAAGTTCATCAGGTGAAAATCCCTTGCATGTCCTCTGTGATCCAGTGACACTGGCTTTTTTGATGCTTTTTGCACGTGATGTTTTGTTTCCTGACTCTTTCTACCAGCTGTTCCTCATTGCTGTAATGTTCTTTCATCTCACCTCTGCCACCTGGCTACCATACCATAGCCTCCTTCAAGATAGGTTAAATCCCACCTTTCAAAGAGGACTTTCTACCATTTGTGTCCCTCTTTCCCTAACATCTGAGATTGTGTCCCAATTACATCTCTTCTATTTATCCAGTAAGCAACCAGGTAGATACAAAATACCTCAATAAATAGGTACACTCACTCATACACACACAACATACCTGGTTGTTTACATGTTTTTACTTTTCTTTGAATATCCAATGCTTAACACTGGTCAGACACACAGTAAGTCTTTAATAAATGTTTGTTGACTTATTGATCTAGGTCAATGGTTCTCAACCTGTAGGTTTCACAGGGGTCACAGGGGTCACCTAAGACCATCAGAAAATACATATTTCTGATAGTCTTAGGAACCTAGACACCGTTCCTCTATCTGTCTCCAGGCGGGTCTGCCCACATGCAGATACACCCACATATGAGTATTAAAGGATCATGGCATTAGGAAGGTTGAGAACCACCATTCTAGATGAAGATGTCCATTACTCAGTTGTGGGATTGGAATTTATGAAAGAGATTAGGGTTGAAAAAATATATTTGATAGTCATCTGCTTAGTGGTAATTAAATTAGTGGAAACTGTTAAGATCACCAAGGGAGACCATGGTGAGACAAAAGAAAAAGAAGGCCTAGAACAGAAACCACAGTTAGGTGGAGAGAGAGAGAACCAGGAAAAACAGTTTTACAGAAGTCAAGGAAGGAGAGAGGATAAAGGAGCATACTGTGATGTATATCACCACTACTTCCCACCCCCCCAACCAGTAATAGTGCAATATAAACTTAAGTATCCTGAGTTTCTTCCTTCTCCTTGCTTTTATTTTTAGAGTCAATTGCTAATTTTACCTTTTACAGAAAATACTTTGAATGAATATTTATTAATTGAAGATATTTGCTATGTGAAGGCTCTGTAGGTATAAAGGTATGATGAAACACATTCCCTGCTTTTGAGAAACTTATATCTGTCTGGAGAGATACAATATATAATGTGAAGGGAATTATGATTTTTATAATAATGATAAGATATATGTAATGAATATACTAATAGATTAGATTTTTCAGAATTCCCTCTTGGTGAGTCAGACTTACAATACAGCTTGAAATGATGAATCAAACAACTCACATATCATTATTATAAAAATCATAATCATATATATTATTGTATCACATAATAAAAATAATAATTCCCTTTACAGTAATAATAGATGATTTTTTGTTGTTCATTCATATCTGATTTTTCTTGGCAAAGACACTGGAGTGGCTTATTTTACAGATGAGGAAACTTAAATGTTTGTTACGTGACTTGTACAGGATCACACAGTGTCTGAGGGCAGATTTGAACACATGAAGACGAGTATTCTTGACTGTAGGCCAGTGGTTCTCAACCTTCCTAATTGCCGCGACCCTTTAACACTTGTATGTGGACATATCTGCATGTGGGTGGACCTGCCTGGAGATGGATAGAGGAGTGATGTTTCAGTTCCTAAGACCATTGGAAGTATATGTTTTCCGATGGTCTTAGGCAACCCCTGTGACGCCTGTGAAAGGGTCGTTTGACCCCCAAAGGGGTCATGACCCACAGGTTGAGAACTGCTGCTGTAGGCCCAATACTCTATCCATTGTGCTACCTAGTTGCCAAGTAAGGTGATAGCATTTATAAAGTGTGGTGTGGTTTGTAAAGTGCCTTACAAATAGTATCATTTTCGACCAGCTTTGATAAACTGGACTCTTCTCAGCAACACAAGGTTAGAAGACAACTCTACAAGTCTCAGCGTGGAAGGAGATGTCTATATTCAGAGAAATTGAGAAAGAACAGAGTTTAAATGGAGACTGAAGCAATCTTTACATGCTATTTTTCCTTTCCATGTTTGATATTGTTTCTTCTTTCCCATTGTTCACTCCATTGGTTACAGCTCTTCTATACAACCAGACTGTTTGGAGTACAAAGACCCTTCCCCAAAAACTACTTGGAGAAGTCTCAAGGTGAAAGAAAAGTCTTTTTATTAGAATCTCACGAGAAGCAGGTGGTCTGACCACTAGAATACCCAAAGGAAGGAGGCCACCAGACAAAAGCAGAAGGGTTAATTATGCTATCTAGGTGGGCAGGGGTGGAGTTTGGGAGGGGTTAGGGAGGAGTTTGGGAGTGGTCAGTGCTTAAAGGGACATGAACTTTTTATATCGACTGGTAAGCGCATTGCCTATAATTCATTGAGGAAATCCCTCTTGGGGGGGGAGAGGTGTGGTTTTTGCCTTGAGACATCACTAGGTAATTTCTGGTCAAGGATGAATGACATAGGTCCGATATGGCTGTTGGGAGGATAGGCTTGATTGTTTCAGGAGGTGCCAAGTTTGGAACCTAGACTGATTAGGGATTCAGGAGGTACTATCTTAGGAGGGAGTTATCTCTTTGATAATGTTGTTCAAGGTTTTTGGGTGCAGCTGGCCACTAAGAACAAAGGAGGTCTCTAAACTAAGCGTTTGTTGATTAAATGCTTGGGCGATATATTCGTGGGAAACTGTATCTAAGCAGACTGACTGCTAATTGAGGGAAAAGACTGAAGCTGGAGGCAGGAGAGAGACAGAGTTAATGCCTTTATGGCTGGAGGAAAGTGTGGTTTTTACAACTTAATTGCACAGGCTTGTTATAAACTG
>CM053591.1:67952354-67991066 GCA_028646515.1 Pseudochirops corinnae
AAGAAAAAATCCAGTACAAACGAAGTTCCTCTTTCTTATTATTCTCCAAATGAATTGATGTGTCAAGTGTTGGAGATCAAGCTGTAAAGCATAGTGAGAAGTAGCTTTTTAATTTCATTTTGGTTTTCTGGAGGGAATCAAGGTTAAGTGACTTACCCAGGGTCACACCAGCTAGTGTCTGAGGCAGGATTTGAAATCAGGTCCTCCTGACTTGAGGGTGGATACTCTATCCACTGCACCAGTAAGGAGTCCCTGGAGAAGAAGTTTTATTTTCTCTTGGGATTTTTCACTTTGAAACATCCATTCATTCATTCAACAAATAATTATGAAGTACCTATTACCGACAAAATAAAATTCTTTCCACTTCACTAGAATCAACTGCTTCAGGTAATATAGCCTCAGGGCACCAAAAGAGTATCCTGAGGGTATATATTAGCAGGTTGGGTAGGAAGTAATAGAGCCAAGTACCCAGCTAGGGAGAAGAGTCTGGCAGACAATATATTGAGTCCAGGAATGTAGGCAGAGCAGGAAAGGACAGGTGGTCAGCACAGATGAAGCTAGAAGTAATTCAAGTTGAGAGAGTCAGCTAAAGTAAGAAAGATCAGACAAGCCTCCTAGGTCTAAGCAGGCAGCGTCTGGAAGGTGACACTGTCATGGATTGAAGAAGACTGAAATGATCTCTTATTTCTAAATAGCCACTGCTTCCTACTCTATGTGGCTGGGTACACAGGGGTGTGCATGAAGGCATTCAGCTTACGGGAAAGCAGACCTTTTCCTGACCCTCTGCTCTTGTGGGACCACAATTCCCAGAACCTCCTGGTTCTATAGGTAATAAATAGGTTCTATAGATAATAAAAAGCCAGTACACTAAGAAGTTGATTTCTATGTTGATTAAATGAGCTGGAGAAGGAAATGGCAAACCACTCCAGTAACTTTGCTGGGAAAACCCCAAATGATATCATGGAGAAGCAGACTCAACTGAAACAAATGACTCAACAACAACAACAATTCAGGATAACCACTGAAAAACTACCTTAATGACTTTAGGCAAGAGACCTCAATCACCTTACCTGTAAAATATGTACAACAAAATAAAAGAATAAAACCTCTTTCAGGCAAGTAAGATGTTTTGTTTTGACTCTTGATTTCCTCTGAATGGGGTATTCCCTTCATGAAAGGAGACAAGGAAGTCATCTCTAGCTTACTATATAAGAAAGTTGCTCGGGGCATTGAGAGTTTGTGATTTGTTTCTGTTCACACAGCCTGTATGTGCCAGAAGCAGAACTTGAAGTCAAGTTTTCTCGGCTACAAGGAGGTGCAGTGGACAGAATGTTGGGTCTGGAGTAAGAAAGACATGAATTCAAGTCTGACCTCAGATACTCGCTGGCTCTGTGACCCTGGGCAAATCACTTAACCTTTGCTTGCCTCAGTTCCCTCAAATGTAATGGGCATCAACTCATAGGATTAATGTGAGGATTAAACGAGATAATATTTGTAAAGTTCTTAGTGTGGAATTTAGCACATAATGGACACTTAAAAAATCATTAATTTTTGCCTTGCTCTCTTACTCACAGTTTTACAGATAAGATCACCAAAATCCACAGGTGCAAAATGGCTCCCCTGACGTCTTTGCCAGTCCTATTAAAAACTAATTCCTCATTTTGCCTTGCTGACGTGAAAAAAAGCCCTGGTATCCACTGTCCTATAGATTTCCCAGTTGCTATGGAAGTAAATCGAGGTGGCAGCAGAAGCTCTCCAGCAAAAGGGAATTCAAGAGAAGCTGGTGGCACATGACTTAATAATTCAAATGCACCAGATGGTGAAGGCAGAGAACTGGATTTTCTCCATCTAGCTCAATTTGTTGTTGTTGTTCAGTCATTTTTTTCAGTTGTGTCTGACTCTACTTGACCCCTTTTGGGGGGCTTTTCTTGGCAGAGACATTGGGGTGGTTTGCCATTTCCTTCTCCAGTTCATTTTACAAATGAGGAAACTGAGGCAACCTTAACTCTTTAAGTGACTTGCAGGGTCACATAGCTAGTAAGCATCTAAGGCCAGATTTGAACTCAGGTCTTCCTGACCATAGACCAGGCACTCTGTCCACTGTGCCACATAGCTAGTTCAATACTCTGCAGCTTACCCACTATCAATTGCTTGATTTAAAAAAAAAAATTTTTTTTGCTTTTTTTTATGGAGGGGAGAGGGCAGGGCAATTAGGTTAAGTGACTTGCCCAAGGTCACATGGCTAGTTAAGTGTTAAGTGTCTGAGGTCACATTTGAACTCAAGTCCTCCTGACTCCAGGGCTGGTGCTCTATTCACTGTGCCACTTAGCTGCCCCCAATTGCCTGATTTTTGAACCTTGAGTCCTCACCTTGATGAAATAAAAGCAGGGATTGTTTTGCTTTTATTTTTGTATCACCAGCCCCTAGCACCATTACTTAACTAATGATTGTTGATTGATTGTAAACCTTTGTGTGAGCTATTCTAGAGTTGAAGGAGATACAGAGAGGCAGAGTCCTCAATCCTGAAGCTTCCTCCTTATCTTTTCATTCATTCCTTCCCAATAGCAGATGGCTGCCTCATCTCAGCTGTGAGGTACAGCCTGCCCTTCTGGATCTCCATCTCTCTGAAGGAGGGTCTAGTCACAGTCAGATGAAAGAAACTGGCACAAGATTCCTGAAGCATCTGCACCTCCATTTCACAAAATGTGTGACCTCCTGGCAAAATTTCAGGTCTGAAAAAAATAAAACACTGGGTAACTGAACCACTAGACTGGCTACTGCTTGAATTACTAACTGACCTTTAGTCCTAACTGCTTCTTCACTAGGGTTTTCTACCTACAGTAAAATGCTATGAAAAACAGCACCAAAATTATAATATCAGAACCTGGTTTTTCTTTTACTACATGCTCCTCCTAGCTCTTTTTGACTTGAGGTCTTTTCAGGTACAGGCAAAGCTGGGCGTGTTTGTTTAGCAGCTCAAAGTTGTCATACTAGAAATTCCACACTGGTAGGGATTATAGACTATAAAGCTTATAGCTCTGTTACCAAAACAGCAGACTAATAAAGAGTATGATTGTGCAGGAACCCTCTCTGTGCATTTGCTATAAATAATATGGTTAGGGGCACCTTAGCAAGCTGGTACTTAGAATCAAGATGATATCTGACTCAGAACTTCAAGAAATAAAAATTTCCTCCCACAGAATTTGAGAAAAAAATCTTAGAGGTCATCTGCTCTAATGCCCAAACATCCTATATTTGAGGATTTAGAGCTAAGAATAACCAGTGAGACCATTTGGTCTCAACCCCTTCATTTTATAGACCCACTTTTTTTTTCCCCTTGGAGGAAAAAAATGGGCCTTAAAAGGTCAAGCAATTTTACTTCCTAAAGTTTTTGTTCTCAACTTAGTAGCAGCCAACCAAACCAACATTCAAATATACAATATAATACCTTAATATTTCAATAGTTCAGCAATCTGTGATATTTTATGTGGGTACTCCATTGTTTATTGATACGATTACATCAGTATGGACCCAGATCCTAAGTCATCTCAACTTCTCAGCTTCTGTGACTCTGAACCATATACTCTATAAATCCCCCACATGAGTCCTCCCAACAAACTTCCAACAAGTCCCTGAACATTAAATGCATATCGTATGTAGATACAGACTGTTCACCTGTCTGTAACTCCTCACTCTCTCTTCACAATACACAAATAAGACAGGTAGGTAACAGTGGATAGAGTGCTAGACCTGGATTCATGAAGACTTACTTGAATTCAATTCTGATTTCAGACACTTATTATGTGACCCTGGGTAAGTCACTTAACCTCTGTTTGCCTCAATTTTCTCATCTGTAGAACAGTTATAATAACAGCACCTACCTCCCAGGGTTGTTGTGAGAATCAAAATGTGGTAATATTTATAAAGTGCTTTGCAAACCTTAAAACATTATATAATAATAGTTTTTTTGTGATTTTTATTTTCTTTTTAGTTTATGGGATTAAAACAAACATTGCCATAACAGAATAATTTCTTTAAAAAGATTGTACGTGAAACAACAAATCTATTATATACAATTTGCTATTCCTTTTAAAATTATGTAAATTTCTTTTTTCCCCATTTCCCCCTTTTTATTCTTACTTCCCATCCTAGAGATGGCTATCATTAGACACAAATATGTATATATACATATGTACATATATATTAAAAATACATATGTACATACATATAGTGTGTGTGTATGTAAAATCATTTTATATGTACTTCTATCAGTTCTTTCTCTGGACGCTGATAGCTCCTTCCTTCCTATGTCTTTTGTAGTTAATTTGGGTATTTATAATAGTCAAAGTGACTGTTTATATGCCACCTACTATGTGCCAGGCACTGTGCCAAGAGCTTTTTGATAAATGCTAGCTAAAAAATGACTGCCACATGAAAACAAAACTCAGTTATTTATAGCTTAATTCACAACGCATAGATTAACTTTAAAAGATAGTAACAAAAACATCCTGTTTGCTTGTACCCTCTTCTGAATTCTTTTCCTTCTTTGTGTTTTTCCAGATTTTGCTGATTTTTTTTTTACATAATAGGTAGTTAATATTATGTGCTTATTCTGCTTTTCAATTAATTTTTTCTTAAGTAATATAGTGAGTTAGTAGGAGGGCTAGGCTTACAACTCAGTTGTCTTAAATTCTAGTCTGAGAGTCCTTTCATATGCCCTGACACCTCACAGATAAATTATTTATGGTTTTATACATGAATAGTAATAATATCTAATAACTATATAGCACTTCAAGGTCTTCAAATTACTTTATATATATTATGTCATTTGATCCTAACAAAAGTCCTGTGATAGAGGTGGTATTATTATCCTCATTTTAAAGATGAGGAAACCAAGGCTATCAAAGATTAATTAGCTTATTGAGGGTCACCTATCTCGTGGGTTTCTGTTCTATACGGATCAGTATAGGTTTCACTCAGTGAATGAGTCAGTAGTATTTCTACACTCAATAGAATTTAAGTTGCTTGAGATCAAGGGATATTTCTCCTCTATTGTATACCTAATGCCCAATACAGTGGCTGGTATGTAATAAATACTTAATAAATGGTTGATTTATTGCTCTTTGGATGAACAACACTGAAAATCATTAGAGACTGAGGACGCTCCCTCCCCAGAAACCTACAGGGAAGACAAGACAAAAATGTCCTCTGTTCTGTGTGTGGTTGTGGTTGTGGTTTGTCCATCATGACATCAGGGAGATGATGACGTGACTTGCAGTGGACTTTGATTTGAGGGAGGGAGGGAGAGCTGTGCAAGGTCACCAGCCTCACTTTCTCCTCCAGAGCCATCTGGATCCAGTGGCCAGATATTGATCAGGACTACTGGAGATGGCCCAGGATGCAGTGGGAAACCTTGACCCTTTTAACCTAAGATCTTTTTAGGTTCTCACTTTGAGTGATGCAATGCCCATTTGGTGAGTAGGCCTCTTTAAGAAATTAGTCAAGGGATGGCTCCTTTAATAAAAATCTAAAAAATCAAACAGAGGGGAGGACCCTCAGGATTGCTGGTCAAAAGAGAAATAATTACTATTTACATTCACTGTGAGCCAGGAGGATCCTAAAAATAACCATAGAGTGGTGCTTGGGGAGGGACCTTTTATTGTCCTATCCATGACATCCAGAGTGAATCGGGTTTAAGGTTTGGTCTTTAAAAAAGAAATGTAGCCAGTAAACCCCAAGTTAACTAGGTAGTTTTCAGCCATCAAAATTTACCTTCCTTTTGGCAGAACACCCTCAGGTAAGGGGAAAGGAAAGGAGGGAAGGGGAGGAGCTGAGTTACCCAACTGGAACTGGCCAGTTGTGTCCCCATTCAGGCAGCTCAGAAGAATCACAGGTTGTGAATTGTCCTTGGTTCTCGAAGAAGACCATGACATCAGGGAGATGATGACATGACTTGCAAGTGACTGATTTGAGTAAGGGAGGGATGTACAATGGGCACCATCAAATGGGCATTGCCTCACTCAAAGTAAGAACTTGAAAAGACCTTACTTAAAAGGGCCAAGGTCTCCCACTGCATCTGGGGCCATCTCCAGTCGTCCTGATCATCGTCCTCCATTTATATGTGTATCAAAGAACAAAGCACAATAATGATCCTTCAGTGTTGGGAGGGAAGAGGAGGGTCCAGAGGAGTGGGACCCTATTGGCAGGATGATAGGTGGTATTAATAGGCAAAACACTTCCCTTTAAGAGGTGTACCATAAAATGTGATTTAAAGTAGTTATTTAAAACAGAATAAACAGCAGAGAGATGTTAATTATTTCCATGCATAAGAGACATTGATCAATCGATCAGTGACTACTAAGTGTCCACCAAGCAATTTAACAAATGAAACACCTACTAAAATGAGGGAAGGGGGGGGGGGGAAGGGGGATAGCACAGCTAGGTGGTGCAGTGGCTAGAGCACCAGGCTTGGAATCAGAAAGATTCATCTTCCTGAGTTCAAATCTGGTCTCAGACATTTACTAACTATGTAACCCTGGGCAAGTTATTTAAACCCTGTTTGTCTCAGTTCCTCATCTGTAAAATGATCTGGAGAAGGAAATGCTAAATCACTCCAAAACTCCAAACAGGGTCACAGAGAGTCAGATATGACTGAAAAATGACTTAACAAAATAATTAGAGGACTGACTGATAGCTAGAAGAGATCAATTCCATCATTTGTCAGTGGTCACAAATCCTACCAGAAATAAGACAAAGTAACTGAGTCAACCTCTATCTGTAACTTGTTGACAGCTACCAGGAACAAACTAGGAGGAAATTCTGTCTAACTGAATCCTCCCTACCCTATTTAGCCATGCAAGACTCAGCTTCCATTCCTCAGAGCCTGAGTCTATACAAAGATGGTACTGGCAGATTTCTTCCTCTTCTACTCAATTAGGAAGGAGACCTTAATCCCTTGACTATGCATGTGTATATAGAGACTGTTTCTTCTATTTCTCTGCTAATTGCTTTAATCACATTTAAATGCCTCACTTTTTATGCCATCACTCTTCATCTGGTCTGCTGACCCTGGACAAAGTTACAATAATTTTAGAATACTCAGCAGACCTTGAATGAGGATTTAAGCTAATTAAGGTATTTACTTGAAATAACCTACACTGAACTCCAGAGAGTAGTGAAAAATTTCCTTAATAGTCTTCCTTCATTCTCCCTAATGTTTTGTAGGTACTTCAGCCCTTGAATTACATTAAGTTGATTCTTTGATAAAATGCTTGAGAGGGGAGAGGAGTTGGGAAGCTAGAGCTTTCACACTCAAGTCCTGCAGCTGAGAGTCCCCTCACCTTTCAGTTGAATGACTTCATTTTCTCAGGCGTTACTTTTCACACTGAAAAATGGGGGCCCTGTCTGCCTCCCATTTGGGCGCTGCTGAATGAGCATCCAAAGAATCTTCTATGACTGTACTCACGACTGGAAAGGTACACAGCTAAAGAAAGGACTCTTTGTACAAGGCCAGTATACTCCTAAGTTGGGGATAACAAAGAATTCTAATTCTTTCCTTAAAAAAAAAGGAAGAAACAGGCTGACAAGGGAATTCTCTGTAATGTAAGTCAATTGAGTGACTAGAATCTAGTCACTAGATGGTTTCACAGGCGTCCTTCTGAGCTCTCAAAATTCCTGTGTTTCTAGGAAATGAAAAAGACCCACTGGAATTCTGTGGGCTGCTGAAAACATACAGTCAAGGCATAGAGCCTCAACTATGATACTTGAGAGCACAGTTTCCCTCTTCTGGATGAAAGCCAACCTGTAGAGGAGTTTGCCAGCTAATCATATTTGCCTAAAGATAGTGATTAGTCATAGGAACTCAGGATTTAGAGCTCCTCACTGCTGTATGGAACTAGCACACAAAGAGGAAGTAGCAGAACCAAGATTCCATTCTTATTTCTCTGGGGGCAGTTATTCCTGCTTTACCATTTTACTCTGACACTTCATAATGACCATTAAGGCACTCAGTCAACCCAGGTTTTTAATCCAACTTCTTTGCTAAAACTTTGCCTGAGGTACTGAAGGATGCAGCTGGGAACACAGTTTGAGATAGTGGTTGCTTGGACACCTGAGTTCTAGACTCCGTAACTTTGTTACTAACTTTGGGCAGCTAGGTAACCCAGTGAATGAGGAAGCATGGAACCTGGAGTAAAGAAGACAAGAGTTCAAATCTGACCTCAGACACTTATTAGCTGTGTGATTGTAGGCAGAACACTTAACTTCTGTCTGCCTCAGTTTCCTCATCTGTAAAAAGGGGATAATAATAGCACCTACTTCCCAATGTGGTTGTGAGGCTCAACTAAGATAATATTTGTAAACTGCTTAGTGTAGCACCTGGTACACAGTAAGGGTTACATCAGCCTTGGTTATATCATAAAATCTCCCTAGGATTTATTCTCTCATCTATAAAATAGAGAAGGTTGAATCTGATCAGGGAACTTTCTCCTTATGAGAAGCTACTTTAGTTTTCCCTAAGGTCTTATGATGATAATAATAATAATACACAATTTACATTTATATTGCACTTTAAAATTTTCAAAGCACTTTCTTCACAACAACTTTATAAAGTCAGTAGAGCAAATGTTTTTATTATTAACATTTTATAACCATTGACTGGAGTGGATATTAAGAAGCATAAATTACTGCTCAGGGAAGGGTAAGAGAAGAGATCTGCCTATTGCATTCTCTTCCTCCCTGGGAATCCTTCAGAGGCAAAGAGACAGGGATGACCATGATAACTGACTTGGAGATCAACTAGGTGAGACTTTGAGAATGAGAGGCAGTGTGGTGCTGCTCAGCAATGTCAAACTCAAATAGAAACAGAACCACAAAGGCCCCATATTAACTTAGAAAATCACAAGTTGGCATTATCTCTGCGGTACTGTATTTTTATTTTGCTAAACAAATCTCAATCACATTTTAATCTGGTTCAGGTGATATTTGGGAATTCTGAGGTCACTTACAGTCAGCGAACCCTGAGTTGGGCACCTCTGGTGTAGTGATGGATGGAGTGCTGGATCCGGAGTCAGGAAGACCAAGGCTGAGTCCTACCTCTGACAGAACGTGACCATAGGCAAGTCCTTTATCCTCCCTAGAACCTTAGTTTCCCCAGGAATAAAATGAGGGCACTGGTTTAGATGAAATCTAAGGTCTCTTCCAGACTCTAAATCTACGATTCTATGATCTAATAGTAGAATGGCATCTTTTTGCCTGGGCAGCATTGGTCTTGATGATCTCCAATGTCCTAATACATTACAGGCCTAATATACACACACACACACACACACACACAAACACACACATATATATATATATATATATATATATATATATATCGGTATGGGTAGTGTTGGGGTACACTGCTGGTCTACCATCCTTATTATAAGCTCCTAGATTTATCACCTAGACAAGAAGTGTTACTGGAGAGACAGCTATGTAATTCAGTTTGGAAGACAAATTTTCCAACTCATTGATGCACAGGATGAGGAACAGATTTTGGTCTGGGAGTTTGTTTTAAATATCCCTGACATCTTCAAAACAGAACAATTGCTGTCAATAAAAGCCTGATTGGACTTGAAGATATTTTTGCTTAGCTAAGAGCACTAATATTCATCAGCAATTGTTCCATATGGAAGATGCCCATCTCAAAGGGTTCAATGCAGCAAATTATAGGGACAGCTGATACAGCTTTCTGTCAGATTCTGGGGGATACAGATGGGGTTAGTGGGCTGAATGCTTCATACAGCTAAAGATTTTGGCTCAGGCTATTTGACAGATTGCATTTTTTGTATTTTTGTCTGCTGGCCTTAATTCATATGGATGAAAAATAAATGTCCATTTATTTTTCAGTATGCTCAGAATTTGCATTTTTTTGGGAAGATGTCTCCTTATAACTTACAAGTTGATTTGATTCTCAATTTCCAAATTATCTCCTTGATTGAATTTAGTGCTTTTATTAATCATCTACCAAATGAAAAAGCATTGTAAGGTTAAGTGCCAGGATTACCTAGGGATTAGAGCGGATAAAGTAGATAATATACTTGTATATGAAGGTGTAATGGACCTGTTAAATGTTCTGTAGCCCACAAATACTTACAAACTTACTGAGTTATAAATACAGATAATTTCTCTACTTCCTTTGGGTGTTATATGGGGTACCATTTCCCCAGTGAGCTCCAAGTAATTACTTTTTGAAAAAGCAAGTCAGTTAAACTAATGATGTTAAGCACCTGTGTGTCAAATGTTGTGCTAGGTGCTAGGCTAGATACAAAGTCTAGATAAAAGGAAATTCTTGCCTTCCTGGCGCTTACCCTCTGGTAGGGGGATGTGACGCATACAGAAATCCGAGAGCACTGCACCGCTTTATAATCGTTACCAAAACCATGTGAAACAAGCCATCATTTTTTTTTTCTCCTCTTTTGGAGATGGTAAAACCGAGGAACTGAAAAAAATATATTAAAGGTGTTATCGGGTATAACAGGAATAATCTTGAAATAGAACCCTAGGTTCTTAATTTTCTCTCAGTACTTGGTCCCTTTAACCTTCTAATTTTGAAGCAAAGAAATAAAAAAGAGGATAATCTGAAAAAATATCAAATGCTCTCTAGAGGAAGAGATATAGTATTTCTCCTCTAATTCTGTATAGCAAGAGGATGGCAGAAAGAATTGCCCCAGAAACTGCCAGGTGAGCACTGACACGTGCCTTTCCTTGAGTATACCTGGCCTCCTGGATTTGGTCCTCTGAATTTGACACCCCTTTTTCATCATGATGACCATGAATGTGGCACAGTGGATAGAGAGCCAGGCCTGGAGTCAGGAAGACTGATCTCATGAGTTCAAATCTGGCCTCAGACACTTACCAACTATGTGACCCTGAGGAAGTCACTTCACTGTGTTTGCCTCAGTTTCCCCATCTGTCAAATGAGTTGGAAATGACAAACTACGCTGGTATCTTTGCCAAGAAAACCCTAAATGGGGTCATGAAGAGTGTGAAACAACTAAACACCAACAATAACAAAAACACCTAAGTGTAAGAGGTACTCTCCAAGGACTTCATAAGAAATGCACAGCAGGAGTATAACACTAGCATGATATTCATTGGTCAGCAGTATTTCTTTGCCCGAGGAAATTTCTAGAGAAATGAGCTATACATCTCCTTGTGGCACTCATGGCAAGATATCCAATGTACAGGTGACTTGTAGGCTAAGTGGAAAAGCTGGGCTGAGGTCCTCCACTGAGGATTCTCCTCCCTCTGAGTCACAAAAGGGATTGCAGTGCTAAGGGAAAGGCGTAATATCGGATCATGAGAAGACCTCAGGGAGAGGAGGAGTAGTGATGCATCACTGGCATAGCTAGGTCAAGGGGCCCTTTCTACCATGCACATTTTTACCATCCTATATTCTTTGCCCAGTGGTGTGTGTCTGAAGCAGTTCCTTCAAATAAATAGGCAGCCAGCATAACAACCCACTGTAGGCCTTCTGGCTAGGCTCAAGTCTTGCCTGTTCGAGTGCCAAATATTTTAGTGATCCATTACACCAGCAGCCATAAGCCATCTCCTCCCACTTGGAAGCTGGGAGAGATTTTTCTGACATCCCATCAGCCACCTTTTTGATTAACTGTTGCAATGCCAAAAAGGTAAGGCACAGTACCACACTTGTTCATTCTTCTTGTTCAACAAATGTCTATTAGACGGCTGCTGTTTAAAGAGGATTATGCTGGGTACTGGGGGAAATACAAAGATTAAAGCAAACATACTCCCTATACTCAGGAAGTTTATAGTGTAGGAAGAGAAGACACAAGTACATTTAACTACAATACTCAATAATCCAGAAGTGAATTAAGGGAACAGAACCTGACCTAAGGGAGACTCAAGAGGGAAATTTGTTACAGGATCAGGGGATTAGAGAAGGTGCTATTTCAGATAGGCTTTTAAAAGTAAGGAGGAATTCAACAAGAAGGTGTGGTGAGGGAATCAAAAAACTAAAACTATACATTGATAATAATAACAATAATGGGACAGCTAGGTGGCGTAGTAGGTAGAGCACTGGTCCTGGAGTCAGGAGGATCTGTGTTCAAATGTGACCTCAGACACTTAACACTTACTAGCTGTATTTACCTTAGGCAAGTCATTTGACCCCGACTGCTTTGCCTTCCTTCCTCCAAAAAAAATTAATAATGATGATGACATTAGTGACAACAACAACAATAATAGTAGCATTTGGATAGTACTTACTATGTGTCAGTACTGTACTACGTGCTTTACAAATATTTTCTCATTTGATTTTTCATAAGAACCTTGGAAAGTAGGTGCTGTTATTAATCATATTCAAGCATACTTTTACTACAATGTGACGGGGAGGGAAATGACTCATTTCCACAATCAATTCAACACACATTTACTAAGTATCTACTATGTGTAGAGTGGCTAGTAGGCTTTGAAGAGATTACTACAATGTGATTGGGAAGGGAGGGGGTTGCCATATTTCCACAATCAATTCAAATCAGGTCAATTCAACAGATGTTTACTAAGTGCCTTTTATGTGTAGGGTAGCTAGTAGGCTTTAAAGAAATTAAAAGTTAGGATAAAAGGGCACCCCTGACCTCCTAGAAACTTGTTTAATTGGAGGAGAAGGGTCAGGACTAGATTTGTGACTTCACTGGTATAGGGAACTCCTGCCTAAGAAGTCTCTCTTTACCAATGGAGGTTAGCATTTGTTCTACAACATACAGTCTTCTAAAAAGTTGCCCAGAGCACTAAGACATTAAGTGATTGCCCAGGGTCACAGAGTCAATCTGTGTCAGAGGTCAGATTTGAACCTTGGTCTTGCTGATTCCAAGGCCAGTTTTCAATTCACTATAGCATAGGTGATATGGTATACAAACAATTATAAATTATTACAAGTACATTAGAGATAGAAAAAATGCTAGGTGAGGTCCTGGTGCGGAAAAGTCATCAATTAATTGTGTAATGTCACTATTACATAACTAATATTACACAAATAAGTCATAAGAAACATCAGTGTTTTGGAAAGAAAGGACTATTGTTGACCCAGTGATTAGTAAAAGTAATCAAAGCCATACCACACTGGGTATTTGTGGACATTTGAGTCCCAGTTGGATATGTCTTCTCCATTCTCATATCTTGTGAAGTAGAATGTTTGTATATGTCTCAACTATTCTGTAAGTACATAGTACATAAACCCTGCTTGCGGTCCTGGTACAGACTCTAAAATAGTGTTTGGCATATTTCCTCTTTTTCCCCCCAAGCATCAAGCACTTATTCTTTTCTTGCTCCTATCTCCTCCCTTCCCTCCACTCCACTTCCAAGGAAAAAAAGAAAAACAGAAACAAAACCCTTGTAACAAATAAGTATAGTTAAACAAAACAATCCCATATTTAGCCATGTCCAAAAATATGTGTCCCATTCTTCACCCTGAGTCCATTACCTCTCTTGTCAGGAGGTGCATAACATCTTTCATCGTTGGTCCCAGCTGATTATTGATTTAAGAATCAGAATTCTTAAATTTTTCAGAACTGTTTGTTTTGACACTAATGACTTCATGATGTCAACTGTTCTCTTAGTTCTGCTTCCTTCGCTCTACATTAGTTCATACAAGTCTTCCTAGGTTTCACTGAAACCCTCTTTTCCTTCATTTCTTACAGCACAATAGTGTTCCATTACATCATACACCATTATTTGTTCAATCCTTCTAACGCGTGCCCCCTTGGTTTCCAGTTCCTTGCCACCACAAAAAGAACTGCTAAAAAGATTTTTGTACATATAGCAACTTTCACCCCTTTTATTGATCTTGTTTGGAGTGTAGGTGTAGTAGCACTATCTACTGGGTGAAAGGGTATGCCTGGTTTAGTAATTTTTTGGGGCATACCTCCAAATTGCTTCCCAGAAGCTCTATATAGCTCTATCAGTGTCCCTGTTTTCTCACAGTTCCTCCAACATTGTCATTTTTCCTTTTTCTGATCTCTGCCAATTTGATAGGTGTGAAGTAGAACCTCAGTTACCTTAATTTGTTTTTCTCTAATTATTAATGGTTCAGAGCATTTTTTTTTCACATGGTTATCGATAACTTGAATTTTTCCCCTTGAAAACTGCCTATTCAAATCCTTTGACCATTTATCATTTGGAAAAAGGCTCTTATTCTTATAAATTTGGATCAGTTCTCTATATATTTTAGAAATAAAACTTCTATCAGAGAAACTTACTATGAAGCTTTCCCCCAATTTATCAGCTTCTCTTTTAACTTTAGCACATTAGTTTTGTTTCTATTACAAGAAAAATTAATCTGTATTATCAAAATCATCTATTTTACCTCCTGTGACTCTCTCTATATCTTGTTTGGTCATAAACTTAACTCCTATCCATAGGTCTGGAAGGTAATTTCTTTTAACTCTTGATTTAAGATATGATCTTTTATCTCTGGTCCATTTATTAATTGAAACTTATCTTGGTATGTAGTGTGCATTTCGAGAAAACTTCAATTCTGCCAGATAGTTGTCTACTTTTTCCTGTAGCTTTTGCTAAATAGCAAGAATTAATGCCAGTAAAGTCTTTGGATTTACTGAACACTAGGCTACTAGGTTCTTTTGCTCTGTATGTCACATACCTAATCTGTTCTAATCAAGGTCTCTACTTTTTAACTACTTTCAAATTGTTTTGATGATTACTGCTTTGCAGTAGAGTTTGAGAACTACTACTGCCAGGTTTCTTCCTTCCCACTTTTTTGATCATTATTTTCCTTGAGATTCTTGACGTTTTTTCCTCCATATGAATTTTATTATTTTTTCTAATTCTATAAATTAATCCATTGATAGCCAATTGTGGCAATAAAATAAGTAAATTGATTTAGGTAGTACTGGCACATTTTTAATATTTCTACATTTATTTGGTCTATATTTCTATAAAGTATATAAAGTTTTGTAGCTGTATTACTATAGTTCCTACATTTATCTTGGTAGGTGAACTCCCATGTATTTTATATATTCTGTAGTTATTTTAAATGGAATTTCTCTTTCTATTTCTTCTTGCTGTATTTTATTGGTAACATAGGGAAAAATGATTTATGCACATTTATTTTATATCATGCAACTTTACTAAAGCTGCTAATTACTTCAATTAATTTTTAATTGACACCCTAGGGTTCTCCAAGTATGTTATCAAATCATATACATGCCTTCACCCTCTGGAGCCAACATGGGTCGCGGTTGGACCAAGACCATGAAAAAGGCCGTGTGAGTCATCATCAAAAAGTACTACCCCCGCCTGGGCCACGACTTCCACACCAACAGCCCCGAAGGAGATCGCCATCATCCCCAGCAAAAAGCTTCGCAACAAGATGGTGGGTTATGTTACTCATCTGATGAAGTGGATCCAGAGAGGCCCTGTGAGAGGCATCTCCATCAAACTGCAGGAAGAAGAAAGAGAAAGGAGGGATAACTATGTCCCTGAGGTCTCTGCTTTGGTCAGGAAATCACTGAAGTGGACTCTAATACCAAAGAAATGTTGACACTCCTGGACTTTGGCAGTCTGTCCAACCTGCAAGTTACCCAGCCCGTAGTTGGGATGAACTTCAAAACACCAAGAGGAGCTGTTTAATATTTACTTTTGTCTTCTTTCCAATAAACTTGGGAACTCTCCCCCCCCCCCAAATCATACACAGAAAAAACAGTAATTTTGTTTCTTCTTTACCTGTGCTTATTGTCCTCTTTTTCTTTTCTTATTGCTATAGCTAACTTTTCTAGCACTATATCAAATAGAAGTCATAACAATGAACATCCTTGCTTCACTCCCCTTCTTACTGGAAAGGATTCTAGTTTAACTCCATTACATATAGTGCTGGCTCTTGGTTTTTTATCTACTAAAGAAAGATCCATCCTTTTCTGATTTACAATATTTTAAACAGAAATAAGTGTTCATCTTTTCCCCAAAGATTCCCCCTCCCCATATCTTTTGATATAATTATATGATTTTTGTTCTTGTTCTTACAGTTGATTATGATTATGCTTTTCCTAATATCAAGTTAATAAAGGGCAGTTAGGCAATGCAGTGGATAGAGTGCTGGACCTGGAGTCAGAAAGACTCTTCTTGAGTTCAAATCTGACTGCAGACACAAACTCTGTGACCCTGGGTCAGTCACTTAACCCTGTTTGTCTCAGTTTCCTCATCTACAAAATGAGCAGGAGAAGGAGACGGCAAACCAAACACAAACAACACCCATTCTTGTTTTAAATCCAACATGGTCACAGTGTATAATCTTTTGATATGTTATTATAGTTATTACTGTTTTATTTTAAAATTTTCACCAACCTTTATTAGGATAATGATCTGTGGCTTTCTTTCTCTGTTTTGACTCTCCTGTGTTAATTATTAAGACCATATTTCTATGATAGAAATAATTTGATAGGAACTCTTCTTCATTATTTTTGCAAATGATTTGTGTAATATTGGCATTAACTGCTCTTTGAATTTTTTGATAGAACTCACTTTTGAATCCATATAGTCTAGTTTTGTTTTGAACTGATTTATGGCCTGTTTAATTTCTTTCTCTGGCAAGTTGTTTAAATTCTCTATTTCTTATTCTGTTAATCTGTCCATTTTATATTTTTTGTAAATATTCAACCATTTTATGTGTTATTGGGCAAAAATGTTTCTAATAATATCCTTTCTTTTTTTATTTGTTAATTCTCCCTTTTAATTTTTGATACTGGTGAAATTATTTTCCCTATTTTAAATCAACTTAGCTAATGGTCTGTTTACTTTATTGGTTTTAAAAATAGCTCCTAGGGTTTTTAAAAAAATTAATCCAAACTTTTGTTTTCAATTTTGTTAATCTCTTTGACTTGAAGGATTTCTATTTTGATATTCAATTAGTTTTTTTTTTTAATTTGTTGGTTTTCTCGTTTGGTTTTTTACTTGCACACTAAACTCATTAGTCTACTCTTTTTCCCTTTCGTTATTCAAAGTGTTTAGACATACAGATTTCTTATTTCACTTGAAATATCATTTTAAACCTTTTTTTTTAAAAGAAAAACTTCTTGCATCATTTCTTCTATGAATTCTACTTGATCTTAAAGACAAGCTTTGTTTTTCTTGAGACTTTGCTTACAGTGTTTTATGAATTATTCTCCTCTTCCAGGTTTGAGTCTTGAGCATACCTGGCCTCATAATAGCTTTTTATTTTATTTTTTGTTTACTAATTCTTCCTGTCATGCAACTTCATGTTAGGGTTAGACTTTGCACATTTCCCATAGGACTTTTCTTTGCCTGGTGTCTGTCTCTGAGATCACCTTTTCTGGCCAGAGAGAAAGAGCCACAGCACTCTTCTGTGTTATGGGTCTAGCGCCAAGACTCCCTCTACTGAATAGAATAACAGCATCTTAACTGGGGGCTGTCGTAAACCCCCAATCTGGAGATAAGAGTGAGAATATTGAAGCCGGGTTCTTCATCTTGTGGGCTGGGTTTGAGTGACTGACTTGTGGACCCAGTGCCAAGGGACTGTGTCCAAGATCCCAATCCCCCTGCTCTGTTCCTGTAGTCTAGGTCAGTCCCTGCCCTATTCCCTTGGCTGTTGGTCAAATTTATGATATTGTGCTGGAGAGGTAACTGATCACTATTCAGTCTGGCATTCCTCTGAGATCCTTGTCCTTGTAGATGTTGGGAAAACTAGACTGCCCTACTTCTTCCTACTTTGCCATCTTAATCGTTCTTCATTTCCTCTTATTGGGTACATGACATAGTAAGCTCTTAATAGATGCTTTTTCATTCATTCATGATAACAGCATGGTGTGTTGGCAAGAATACTGGATTCAGAATCAAAGGAAAGACCTGTTTCCTCACCTCTTAAAGAATAGAGCTCTGAGTTCTCTTCTAGCTTTAAATTCTATGTTTCTGCATTTGGTCTTAAATTTGTCTGACCTTCAAGAAATAGGTCTAAAGACAAGATCATAGTTTGGGGTTTAAATAATTCTTTCTTAAGTTTTGGGAGCAGGCAGGTGGCGCAGTAGATAGAATGCCAGACTTGGAATCAGGAATACTTATCTTCCTGAGTTCAAATCTGGCCTCTGGGATTTACTAGCTGTGTGACCCTGTGCAAGTCATCTCACCCTGTTTGCCTCAGTTTCTTCATCTGTAAAATGAGTTGGAGAAGGAAATGGCAAACTGCTCTAGTATCTTTGCCTAGAAAACCCCAAAATGGGGTCATGGAGAGTCAGAAATGACTGAACAACAACAAAACTTTTCTAAGCTGATTTCTAGTTCAGTTGCAATAAGAGAACAGATAGGAAAGAAGAAGGTAATTAAATATTAGACTTTCAAACTCTACCCTTGTGGTGTTGTACCAGTTACACAAGAGTACAACTGACAGAATATTAAAACATGTTTCCATTTCAAAGTGGGAGGAGATGCATTGTGATTGCTATTGGCACTGGACCATGGGAGCCCATTAGTGAAGACGCAACAAACAAATCTCAGCAGTCACTGAACATTTTTTCCTCCTCATCTCTTTCCAGGCTGAGCTGAAAGCTGGTTGCTGAACCAATGACACCACTCTTTCCATTTTCTCCCCTCTTCTCCTGATAGTCACATTTGATCAAAATGATTTGAATGATTTGAAAAGAATGCTTTCTTCCTGTATTGTTTAGTATTGTAAAGTGTCATGAGACATTCAATATTATATCAAATCCCAAGCTCTTGGAATTCGTGGGATCAGAGATTTATATTTAAGTGAAAAGATCCGTAGAAGTCAACTAGTCCCAATCTTTCATTTTGTACATAAGGAAACTGAGTTGTAAAGACATTAAATGACTCAGTAAGGTCATACAGCTAGTAAGTGGTAGAACCAGAATTCAAACCCAGATCTTTCAACTCTCATCTGAATCCAGGGCATTTTCAGCTGCCATAGAGCAAATCATATTGACCTCATAGATTTCCACCCCATCATTCCTTGGCCTTGTGACCTTCTAATATTATCCCTAAACAGCTTCGTCTCTAAAGAAGGAAAAAGTAGGTCTTTTTTCAGGTTATAGAGGAAGCAGTAGCTTCAAGGTCTATCTAAACAAGTCAGAAAAACCATTGCTTTTGCTGCAAGCACTCTGGATCAGTGTTGGGAATCCCTTCAACCAGACCAAATTATATGTGCCTAAGAAAGAAGATTCTGCCTACTCCTCTGCTAAGCCATTGCAGCAATTAACACCCTTCAGTGTCAGCAGATCCTCCCCTAAATCTCACTGGCATTTAGGTGTTACATTCCTTTCCTCCAGGCCTTGCTTTTCCTCCTGCAGAATTCTTCCACCAACAGAATGAGGATAAGTGAAAAGCAGGGAAATCGCAGAAAATAGTGATACACAGTCAATCGACTTGTCAGGCAACATTTGAGGAATGCCCAGAAAATGGTGAAAGTATGTTATTGTGCAGGCGTGTCTGACTCTACATGACTTTGTCCATGGGTTTTTCTCAGCAAAGATGCAGAAGTAGTTTGCCATTTCCTTCTCCAGTGTGTTCCCATTTTACAGATGAGGAACTAAAGTAGATAAGGGTTAGGTGACTTGCCCATGGTCACACAGCTAATGTCTAAGGCCATATTTTAACTCAGATCCTCCTGACTCCAGGCAGGCACTCTAGCTACTGTGCCACCTTGTTGCCCTGGTGAAAGCCTAGTGAACATTAAAAGATACAGAGGTACATGATCCCTGAACAAATGTGTGAGATATACCAGCAGAAGTCCTGGGTTTGAGAACCAGCTCTGCCACTGATGGCAGGCAAGCCACTCAGTCTCTTCATAGAATCATAATGCAATGCAAATTTCCTCAACAACCATCAGTTCAACCCATAGAAACTCAGAAATATACAACCATAGAATCTCAGTGTTGGTTGAGACCTCAGATGTCATAGAGTCTTACTAGTTCCTGAGTCAGAATACCCTTAGGTAAGGTCCACTGGAAGATTACCAGTGATGGTCAATCTTTGACCTTCTGAGACAAACCCATTCTACTTTTGAAAAGCTTCACCTGTTGGCTCTCTGTAATTTTCATACCTACTGGACTTATAAGTCTTGTAGAACCAATGAAAAAAGTGTAATTTCTCTTCCATATGTGTCTTCTGTATGTCTCAAAATAGCTATTCTTTCATATTTCCCTAAGTCTTATCTTTTCCAATCTTATCATCTGATTCTCATATGGCATGGTCTCTAAGCTTCTCACCATCCTGGCTGCTCTCCAGGCACACATAAGCTTGTTAATGTTTTCCATAAAGGGTGGTCCTCAAATTGGAACACAGGAATCCAAACGGGGTCTAAGGAGGGCATTATGGTGATACCAGTAGTACTGTAACCTCCCATATTTCCATTAAGGATGCCTTCTGGCATAATGGAGAGAGGACTGGCCAGAGCCTTAAGAAGATCTGGGTTCACATTCTACCTTTAGCATCACCATATGACCTTTAACCTCTCAATGATCCAGGCAATACTCTAAGAGAAATTACAGATGAGTTGCTGATTTGTAGCCTTAGAGGGAAGGTCCCCCCACACACTGATGAAATCATGGGTCCAGACCAAAAATAAAGGTGGCATTAGCTTTTTTGGCTGCCATATCACTGTTGACTCATATTCAGCTTGTAGTGCACAAAAAACCTAGGTCTTTTATTTTTACATGACTATTATCTAACCTTGCCTTCCCTATCCTGTGTACTATTGTAGTTGATTTTTTTAAGTGTAGGACTTTATATTTATTCTTATGAATTTCATTATATTCAATTTGGTCCATATTTCTAACTTTTAGAGAGCTTTTTAGAGCTTTACATTCAATGTGAAGCAATTACATGTCCCCTGTTTTCACTCCTACCTTCTAGTCACTTTAATTTGATCATCAGCCTCAAGTTGCTCTAATTTGATCATTTTTAATTAGATCATCAGATGAATGCCTTCATTCTAAATGACTGATAAAAGTGTTAAGTAGAATAGGCCAAGTGCTGAGTCTGAGAATAGGGCACTAAAAATTCCTTCAAGGCTGACAATGATCCATTATCTACCTAATTGTACTATCAGCCAACTCCTTTTATAATATAAGAACATTACAAGAGACTTAGTCAAAATCCTTGCTGAAATCGAGGTAGCCTTCCACTTATCTGAATCTCAGTTTCCTCTTAAAAAAATGAAGAATTCTATATATACTTAACCAGTAGAGTATGATCTCCTTGAAGTCAGAGATGATTTCACTTTAGTGTTTGTCAATACAAAGGAAAAAAGTCTATATTCTCAATTTCCATGGCCATTGTTAGTATCCTTCCCTCCCCCCCCAATACTGTGTATGTACTTTGCACATAATTTCTATTTACTTATGCCCATATATTCTTTCCCCCAACAGAATGCATGGTCCTTGAAAGGGACTGTTTTGATTTATTTTGTCTTTGTATTACCAAGCACCTAGCACAGTGCCTTCCACCACCACCTTCCACTGTAATCGATATTTGTCGAATAGTATTATATCAGGGAGATAGGATTGGAGGGCACTATGAATGGCTCAGCCAGGAAAGAAGAATGGCAGGTTGGGGATCTGCATAGCCTTGACTAAAGTATCAAAGCTCGGATGATATGACCACAGTGACCCTTTGGCCTCCACTGGAAGATAGCACTTGATGGGAACCTCTCCCAGACATAGTGCTGAACCAGATGATCCAGAAAGCTAGAAAAACCGACTTTTTAGAGGTATGATACTGGACAAATCTCGTACCCTATCTTAGCCTATCTCTGCATTTGTAAACTAGGTATTAAACAATAGTTTCTACCTCTTGGCTTGTCATGAGGATCAAATGAGATTAACTGTAAAGTATTTTGTGAACCTTAGAGCACTATATAAATGTTCATTATTATTATTACTACTACTACTATTTACTATTACTACTACAGGGCTATTTTAAGTGAACATTGGCCAGGAAGACAGTTAAAATTACATCTTCCTAGCCTGCTGAAGTAACACTACTTCAGATTCTAGTAGTTCAACCTTGATTGCTGACCTGGCATCTACAGGAAACTTGAAAAATGCACTTAGAAAGATCTGGAGTGGATCCAGTGTTGGCATTTTGCCAGGACTGGATTTGATAGTGGTACTAACCTCCTGGCTAAATACCTTGCATATAAGAGGTGTTCAAGAAATTATTTGTTGAAGTAATGAGTGAATAATTGCTAAAGTAGAGTGAAACTTCTCCTACACAGGATCCTGAATCACAACATTCCCCTGGAGTGACCTTCGATGATCAATTCTAAAGTACCTTCGATCTGAGCATCCTTGCGACAGATTGATCTTGTGTGTTCTTCTGGATTGGCGGCCCTCAAAATGAGATGTATCCTCAGTCTCCATGGGATTAACAAAAGTAACTCTACCCAGTGAAAAGCAGATTGGTCTGGGAGTCAAAAAGACCTGAGGTCGAGTCCTCACTCTGCCATTTTGGGGCTATGTGACTTTGATCAAGTCACCTTACCTAAGCCTCAGTTTATAAATAGTACCCCTATTTGTAAAACAGGGGTACCAATCCTCACACTCCCTACTTTCCAAGGTTGTTGGCAGGAGAGTGACTTTGTGAACCATAAAGCAGTAAATGAATGGGAGCTGCAATAAAGACCTGCTTGTCATCTCCAGTCCCCCATGGGTACCCCGCCCCCAGCTAGCCTCTCCTTTGTGTCTGACGATGGAACATCAGAAACACCAACAGGTGCAGTTTCTCATTCCAAAGCTAGTGCCATATCTGCTACGCCGTGCTGATTCTTCTCTTTCCAAATTATTTTTTAAAAGACTAATGATCACGGCAATAAAAAATGTCATAGTGAATACATTTTTATGTAGCACTTTCTTTCAAAAATCCCATTCGAAACTCTCAACAATCTTCCAAAGATCTATAGCTAATACTACCCCATTTTACAAATGAGGAACCTCATGCTGAAAAGAATGGAGTGTCTAGTTAAGTTTCTTCAGGCAAGATTACAACTCAGGTCTTCCTGACTCCCAATCCAGCACAGGACTCACTGCGCCACCTAGCGCCCTAAGGCCACAAGATTGTCCATCTGGGACCAGCATCTTAGGTATTAAATCAAGCAATTAGACCCAAGTCTTGCCTTTCAGAAGACAAATTTAAAAAACCTTTGTTCAACAGGGAAGTAAATATGTTTAGCCTCCTCAGTGAAGTAAAAACCTTTGAGCAAAATCACCACCAAGAACACCAAATGTCCCAGGGGTAGATCACCTATGAATGTCCCTCCCAGTTCTTTGCATTTTCTCCTTTTTCAGGGAGATAGCCAAAGTTGAACACTAGAAATCTTCACAAAGTCAGGATCCCAGCTTTCTAAGAAAGCCACACCCTTATTGGAGGATTACCTCTATTTTGTTTACAGAGATGAATTCAGAAAGAATTTTCACAATTTCAATTCTTTAAGTGCCAAAATATTTAAAGGGCAATAAAATTATTTTTGAAAACAAAAATTCATAATGCAGAAAGAAATTGTAATGGAAAAGTTAATTAATTTTCACTGTTGTAGAACATTGAAAAATACAAGTCAGGGGAGAATTAGACACAGATTATTTGTATGCCCATGGGCAAATCCTGAGTTTTAGCTTCTTCATGGATGAAATGGGGATAATACCCATGGTACCTCCCTTGAAAAATTGTTGAGAAAATCAAATGAGGTAATATTTACAACACTTTGCAAACCTTAAAGTACTGTATGAGTCAGTGTTATTTTTATGTCCCATCAGTGCTCTAGGTCATGTAATAATAATAATAATATTCACTTAGAATTCTATTTACTTATTAAAATTAAAATATTCACTTGCTTAAATAACATTTAAAAAAAGCCTTATAGGAAAGTCTCTGGAACACAGGGTAGATCCTCTGGAGAGACTTTATGGGAGGACTTGGGCAGGAATCCAAGGGATAAAAAGGCATAGACAACTCACGATCTGCACCCTTGGCTGTAGGGCCCCACATTCACAAATTCACAGATCCATCAAAGTGAGCATAACCACATATTTCACAACACATGTGCCATTTTTGTTAGTCTATTTTTTTAAATTCACGAATAAAAACAATGAGGAATCCATAAAATTCTTTTAAATGTCATAAAACTCATCAGATTCCACAGATTTAATTATCATCTCTCTGCAATGAGTCACAGGATCCCAGATTTGAGGATTGGAAAGGATGTCAACAGCAAAGCCCTCCAAAGAGGAGAAATCTAACACCTCCAAGGCAGCCTAATCCACTTCCGGCTAGCTCTAATGATTAGGAAGTTTGAAGCTTTAACAACTCACTGAGTCTGGTCTTCTAGAAAAGTCCAGCACTAAGTCCTATGGCACCTCTCCTATTTTCTGTGATTTTTAAAAATATCACAGATTGCGACTCATCAATCATATCAGCTAGCTCTTTCAGGATATGGTTTATCTGAGCCTGGTGACTTGAATTCATCAAAGGCAAATGCCATTTTTTGATTAGACTATAAATTCCTTGAGAACAGGGACTGTGTTTTTGCCTTTCTTTGGATCCTCAATGATTAACACAGTTCCTGGCACACAGTAGGCACTTTAATGAATACTACTTGATGTGACTTATCTTGGGTACCAAATCCCTGTTAGTTATTTTTGTTCTGGGAACTCCAGCAGATGTCTGCATTATGAAGTCCCCCTCTAGGTGGTCTATAGTATTCTCCAGCAACAAAAATCTGTTTTTCTCTCCTTTGACCTTCATCCAAATATTCCCCATCACACCTCCCCTTCTCTATTTCTTGGATTTCTTCATATGAGTATACTTTCTTAAAATACACTACTACCTCTCCTACACTTACCTATCCTATTTCTTTGTATAATGTATAATTATCCAGAACTGTAGTCCAGTCACGAATTTCATCCCTCCAAGTGACATTGATAGCTGGGGTGTCAAATTTGCCCACTTGTACTGGGACCACTTATTCCTTACATTTCTTCTCTAAAATCTAAGCATTTGTACATGAAAAACCATTTTACTTTAATTTTTTTTCTCCTGTTAATTTCTGAGTGCCTCAGCTGCTATAGAATGTGTGTGTGAGAGAGATGGTGTGTGTGTGCACACACACATACACGCACACACACACACACAAAATCTCTCAATCTTTTTAGTTTAAAGCACTTTTGGTGAGATTTTTAAAAGATATATGGCAATTACATTCTTACCAGGCTTTGTTAAGTATACGCCATTCTTGCTAGGACCCTTTCAACTTTACTACGTAAGCCATAATCCAGAAATGACTTCCAAATCTATAGATAGAGTGCTACTTTCCCTCCTGAGCTCGATTCACACATTACCAACTACTTGTTATACATTTCAAAATGGATATACTGTAGACATCTCAAATTCATATTTCCAAAACAGAAATTATCATCTGTCTTCCCCCCACCCCTCCACTCCTATTCCAAACTTCACTATTTCCAGTCACCCAGGTTTACAATCTTTGAGTCATTTTTACTGCTCTTTCCCTCATCCCACAGAGCCAAACAGCTACCAGATTTTTATTCTACCTCCACCCCATCTCTCATGTCTATCCCCTTTTCTGCACCCATAGAATTGTCACTCTGGTTCAGCCCTTCTAACCTACATTATCATATTAAATTCTTTACTGATTTTACAGTCTCTCTTGGATCCATTCTCCACATAGCTACCAAAGCATCATTCCTAGAGCATCAGGCCTTCTCTAGATCAAGAAATCCAGTAGTTCCCTATTACCTCCAGGATCATATCCAAACTTTCCTGTTTGGCATTAAAAGCCTTCTACAATCTGGCTGCAGCCTGCCTTTCCAGGATCATTATACATTATTCCCCTTAACACACTCAACAATCCAGCCAAACTGGTCTTGATGTTGCTGACCTCTCATTCCATCCCCTATGTTCATGCTTTTGATCAAGCAATGATATATTCCTGGAATGGGGGGCTCCACACCTCCAACTCTTAGGATTCCTGTTTTCCTTGAAAGCTTAGTTCAAATACTGCTTTCTACCAGAGGCTTTTCCTGATGGCATTTGCTGCTAATTCCTTCCCACCTGCCCCCAAATTACCATGCATTTATTTTCCATATACTTATGTATGTACATATATACATATATGTGTGTATGTCCCCTCTACCTCTTCCCTCCAAGACAACTTAATTGCTAGACATGTTTTACTTTCTTTTTCCTATGTCCTCAGACCCTAGTATTGTGCTTGCATATGAGGCACTTAATAACTGTTTCTAGATCAATTGATAAATAGCAATTCATGCAAAGAGCACATTTTGATTATTCCATTAATAAAAACAAGAAAAGGCATTAAAGAGTCCTAAATAATACCAGCCTTGATTATACTTCCAAACACCAAGGCCATACAAACTTATGTTTCAAGTATGTAAGAATTCTAAATAACCAGCTATTTCAAGGGTCTGTGGTTTCATTGGTATCGTTACCACGTCCCTCAGTGCCTTTTATGACTTAGTATAGGGTCTGTGAGAGTTAATGAGGCTCATTCTGTGACCAACCTTATCAGACAAGACATACACACTCCATCACTGTGCCATACTCAGAAGCCTTTCCAACATAAGAGGGGCTGCCTGATCTTACACTCCATTAGTACAACTTTCAAGAATCCAAGATCAGAGAATCATAGGATTCAGATCTGCAGCGAATATTAGATGCCATCTAGACCAACCCTCTCATTTTACAAAAAGGGAAAAGACCCAGAAGCATTAAGTCACACAGTTTATAGCAGAGGTAAGATGAACCACTGGAATGTAACTTTTACAGAAGATACTTATTTGACACTGCAAAAAATTATAAATGGCATGCAATTATAAGTGAATTATGGCTGATAGTTCTAACACAGTCCTTCCAAGGAGATGGGCAACTCCAGTTATAACAAGTTCAGTGGGCACTAGGAGAATATAGCCCAGGAGCTCCTGCCACCTCGTGGTGAATGAGGGGCTGTGCAATTCAGCATGGAAGCTTGAAAGAAAGAATTAGAATAAGATGCAACAGAGAATTTAAGTGCCCTCTTTACATAGAAATGGACGCCTTAGGTCAGTAAGTTCTATGGCAAGGTACCATTCCAAATACACAGCACCTGATTCTACAAACGTATTGTTGAGGGCTAGTCCTAGAACTGGACTGAACTCCCGAGTGCAAATCCCACCTTTAATGCTTATCTTGGGCAAGTCGTTAATTTTGCTGAGCCTCCGTTTCATAGGATCATAGCTGTGGAGCTGGAAAGAATCTTAGTGATCATTAAGACAAACCCCCTCATTTTTGTAGATAGGGAAAATGATAGTTAAGTGACTTGCCCAGGGACACACAATCAGACAATGTCTGACAAGAGATTTAACCTAAGTCTTCCTGACTAATCCTATCCACTACACTTAAGCTGTAAAACTGGAATAATAATATTTTCAGTACCTATCTTAAAGGATTGTTGTGAAGAGCAAATGAGATTTTTGTGTTGTAAATCTTAAAGCCTGTATTTTATCATTGTCATTACCACCATCACTATTATTGTTACTATTAGCCATCACATACAAGGCGCTGAGTGAAAATAAAAACACACCCCACCCTCAGGAAAGTTCCGGTTTTCCAGTGATAATTTCATCTGGAGATTACTGGGTTAATTTAGTTTTCCTGCTACCTCTGAAAACCAAGGGCGCTGGATTAAATGCCTCGGAGATCTCTTCTAGAACAATGTTGGATGATTCTCTCACTACAGTGGAGCTATGAGTGTGGAAAGGTCCAGGGCTTACAGGAAGGAAGCTACAGGCAGAGAAGATTCCATACATAGATAGTGGTATTCACAAAGGAATAATAAGGAAAGCCACACTCAGATAATGAAATCCAGAAGGACAAAATCTCAAGTATGCCAAATGCTCACACTGATGATACATCTGGTCATTAAGTCATAGAGTTTACAAATCATATGACGGTCTGGGAGCAATTTCTCAATACAATCTACCCTTGAGTATTCAGACTAACATGGAAAGCAAGCGTGAATTATCCAAAAGAGATCAGTAATCCAGAAAGTATGCAAACTGTTAGTTCATTCTAACAGGCAAATGATGAAGCTGTATACAATCTAAACTTTAGACTTTCTTCTTGCCTAGCACACTAGTTTGTACACAGTAGATGTTTAATAAATGTTCACTGACTTTAATTGAATAATAGAACCATGATACAGTAGTTTGGTAGGTATTATTTCAAAAAATGTTGTGACTATCTCTCCATCTCTGTCTCTCTCCCTCTCTGTCTCTGTCTGTCTGTCTGTCTCTCTCTAATTCATGCACGTAGGTGGCACAGTGAATCAAGCGCTGGGCATGGAGTCAGGAAGATTCATCTTCCTGAGTTCAAATCTGGCCTTAATCACTCAGTAGCTGTGTGACCCTGGGCAAGTTACTTAATCCTGTTTGCCTCAGTTTCCTCGTCTATAAAATGAGCTGGAGAAGGAAATGGCAAACCACTCCAGTATATTTACCAAGAAAACCCCCAATGGGGTCATAAAAAAATTAGACACAACTCAATCAACTCAACAACAACAATAAATTATCATCCTTAACTAGTAAGTTGAAGTCAACATGCATATTGTTATTAGGGCTCTCCTCTCTTCACCCATGCTTGCTTGTAAGTCTCCTCCTACTTCTTTGAATTCTTCAAATATATTGTTTCTTGTAACATTCCATTGTATTCACACGCTCTAATCTGCTCTGCTGTTCACCAGCCAGTGGTTACCTAGTGCCCAAGTTTGTTTTCTATTGTTTTTACATTTGCAAAAGCATTAACCCATTATTAACATTAAGAACAGTATAAGATAAAGGTTTACTCAGGAGAAGCAGTGGAAAAAGCACAGGACCTAGAGTGAAGAGAGACCTGGGTATGAGTCTTGTAGCTGTATGATACTGCCCAGTGTATCAGTTTCAGCTGCCTCAGCTGTAAAATGGGAACAATGATACTTTCCTGATATGACGCCTGTAAAGAAGATGATTTTGGAAGCCTAGAAGCGCTTCAGAAATAGGAATTATTACTATTAAGACCATAGGCATGGGCCTATTTGGCCATGAGACATTCTCTACTCAAGTAGCAATAGCAATCTGATGGGAACCAAGGTCTCCAGGAGAGAACAGTTAAACTCAGCAGGTTCCTCATGCACTGTTTATTATCTTAGTTGTTAGAAAATACTGTGTATTTTTACTGAAACATTAAATGCAGATAACTAATCTGCAACTTTTTCCCAGGTTTCCTCAGATAGAAACTTTATTGACTCCAACTCCCCCATGGGGCAGACCCTGGGCCTTTTGTAAACTCTTAGAATAGGGCTTTTGTACCAAATCATGATTTGCCAAATCAATTGAGATGTTCTTTTTTATACAGGATTCAGACAATACGATTTTCACACAGCCCAGGCCAGAAAGAGAAGAACCAGAGTCTAGGAAGACAACTGGAACTCAGCCTCTTTGACAAGAATGCCACTGTCCTTCATATTTATTTGGTTCTTCAGATTAAAGGCAACCTTAATTCTAAAGCCTGGCATTGCTCTGCCTTACAGGATGTCCAGTTATTTCAGGAGGTGCCACAAAAATCTTAACTCATACCACATTTTTTTTTTCAGGGCTGGGAAGGAAAGGAAGAAGAGAAAGGAAGGAGAAAAGAAAATAATAGAGGTCTAAACTTTGAAAAGGTTGGGAATCACTCTTCTAGAAGCATATAGAAAGGTAGGACCCATTTTAAAAAGTGACCAATATATCAAAATCCAAATGTATAAAATAGATATATTAAGAGTAAATGTGTTTTTCTGTTAAAGTTATTAATAATGACTAATGTTTATATATCACTTTAAAATTTTCAAACCATTCTATACATATTATCTGATTTGATCCTTACATTCAAATGTAAGCTCCTTGAAGGCAAGGATTGTTTTACTTTGTCTCTATAGCCATTGTACTTGACACATAGTAGGAGCTTATTCAATGACTGCTGATTGGTTGACAAAAACCTTGTGAAGTAAGTGCAATTAGATATTTTACAGATAGAGAAACTGAGGCTGAGCAGAAAAGGTTAAGTGACTTGGGTCAGCATCCCTATGTCTGAGGAATGATTTCAATTTGGGTCTTCCTGACTCCAAGTCCAGCAGTCTTTCCACTGTGACCTTAGCTGCCTCAAATTTGCTGTTGCAGCATAGTACCATGTTACACCAGGTCCTGAAAGGTTATGCCAACTGAACAAAGGTGTACCAAGTCCAAGCTACAGGCCTGGGTATGGACAATGTATGTGCCTAAATTCAGAGGAGCTCACTGCCATAAGGTTGACAGCTAAGGGATGAATTCTTTTGGCCACAGCAACTCACAAAATAGAGTGTGGTAAGTCTGTGGTCTTACCTTAGTGACTAGAGTACTCATTATAATAAAATAATTTGTATCAAAGTATTTATGTCCTTTGCTTTTTGAAATTATTCAGTTTAGGATCCCTATAACTGTACTCCCCTAAAACACCTGAAATGATTAAATTTACAAAATTTCAGAGTGCATGCAACGTTCAAGAATATGATTATTAGTTAAATTGAAGGACACCTGTACTCATTCAGCCCAATTCTTCCCTTCATGTTGGCAGCCAATACATTTTCTTAAGGATCTTCCAAGGCATCTAAGGCCTCTTTGTATTAGCTTGGGCAGGGAGGAAAGTATTATTGGTACTTTTCAATGTAGTGGTACTAGGTGTAGGAGCCAAATATATGTTGGGGTGTAGGGTAGGGGAAAGTGTTAAGTTCCCCAAGGAAACTCTAGGGTCATGTTGACTGGATGGGATACATGGATGGAGAGGCTGTGAATTTCCCACCTGGTTTTCTTTTCATTGTGTGATCTGAGGAAAGTTAACTGGGCACTACCGCCTGTAGAAGAGAAGAAAAGATGCTAAGGATTCTCCCTTCTAGGTGGGATGAAGTCAGAAAGAGCAGCAGAACTTGATTATTGTAATGTCAATCATGGCAGCACACCTGTGAATAATTTTAAGGGTCTAAATACATGGTATAATAAACTTTCTATTTATTCAGCAATAAACTAAACTGTTCAATAAAGCATAACATTCATAGCAACATCCTTAAGCAAAACATATCATCTATATCTATCTATCTATCTACCTACCTACCCACTTCATAACCTTCAGTATATCATATGGCACATAGCTATATCATTGTATTCAGTAACATTCCCCAAAATACTTGTTTACACAATTAGAGGGTCCCAGGCTAGGGTCTTCCCTAGTACAACACATCCTTAAGGGGTGGCAAAAAATATGAATATCATCCATCTCTGGGTCACAGTAAGTCAAAATCTTCTCAATCAACACACAGTATCCAAGTAAATTCCTCTCATCTTGACTTAAGGCTGACTTCCAAACCCCATGGCTCTTCCTCTGTGGGCTGACTGCTCCTAACTCTCACCTGGATTCATACATAGGCAGCTCTCCACTCCTGTTCCGTATCTCAGTTCACGGGGACTGTTCCACTCCAAGCTCCTGCTTGACAGCAGGCTCCAGGGGTTCCTACCTGTACCTTCTATTTCTAGGAAAACAAAGCTTAACAGGGCTACAACAATATTTATACACATTACCAGCACCACCATTTCAATTCACTTTAACAGCTCTTAAAAGGGGCTTAAGCTAAGCCTCTTTCTTATGAGCAGATCTCCATGCTTCTGTTTAATTCACTCATAAAGACCAATAAACAGGGCTTCTCTCTGAGAAGTTAATATAGATCAACAGACAGAGCACCAACATCACAAAAATTCTTTCTGTTAAGCATCCCCATAAGCAAGTTCCCCTTACCCACTCAGGCTCATTTCTCCTTCAGCTCTGCTCTGCTCCTTACTCTGTCCTCTCCCTCCAAGCAATACAATATATACTGTTTCCAATCAAAGATTCTCAATTCAATTAAAGACTTTTGATTCAATCAAAGGTACTTTATTGGTTAAAACTCAATCCAAAAAAACCCCTCCAAAATCCTACTTTGCTTGCCGTTACAACTATATATGAACAAAAGAAATCTGTGCTAGAGATAGCACAATTTTAAAGGTACTAAGGGATAAATTTCTAAGATTTAAAGAAGAGTCCAGAAATTCTGAAGAGCAATTTGGAACTAGGCCCCCAAAGTTATGAATCTGTGCCTACCCTTTGACCCAGCAATACCACTACTAAGTGTATACTCCGAAGATATCAATGGAGGATGAAAAGGATCAATGTACACAAAAATATTTGTAGCATTTTTTTTTTGATGATAAAGAACTAAAAACTAAAGAGGTGTTTTTCAGTTGGGGAATGGCTGAACAAATTATAGGATATGAATGTAATAGAGTACTATCATACTGTAAGAAATGATGAAAGGAATTGTTGCAGAGAAACCTGGGGAGGCTTATTTGAACTGATGTAGAATGAAATTAATAGAACCAGGATCATAGCTTATACAATGACAACATTGTAATGACAAACAATTTTGAAAGACATAAGAACTTCAATCAGTGTAACGACCAGTTAGTCAATAAACATTTATTTGAGTGCCTACTATGTGGCGGACATTGGACTAAGTGCTAGAAGTGCTAAGTGCTTAGCTAAGTGCTAAGAAAAGCAAAATATAGTCCCTACCCTGGAGGAGCTTACAATCTAATGGGTAAGACAACATAAGAAAGTAAGGCAAAAGATGGGAGTGCAAAAGAGAACATGATGGATAAGTGCAGAGGAGTACTGGCCAGGGGAAGGTGATCTGGACACTCTCCTCAAATGGAGGTTCTGAGAGGAACCTCTCCCCTCCAATCAGAGGGAGAGAAGGGGCCTTGGGGTAGAGGATATTGATTATGTATAAATAAGTTTCAGGGCTTTTGGAGGATGAGGAGATTCCTGGGGCATCGATAGACAGTTATGGAGTAATGAAGCTAGGTGTGAAATGATCTGCCATGATTCCAGACAATCATGCTGAAACATGCTCCTACCTCCTGATAGAGAAGCAGGTAGCATAAGAGCCACTCAGAGTGCAAAGTGAGATATATTTTTTAGATGTGGTCAATATGGCAATCTGTTTTGCTTGACTACAGATTTGTTGTAAAGGTTTTGCTTTTCTTTCTTGTAGAGGGCCAGTACTGAGCCAATCTAGTCATGGGTAGAGTCTGGGTCAGGATTTTCCTAGGGGGTCCCCCCCCCCCCTTTCCCTGCTCCTTGTGAGGGCTCATTGTTGCTCAGGGTGATTGGCTTACTATCTTTCCTTGATTAGCAAGAGAACAGGTCGTGATTACTCAGAAGTGATCATACCATGTGCACACAATGTAATAAAGTACTAGGAGGCAGAATACCAGATGTAATCACTTTTGCTATTAGTATATAAACCCTTACCGTCAGATAAATAAAGGGACTGCCTAGACAGCTTCCGATCTGCCTGTCTCATCATTCCCACACTCTCACATTGGGGCCATACCCCTTTGGTGCGGGCATCACTTTCTTTTTCAGGAGGGTTGAGGGGAGGAAGACAGAGATAATGGATTCTTGTTAATAGAAACAGATATATGGGAAAAAAATTTTAATGGAAAAATATCACAGATGGCAATATTACTAAAAATAGGTAAAGAAGAAGACATCAGTAACCACCAATCTATATGCCTACTTTTTAAAAAAATCTATAAAATCTTTGGGAAAATATTCTACACCACACATGAAAAATATTTTCAGTAAAAAATAAAAGAGGCAAAAAACTATCTTCTTAACACCAATGGTCTACCAGCAATGCTCCATGATCTTAGAACAGTGGTTCTCAACCTGTGGGTCGCGACCCCTTTGGGGTCAAACGACCCTTTCACAAGGGTCACATATTTCCGATGGTCTTAGGAACCTCCTCTATCTGTCTCCAGGCGGGTCCGCCCACATGCAGACACACCCACATACAAATATTAGAGGGTCATGGCATTAGGAAGGTTGAGAACCACTCTCTTAGAACATCATGATCTTAGAAGAATCAGTTGCAGGTCACTCAAAGGACAACAGAAAGTCACATAATAGAGGCTGCGTTTGACTTGTGCTTGAGAAGTAATATAAAATACATTATCCAAGGGCACATAATACTGAAAAAGAGGTAGGCCAATTATGTACAATAGCAAGTGACAATAAACGGGCAGCATACATTGAAAATATTTAATTTTTCAATATTGAAAACTCAAACATCAAAATATTAAAAGAACTTATGGAATGAGCGAATGAAGGAAGTAAGGAAAAAAAGCATTTATTAAGCACCAACTATGTGTACAGTACTGTGCTAAATACTGGTGATATAAAAAAAAAAAAAGAAAAGTGGAGAGAATCCTTACTTTCAAAAAAGCTCACATTCTAATGGGGAAGACAATGCAATGTAAAGGTTTCAGCTGCAGATAAGATGCCAAGAATCCATGAGCCTTAGGACGCAATAACACCTCTTTTTAGTATCTTTTACACTGATAAAATAATGCTTCTGATTTTGAACCATTTGACAGTGTCAAGGACAGGGGTGTAAAGGATTTTATTTTATGAGTCTTTGGATAGGTAGCAGTGGCTGCTGAGGAAGTAGGTCCTGTAGTACCTGCAGAAGCTATTGCAAGGTTGCATTTCTTCAGTAAGTGTTGCTTCCTGGAATGACATCTAGGGGAATGAGGTTGAAAGGAAGGCCAGTGATCTAGAGCCACTGCTGTTCCAAGGGTTCTTGGAGCTCACCTTCTTGTAGGTCAGTGCTGTTGGTGGAGAGGAAGGAGGACCCCTTCAGAACGGTGGAACAAGCACATTGGGTAAATTCTTTATGGAAGATTTACTTCCATAGAGCCTATGGAAGCATACATAGCAGAATTATCAAGAATGTAAAGGCATTCTTTATCTGAGGGTTATCTGAGACCATGAGCATCTTGGGAGGAGGAATGATAAGGTTTGATTTTCTTTTGTTTTTGCCTTTGTATTGACAACACTTAGCACAGTGCATTGGCACATAGTAAATACTTAATAAATGTTTGATGACTAGTTGACTTGGGAGTGAGTATACATACTAATTAGGCACCAGATCTATCTATATATAGTAGGGAAAATTGTTCATAATTCATTCATCTGTTTGGGTTTTTTTTAAGAAACAAATTATATCTATTTTTAATTTCTAAAAACAATTTATCAGTAACTGAATAAGTTATTGCAAGTAAAGAAAATAATGGATAAAACTTTATAATCCAAATATTTGCATTTTTTTTTAAAAAAAGAAAACCTTAACAAAATAAGTTTTTTTGTTTGATCCCCTTTTTTCTGCTCCCTATTCTGTGTACATATAAGAATTGTGTTGTCTTTTATGTAATTATAGTCAATGTATGCATTGGTCTCTAATGAAAGCTTTTTCCCCCTCTATAACATATATCTTTCCATATTACTTTATATTCCTAGCTTTTAATGGTTTTCTACTACATTGATAAAACATACTTTGTTCAGCCACTCTCTAATGATTAGATGCAATGTTCATTTCTTGGTCAGTATCATGGTAAGGTCACCACAAACAATACCATGTTGCTTTTAATCATGGCTTAACTTGGGACAAAGTCATTTAATCTGAAAGCACTTTCTTGTTGGCATGAACTTCAGAGATATATTAAACCTTGTCCAGTTGGCAATGGATGCATTTGAATAAAAAAAAACTTTTGGTGGAGCAGACAGGAGAAGCAATTATCTGAAGAAATCTTTCCACATTAGTTATTAACTATGTCTACCTAATGGAAGAGGCATCAACTAATCTGATAATTGGTGCTGCTTGGATCACAGAGGTAAGAGAGAAAGAGGACATAAAGACAAAAAAACAATCTTCCCACACAAAAACTTCCTTCAATCAAAAACAGGTAGTTGGTTAGCATTCTAGCAACTACATAAAAGCCACATGAATGTGTATAGATTGTCACTTCATTGACTTCAGATGTCCAGTTAATATTAAGACTGATATTGTCACTATAAATATCTTCTGATGGATTGGTTTTCAGATATTTTCCATTGTAGAAGTCTTCATTACAAAGGAAGCAGTTTAGGGAACAGCTGAAATAAATCTTTTTAAGTCTTGAAGAATTAGTATGTATCAAAAAACAAAACAAAATAAAACATATCCTCCCTCATGTATTTTTCCATTCCTTTGAGAGCAATGGATACCTGCAATTTTGATCCATCTGAAATCATGATGTTCTATGATTCATGGTTCCACCAGACAATACTGTAACAGAAATGGTGAACTTTTGCATCTGGGAACAACTTGGGACCACTGGAATGACTGTAAAGCTTCCCCAAGGCCCATTCACCTATTCAGTTCTTTATATTCCTAACTCTTTAATAGTTTTTCCATTACACTGATAAACTACGGTTTGTTCAGCCAAACTCTAATTGTTGGACACAGTGTTTAATTCTTGGTATTTATTAGAAAAATAAAGAGTTCGTTGTGTCCCTCCAACTAGTTTTCTATTTACTTGAAACAGGGAGGATTTTTTGCTTGTTTTTGTTTTTACAAAATGCTATACTTTGATAATTTAGTGACACATACCTTTAGGACTATTATACACCACTCTACTACTCCAACAAAAAAAAATATAAATTCCCACCCCCCTTTTTTTTTGCAATTCCTCATTACATAATTTTACTTGCCCAAACAGGACATTTACAAAATTTCAAAAATTTCTAACACCATAAAATGTAGGTTTCTTACTAAACTGCTAGAATGAAAACGATAATGTCTAAATAAAAAAAGACAAAGAACAAATTGTTATATAAACCTAGGTGTTATATCTAAAATCAATGCTTTTTCTTTAGGTCTTCATATTCTTCTCTTTCTTAACCATAACTTGCTGGATTTCTAGGTCCGATTCCTCTGTGACTCTATGTAGTCTCAGGGTCAGCCATCAGTATGAATGTCACTTCCTATTATGGAACCACTCATAGCTACTGGTGGAACTCTCTGTGCCACCACCACGACATGTCTGTTCTCCTGTGTCATGGAGGTCTCTCATGTTCAGTGTTCCCTCACCACCCATTCTCTCACCTTTCCATGGTCTAGTGGATCTAGTTAGCCCATCCAACTGTAACTTTCATCTCTTAGATGTGTCATTTGCTCTTCCAGCTCAGATTAGTGAATTATCATGTCCTCTTTTCTCCTGTGCTACTTTACCAGTTTTGCTATTGAAATGAGAGACGTCTCAGAAGATACTATCTCAGAAGTCCACTGACATTTTGGAACCAAGATATCTTGGAGGAGTTTTGGGAAGATTTCTGGGAGAAAGAGGCTAAAGAGAAAGAAGCTAAGAGTTCAGAGTTTATGAGTCAAATTTTGTCTTCCATCTTGGGACAATGTATACAGAATGCTAAGATCTCTGGGTAGCTTATTTCCCAAAAATCTTCACAAAACTCCTCCCCGAAATTGGAAGAAATAGGTATAGATTGATATGTTATGCCATATACCAGGATAAGTTCCAAATAGATACATGACTTAGACATAAAAAGTGATGTCATAAACAAATTAGCAGAGTAGAGGAATTATCTTTCAGATCTATGGATCAGGAAATAGTTTACAAGGAATAGAGAGAATTACAGAAGATAAAAAGGAATATTTTTATTATATAAAATTTTAAAGTTCTTTCACAAATAAAACCCATGAAGCTAAAAATTTAAAAGGAAAGAATTGGAAAAAAAATCTTTGCAGCAAAGGTCTCATTTTCAAAATAATAATTCAAAGGAACCAATTCAAATTTATAAGAATCATTCCTCAATTGAAAAATGGTCAAAGGATATGGACAGATTAATATACAAATGTTTTACATGATAGCACATGTATAACCTCTATCTTATTGCTTGCCATTTCAGGGAGGAAGGAGAGGAGGGATGGAGGCAGGTTAGAATTTGGAACTCAAAACTTTAACCAGAAATGTTAAATATTGAAAAAAAACTCAAAGGAGGTGGGCAGGGAGTTTCCTAAAAATAAATTAAATTTTAAAAACTATATGAAAATGCTCCAAATTACTAATAATTAGAGAAATGCATATTAATACAACTCTGCAGTTCTACTTCACTCCTATCAAACTGGCAAAATTGAGAAGGAAAAAAAGGAAATGAAAAGTGTCAGTGAGGCTGCAGGAAAACAAGCACACTGATGGAGCTATGAATTAAGACAGCCATTTTATTTTTCCCCAATTACATATAAAAACAATTTTAAACGTTAATTTAAAAAAAATTTTAGTTCCGGGGGGTGGAGCCAAGATCGCAGCGTAGCAGCAGTAACATATCGCAGCTCTCACATAGCCACCCCAAAATACCCATAAAATATGACTCTAAACTAATCCTAGAACTCCAAAATGCACAGAAATATACCTTTCACTAAAGTCAGCTCGGCTACAAGGAACCATATCAGCACTGCGAACCGAAACCAGCCTGGCCTGAAGCCCTGACTGAGCCCCGGGGGGTGGCTGGACGGGAGGAGCCTCAGATTAGCGGCAGCTGCAAGCAGCATTCAGAACTAGGTCAGTGGAACCTGTGAAATCAGGGGAGAAAAGAGGTCTGGCTGAAAGGCCTCCAGGGCAGGAAAGCGAAAGGCAGAGGTTTTGCACCCGCCTCTGCACCCACCCAGCTTCTATGCCC
>CM053591.1:67991566-68010397 GCA_028646515.1 Pseudochirops corinnae
GCCCTACTGAAAAGTCAGAGGTGTGAGGGGGAAGACATAGGAGAGAATAGACTGGGGGAGGGGGAACACACTGGGATGGCTGTTTTGGGGTGGTGGGTAGGGGAAAGATGGGGAGGAAATATGTAACTCAAAATCTTGTGGAAATGAATGATGCAAACTAAAATAAAATAAAAAAAAATTTTAGTTCCAAATTCTCTCCTTCCTTTTTTCTCTTCTTCCCCTCACTGAGAAGGCAAGCAATTTAATATAGGTTATTAATGTGCAGTCATGCAAAACATATTTCCATGTTAGTCATGCTGTAAAAGAAAATAGACCCCCCCCCAAAAAAAAAACCAAGAAAAATAAAGAAGGTAAAGAAAATGTGTGCTTTAATCTGCATTCAAACTCCATCAGTTTTTTCTCTGGAGATAGATAGCATTTTTTATCATAAGTCCTTCAGAATTGTCTTAGGTAATAATACAGCCATTTTAGAAAGAAATTTTGAACCACATCTCAAAAGTTACTAAATTGTGTATGTCCTTTCACCCAGTTATATCACTATTAGGTTATCCCAATAAAAAGAGGTAAAGTACCCACATTACCAAAATCTTAACTACAGCTTTTTTTGTAGTGGCAAGGAACTGCAAATTAAGGAAGTATTCATCTATTGGGAAGTGACTGAACAAATTATGGTATATAAATGTATGTAATATTACTGTGCTGTAAGAAATGATGAAGGAGTTGTTTCAGAGAAACCTGGGAAGACTTGTATGAACTGATACAGAATTAAGCAATTAGAACCAGGATCACAACTTATACAGTAACAACATGGTAAAGACAAACAACTCTGAATGACTTAAGGATTCTAATCAACACAAAGACCAACCTTGATTCCAGAGGACTGATGATATATCTCCTGAGTGGTGATGAACTCAAGGTACAGAATTAGACATATATTTCTTGGGACATAGGCAATGTGGGAATTTGTTCTGCCTGAGTATGTGTATTTGTTTTTCAGTTTGGTGGTTTTTGAAGGCAATCAGGGTTTAGTGTCTTGCCCAGGATCCCATAGCTATTAAGTGTCTAAGGCCACATTTGAATATAGATCTTCCTAACTCCAGGGCCAGTGCTCTATCCACTCCTCCACCTAGCTACCCCACGATGCACATTGGTTACAAGGTTTGGTTTTGGTTTCGGGTTTTTTTTTTTCCAATATGGGGAGGGGAGATAAAGAAAATAGATTTTTACTCATTGGGAAAAAAATCCTCATAGCAGTCCAGGTTCCAAAATGTCACTAACTGGTGGACTTGTGGTATACCATTTTCTCGGGCATCTCTCACCTCCACAGTAACTCAGAGTTTTAACTATATTTCTTGATTGTGAAGATCTTCTATACATCTCAGTTCTTCCTGTATCCATGTTTAAAAGATTCATCTTGTGCTTTTGATGCACATTTTTCATTTCACTTTCCAGTGTGTCTTTGGGAATCTTTCCTGTTTTTCTGAACTTGTGCCCTTTGTGGTTTTTTCCATTTAATCTAAACTTCTGCTCTGGGCACATTTAAGGTCTAAGGCACTAGAATGAGCAAAACATGGAGGATTTTTTAAATACTGGGAGTCTTGAGCAAATGTTTCCATCTCCATCATTTAGTTTCTACAAGAGTTGTCAACAACAACAAAATCTCCTTCATTGCATCATTCAAGGGCTTTTCTTATAGCCAGCACTAAAGAAAATCTAACAGTGTCTTCCTCTGTCATTAACAATTACAGCCTTTTCAATAGATGCAGACTTGTTGATTCAAGTAATTCAGTGGAAACCTAGGCTAAAGATAGTGTAAAAAGAAGGAAGCATTTTGTGGTTCCCTCTGCTGGAAGAATCAAGCTCTGCCTTTTCAAGTTAAACTGAAGCTCAAATTCAATGTTGATAAATCAGAATCCATTGACCTGGTTGATAAAGATTGCTGTAAATTGTCCATATTTAGCAAATAATTTTTGTTATCTTTATCAATAAATATGGATAGATCTTTTCTGTTACCCTCAGTTGTTAGCAAAGACCCTCAACAATGAATTTGTATGTATCCTGTATTTAATTATCTGTATATATATATTATTTCCCTCCTATAGAAAGAAAACTCTTTGAAGATAGGGACTCGGAATGCCACAAAGTCAACGAGTTAGGCCCTATCTGCTGATGGTGAACTGGCAGGTTGATCTCACCTGGTCCATGGCTAGGCCCCTGAGGCCCACAAATGGGTCTTTGTTCTGGCTTTTTAACTTTCTGTAAGCTTTTCTTTTATCTGGTCTTGTGATTTTCTTACCTGCGTTAATTCATAATTTCTTTGAATTTTCCCTTTATTCACTTGCTGTTTTTCAATGTGTCTTATACTGGTTTGTTTTGCATTAGTTTCATTTCTGCCATTTTAGGTGTCACAGTTGCCTTGTAGTATTTTTTATAATGCCAATACTTTTTTCATGCTATTCAATTTTTTATTTTGGTAAAAAAATTATTTTAAACTTTTTGTTATTTTCCTTGTATGTTTTTAAAAGATGTTTTTTCTTCTCTTTGGTGTTTCTTTTTTGTTGTTGATTCCTCCGGGTATGTAATGAGCTCTGCTTTCCTTCAAAGTTTTCACTCCACCATCTTGACTAGGAAATTGGAATTCTTCATAATCATAACAAACTATATGAGAGATGCCTTATTGGAAGGCACCTTTAGAAGGACTGAATTTTGTGTTACTAAAATAAGTACTTTCTTAAAAAAATTTTAATTCACTATATTTAATATTATTTTATATGTATAACCTATGTCAGACTGCATGCCATCTTGGGAGGGGAAAGGGAAAAGAGGGGGACAAATTAGAACTCAAAATCTTATAAAAGTGAACACTGAAAACAAACTAAATAAATACATATTTTTTTAAAAAGAAATGTTATAATTCACAAATAAAAAAATTGCTAGATGTATTTCCTATGCACAGCAATAAAAAGTTATAATCAACAAAAATATCACTAGTTATTATATTCTTATGCCCATCATCAATTGCATGTAAAGATGTACTCCATTATTAAAAAAATGTCCACAAAAGTTGGCTTGATCCTTTCTCATTTTTTCATCAAGATTTTATAGAAATGACAATAACACAACAGACTCCAAAGAATTAAAAATTAGTATCCCATTGAGGCCAAAGGAGAGGCATGGGGTGCATGTGAGGTAGCTGCAATGAGAATTTCAAGGAAGAATAAGAAAAGGATGTCCATCACAGAATTGTATGATAGGAAGACAAGAAAGACTATGTCTTAGAAGAATGAGAAAATATAAGTGGGTCAGCCCAAGTGTTCTAGGCATTAGTCTTATTATGATCTAATTGCTCAACCCCAGCAAATGTAATTCTTCTTCTCCATGAAAGTCCTTCCAACATTTGAAGAGAGATAATATTTGTCTTTTCTCTTTTCTTTACCAGGCTAAATATTTCTAGTTCCTTCAATAGATAGTCATATTACATGATCTGGAGATCATTTACTAAACTTTAATGAACCCACCTAACTGTATTCTCTTCTAGTCTACATCTCCAGGCCCTGTCTGGAGTCAGGAAAACCTGAATTCAAATCTGGCCTAAGACACTTACAAACAGTGTAACTCTGGGCAAGTCACTTAATTCTATTTGCCTCAGTTTACTCATTTGTAAAATGAGCTGGAGGAGGAAAGAACAAACCACTGTCATATTTTTGCCAAGAAAACCTCAAATAGAGTCACAAAGAGTCAGACACCACTGAAAAATGACTGAACATTAACCAAAAACCCTCTAAGAATTTACCATTTAAACAAGGGTTCTTATTCTGGGCCCATAAACATGTTCTTAAAAAGTTTGATAATTATATTTCAATGAAATTGGTTTCTTTTGTAATTTTATGCATTTTAAAATTCAGATATGGGGTCTGTAGACAAATTGCTAATGATTAAAAAAATGTTAAGAATCTCAGGTCTTACTGGAGAGAGAAGACTAATAGGTAATAACAGTAAATAAATGTCAGTTTATGATTGAATGCTAAGCCTTGCGAATTTAACTATTCATTTAATTAGCATAAACTCATGAGCTGGCATCTCTTCCATCACTATTATGCAAACACTTATTCTCCCACATCAATCTTTAATAACACAGAAATTACCATTTATAAGCCAGTTGGTAAGATATTTATGGATCTGTAGACTCTTAAGTTTTGCAAAGTGCTCTCTCAACATCCCTATGCAAGTAGGCAATATAAGCATTATATCCCCATTTGATAGGTGAGGAAATTGAGGTCCAAAGGAAGTCAATCAAAAGATTCAAACACTTAAATGCACCTGTTGATGTTCCCTCCAATGAAGCCTATTGAAATTATGCCTGCTCACCCTGTGTAACTCTTCTCTATGTCCTCCCATAAATTCATCACAAAGGATTCACCCAATATCCCCAGGGACCTTTACTTGATATCACAAAGATACCAAAGGAGCACATAAGCTGTCTATTAGCTATCTCTCACTCTTGACACATGACTAGCCCATCTTCTTTTTTCTATCATACATTTTATTAATATTCTTGACTTCATTTCTTCTTGGGAGTTTTTATTGGTGAGATTTTCTAGTTTACTTATGTCCGCAAGTGTATCTCTCCTTTGCCCTCTGAAAGCTGGTAAATATTAAAACCAGGACTTAGACTCAGGCCTTCTGATTCTGAGGTCAGTCAGTCTTACTACTATAACCCTTCGCTTTTCACAATTTTATTAATCTAATAGAAATAATTTACACATAAAATTTTCACCTTTTCTTCAATTTTATGCTTCAGTTGGAAAAGTATATGGCTTCTCAGGACTGGACACATTATAACACATGTCAGTTAATGAGCATTTGGGGAAAGGGAAGACAATATGATTTCTTACCATACAAGTTCTATCTATTTCATGGTCCTTGATCAAAGATGCTGAGCAAGATGTAGGCATTCTACAGCTGTTTCTCTATAGCTGTTCTAGTGTAACGAAGCCAGAGGAATGAGTTTTCAAAGAATTATATGAGACAATAATGTTGTTATTATAACAATATTTATTATTATGAGTAACAATAATATTTCCTCTCAGTTGAGAGGTGGGGGACTGCAGAGCTGGGATTTTGTATATACTGTCACATGAGGTTACTCTGTTTATTGGTTTGGTTTAAATGATTATTTTGTTGTCCTAATAAAAGAGTCAATGGGCAAGGTGGAAGACATCAAGAAAGAATTTCCAACAAAAGTCATCAAAAATTTTAGTCCATGTGAGTCAATACTATATATATTATATTACATTTTATATTATCTACACATATACACATACCTGTACACGCACGTGTGTGTATGAAATGTGCCAAAGGAGTGACTATGACAGGAGATTTCCGGAGGAAGAGCCTGACTTTAGCTAGGACAGTCAGGGAGGCTTCGTGGGAGAGGGGAGACTATCAAGGTTAAAGACTATTTAGTTCAGTGTTTCTTACCCCTAAGTCCAGTGAAACTTATGGGCCCTTTCTCAGGATGTTTTTAAATGCATAAAATAAAATGCCTAAGATTAGAGGCCGCTAGGTGACACCATAGTGCACAGAGCTCAGAACCCAGAGCCAGGGAGACCTGAGTTCAATTCAGCCTTAAATATTTACTAACTGAGACTCTGGGCAAACCACCTACTTTCTGTCTGCCTCAGTTTCCTGTAAAATCGGGATAACAATAGTGGCTACCTCTCGGGGTTGTTATAAGGCTAAAATGTGATTTTTACAAAGAACTTAGCAAACCTTAAAGTGCTATATAAATGCCTAGCTATTATTAAAAAGGAAACCACTTATTTGGAAAAAGTTATCAAAATATTTCTTAAAAAAATTTCACAGACACTAGATAAAGAACCTCTGATTATAATTTAATCACTGTATCTTAGAGATGAGGAAACTGGCCCAGAAAGGGAAAATTACCTATTTTCCAAACCTCTTATCACATTGATTTTTAAAAAAATTCTTCTAGGAGAGTCTACAGATCCAAACAATACATTATCCTTTGCAGATATCTGTCTCCTCAAATTTATCGTCCCTTTCCTAAATGTTGCTCATGCTGAGGAAGCATGGGAGAGAAAAAAAAAATCCCTCTGGCTTCGTATTTAAGGAATCAAATTCTACTCTCCCACAGGACAATGAGGGAGAGCCAAAAGTCCTATTTCACCTCCCTAGAAAATGGGGGAAGGGTTGATCACCCCTGTTACAATGGCAATCAAGCACCAGACAGCAGGAATCCTATGGCCACAGAAACTGGATTACATTCTTACTCAAAATGTACACCTAGGCTTTGAGGGGCCATAGTGAAGAAATACCCAGGGTGATGGCATTTGGGGGAACTTTGCCAGAAAAAGGGCTGCAACTTCTAGGGTTTTTTACTTATAATAAATTAAACCAAAGAGACATCATAGTATAGTGTGAGTAGGGTCACTCAGAGTCAGGAAAGGAAGAAAAAGAGATGAGAATAAGCTTTTATTAAATGCCAGGCACTGTGATAAGTACTTTACAGTTATCATTTCATTTTATCCTCAAAATAACCCTGAGATTAGGTAAGTTTTTACAGTTTCAGAAACTGAAGCTAAAAGAAACTAGGTGACTTACCCAGGGTCACATAGCTGTTGAGGCTGAATTTTAACACAGGTCTTCTTGAGTTCAGACCCTGCACTCTAGTCCCTGTCCCACCTTCCTGCCAAGAAGATCTGGATTCAAGACCTGCCTAGTTTCCTTCAGAACTCAGCTCAAATGCTGTCGCCGCCTTTATGGATTCCTTCATCTGTTAATGACTTCTCTCACCTTCAAGTTGCTCCATATTACTCTGTATAAACCTGCTACCTGTATATAGTCATATATACCTACATATGTACAAGTCTCCTCTGATAGAATAATAAATATGAGGGCAGAAGAGATTTCATTACATCTAGCACAGGGCTTCATACATAATAGGAATTTAAGAAATGTTTACTAATTGATTAATTGCCTCACATACTAACCTTGTGAAAATACAAGGAAGACACAAACCCCCAAACCTCTAATCAAGTGTCTAAGATAGCCCACCAGCAGTAGTGGAGGGACGTCATACCCTAGGAGTTCTCTATACCTATCAAATCACAGGTCTGGACTCTCCCCTCCCCCAACCGAATCTACTATCTCCCTCACTCAAACCAGTCCACTGCAAGTCATGTCATCATTTCCCTGATGCCATGGTCCTCTTCGAAAACAAAGGACAAATATAACAATCAGTTCTCAATAATGCTACTCAGAGAAGGTGAGATATATATGACCACTTGTTAGCTCTGATGCTTTAGAGTACACTTTTTCAGGACAATCTTTGAATCCCCAGCACCCAGAGTCAGGCATGTAAGGACAATTAATAAATGCTTGCTGATGGACTGATTAGAATGTTTTGAAAATTAGTTGACAGAAGTGTGATTTTCTAGGAACACTGGAACCTCAATACAAGTGACAGAGTCCTTTACAGAGAGACTTTTCATAAAAAGTTGAACCCTATCCAACAAAGTTCAGTGACTGAAGTGCCAAAAGGAACTCATCATAAGGAAGTTCCAAGACATAAGGGAACATTATGATGAGCCTCTACTATAATTAGGATAAATTACCCTCCCGTAGTGAAAAACAGGAAGCGCTCAGCATACAGTTTTAATGAAATGAGTTAGGTTAGTCTCCAAAGGAATTATTTATTTTTCTGTGAACAGTAACTCAACTCTCCAGAACTTCATAATTAAGCCTGGATCTACGCTGCTCACATCTGATGGCAACAGATGTTTGGATGTAGACACTGGATTCTTGACGTTGGTGGTAACAGCCAGGTGCACACCTACAATTCTATCACACTTTGATTACTCCAGACCTAGCTATTTTTAATCTACATGATCTTGGCAGGGAGTGCTCCTTTTTCCCCCCTTTTTACTATAATTCTCTGAGAAGATTACTATCTTTCCTTAGGGCTGGAGTGAAAGCAGATGAAGGAAGACCAACAAAGATGGCACAGTAGGAGGTAGTTGTACAGCCCAGATCTCCTCCACAACTACTCTAATAAAGATGTAGTGAGAGCCCCAGAGTGAGTAATAATCAGGAAATCTAGAGGAAAACCACAGTGAGTCATTTTTCCAGTCTAGGTCATCATAAGGAAACAAACCAAGGCTTGCAGACACTGGAGAGAGAATCCAACTGGGAAGGTGGATCCTGCCAGAGTGAAGACTGAACTGGAGCCTAGCCTGTGCAGTGGGGCAAGGAACTGTGTCACTCTGACCTCAGAGCTGGTTTTCTAATACAGTGTAGACTAAAAAGGGGGGACTACTAATGACTGTGGAGGGGGAAGGGCAGGGGAGACCTGCAGCTATGTTCTCAGTGGTTGTAGACTGAATAGGGACTGTGTCTAACTCTCTGTGCTGTGCAGGAAGCAGGAACATGGGTCAGCCAGAAGATGCTATGTCTTTGACCCCAAAGGATCATGATTCCAGGATAGAACGAGAAGAGGACTTGCAACTCAGTTTCTGCCGACTTGTGGTTGCTGAAAGGTTGAGGATTCAGCTCAGACATGGCCTAGGCTATATACTTGACAAGGAGCAGAAAGAGAAGAGAGCAATAATAGTAAATAGTCATGCGAGGCAGGGGGCAGCTATAGGTGGCTTAGTGAATAGAGTGCCTGGCCTGGAATCAAGAAGGCCTTAGTTCAAATCTGGCCTCAGACAGTTACTAGTTGTGTGACTTTGGGCAAGTCACTTAACCCTATCTGCCTCAGTTTTCTCATCTATAAAATGAGATGGAGTAGGAAAAAGCAAACCACTCCAATATCTTCATCAAGAAAACCCCAAATAGAGTTGCAAAGAGTGAGATGCCACTGAAATGACTGAACAAAAACGTGCTAGGCATTCGGCTATGTGCTGAGGATAAAAATAAGAAAAAACGAGTCGCTGCCTTCAAGGAGCTTACAATCTAATGGGGGAGGATGATGCACAAAAGGAAACTGAAAAGGGGTAGGGCATGCCAGAATGTATCAGGCCAGGCATGATATTCATTGAGTTGAAATAAAAAGCAAAGCAACTGATGGAAAATTAGGAGTTAAGCTGGAAAGTTCAGAGCCCTCTGATAAAGAAAGGACTTGGGAGGGTTTTAGTGCTCTGTCCATCAGCTCTCCAGTCAGAGGGGAGACACAGCTGAGGGTCCCGAGAAGGTGTTGTGACTGTTAAGGATTGTAGCCCCAATGCAATATTTACAGCACTGACTGTGACTATAAATATACCTCTGTAGTGCTTGATTGTAGTGCTTGTAACATATAACTGGCTCTCCATATAGAAGACAGAAGCAAAACATTTATTCAGACACCAGAAAACTGAATTCCAAAACCAGTCAGCCAATTCCATCATATCAATTAATAAGCCACAACAGCACAGAGAGCCACAGCATCTTTTAGCCTTCCTACAAGCCAACATAAGCCTACCTGTCACAGCAGGTGGCAAAAAAATAAACTCATAAGTCTGACTGAACTCCTTGCCTCCCACCATCTCTCTAGCTCTGATTCCCAACTTCCTGTGAGTTCTGCTCTAGCCTTCTGCAAACTCCTCCCATCACAGGATCCATATGACTACATTCAGCCTATTGGGGGCAGAGTTTATTTTCAAAGCAGGGAAGGTCTTCAAATTCCCCTAGCCTTATTAAGGGGCAGGGAAGATCTTCAAATTACCCTTACTATTACAAATATCAAGGCTGGATCAAAAGCCATGATGATGAGTTTTCAGGTGATGAACTTATCCTGAGGGTGGCAAGATGTTTATGCTTTCAGATGCTTAGGTGCCCTTATGCATTTTTCCCCACAGATATATAGATCTGAATCACTGACTGTCACTTTTGAGTGACTATTTACCTGAAAGTGTTTTCCTAAAGGTCAAATAAGATCATGTATATAAAAATACTTTATCACTGGAAAGCACCATATAAATGAATATAAGTTCTTATTAGCACAATAATAAATCAAGATATTACCTCTTCTGGAATTATTTGCATTTTAAGACTAATTTCTCATAAAAGCTTTGTCCCTGTTAGAGAAATTTCAGGCATTTGTGAATATGGGAGAGGTATTGGGTGGGTGGAAGCTGGGATAAAGCAGGAAAATCCTTCCAGTACTCTTAAAATCACATCAGGTCCACTCCACCCATGGGTCCATTTCTCCTAATGCTGGTTTTCTAAAGGTGACTTCATTATTTAAAATGCTGTGACTTTCTAAATTAGACATATATATGACTTTTAAAAAATCATCTGTTGTATGATTTATATAATGTGCACTCGATCTTATTACTTTACTTCCCATCTACAACAGAATGTAGCCTCAGTCATCCCCCCTTTCTTAAATCTTCAACCTTTCTCTATAAACTGCTTCCTTTCCTATTATCTCCAAATATGTCCAAATCTCCCGCATTCATAATAAACCTTTGCTGACCCTATCATTCCTTCCAACTGTTTTTATATTTCTCCTTTCCTTCTCACCAAAATCTTTGAAAAAGTTGTCTACACTAGCTGTTTTCAAATCCTCTCCTCTTACTCATGTACCAAGCCCCTGCAATCTGGTTTTTGACCTCATCATTTCAATGAAATTGCTTTCTCCAAAGTTACCAGTGATCTCTTTATTGCCAAACCCAAATGCCTTTTCTCAGTCTTAATACTTCCTGACTTCCCCATAGCATTTGACACTATTGGCTACTCTCTCCTCCTCTGGGTTTTTGTGATGCACCTCTCTCGGTTCTTCTCCTATCTGTCAGACCATCTCATTTTGTTTTGCTAACTCATCATCCACACCAACCTAAGGTTCTATCCTTGACGCTCTTCTCATCTTGTCAATCTCAAGAGTTCCCTTCATATTAGCTATCATATTTAGGCAGATCTACAACAAATCTATGTATCTAACCTCTATCTCTCATCCAAGCTTCAGTACCGTATCACCAATTGTCTACTGGAGACTTCAAACTGCAAGTGCTAGAGACATCTTAAATTCAACATGTCTAAAACTGAACTTATTGTTTTCCCCTCCCTCCTTTAATGCTCCCCACTTCCAAACTTCCCTACTTCTGGCAAAGGCATCTTCCTCCTTCCATTGTCTAAGGTTCACAATCTTGGCATTATCCTTCACTCCTCACTCTTTCTCAACTCACATTTCATTCACCAGGTCTTGCCATTTCCAACCTTACTTCAAATCCAATACCTTCTCCCTACTCACATAGCAACCACCTTAAGGCAGGACTTCATCAACATTCAAAGAGATTATTGCAACAGCCACCTGATGGGTTTTCCTTCCTCAAGTTCCTCACCACTTCAGTCTGTTTTACACACTGCTGCCAAAGTTTTCCGTAAGCATAGATCTTACCATGTCATCCACACTCCCTCACCCTCATCCCCAACCAACTACTGTGACTCTCTATTGCCTCTAGAATAAAATATAAAGTCTTCTGTTCAGCTTTTAAAGTTTTACATAATCTAGTCCCAAGCTACCTTTTCAGCCTCATTAGACAGGATTCCCCTTCCTGTACTGTGTGACCTAGCCAAGCTGGATGAGAGATAATGAAATATTATGATCCTGAGGTAGTCAAGGTCATATCACCAGCATGTCAGAAGAAGCATTTGGGCCTGGATCTTCCTAACTCCAAAGCTAACTACTGTACCATGTCCCTCATATTTTCATAAGCTCTTATGATGTCCCCTGAGACTCCATTTGCTCATTTTGTAAAATATAAGGTTCATAATACTTCATTACCTACATCACAGGGTTGTTAATGAAGAAAGTGCTTTGTAACTGAGATGTTTATTACAAACATCACTCAAATACATATGGTTGTATAATCTCATTGATATGGATATATGTTCCTATGATGCCTAAAGTCATCTGAAGGGCTCCAACCGGGAAATAAAAGGGGCCAGATTTTTAATATATACTTGACAAGTCCATGATGGTTACTTCCTATTCTATATATTTCATCAGGATAAAAATAAGAATGGAGAAAAGGGGGGTGTGTGTCTATGATGTAATAATAACATAAGAATACATTCTCATCCCCAAAAAACCATTCAGTGACTCAGATACCAGCTGCATGTTTTCACCAAAACCAAATGCAAAGGGATTTAGGATTTAACTAGCCTGTTGGTTACTGAATTATTTGAAAATAAATCTATTTGCATAGCTATTTTCTGTTCCTAACCCCTTATCTTTTTTTTAAACCCCATTTATCTTTGGAATGGTAGTAAGCACAGTAAGCTGCTTTAATAAGAAAGGTGCTGATTGACAGTTGGGGAAATGATTTATAACTCAAAAGCCATAGAATCTCAGCAGATAGGAGAAACTGGTTGTGAAGAAAACATCCTTCTTTCACTTTTAATAGTATGGGGCATTGCCAAGTTTATTTTAAATCTGCAAAGTTATTTTTAATATATCCCATCTAACCCAGCTTTTAAAACACATTCCAAGAATATCAGTTAATATCATTAAAGGAACATTTAAAATTTACTCAGAAAAGGAAATTGTGCCTCACTTTTGGGAGAGGGGTAAATATAAAAGTAAGATATCCTCCAGGACCAAAGTTGTTTTTCTGATAATATATTATAAATGGAGAGATGATATGACTTAAAGAGGTAGTTGGTCAGGAAATAGGGGGTGCCTCTCATCCCCTCTTGATAACTATGGAAAGGATAAAAGCTGGGAGGAAGGAATGAAAGAAGGAAATGCTCAAGATCACTCTACTAAAGGATTTATATCCTAAAAGAGTCAAGATTTGTTTAGGAAACATTTGTCTCACTAAGATTTCTGAAAGGCTTAGTTTCTTTTTAAGGTCATAAAATATGGATCCTGCTACACCATTTGGAAAACATCCATACAAAATCTTGATCCAAGAAAACCAGGAGCATGTTTTTCCATAAATGTGTGTGGCAGGCTTTAGACTCGGCAAAAAGTCAGTCTGCATGGTGTAGGTAATATCACTATACTCAGTACACCCATGACCTTGTCTTGGGGTTTGTCCATGGATTGACCGAGCATGAGGAAGGACAACTAGGCTAAGATAAAGAGCTTCCTTAACGGCCAAATCCAAAGACCTTTTAAAGGTCATCATCCTTTTCCCCTATGCAGCTTTTGACACTATAGATAAAGTTCTCCTTCATACTCCTTCCTCATTTGATTTTCATGATGGTGCTCTCTTTCTGGTTCTTTTTTTGCCCTCTTGATAACTCATTTCCTATCTTTTTCAATGACTCCTCTTCTTCCCACTTCCTAAATGTGGACAACACTCAAGGTTCTGTCCTTGGTGTGTTTCTTGATATCTTTTCCTTCATAATTTTATCAGTTCTCCAAGTTTTAATCATCACTTCTATGCAGTTAACTCCCAAATCAGTGTTTCCAGCCCTGACCTCTCCTTTGAGAGGTTTGCTGGAGACTCCCATTTGAATGGCCTGCTTGGCATCTCAAATGCGACACGTCCAAAACTAAATTCATCACCTTCTCCCAAAAATCATGTGTTCCTTATCACATAATTTCCTTTTTTTCTGTTGGTGGCCTCATCACAGAGCTAGAAATCTGAGAGTCATTTTTTACTATCTTTTAACCACTATATCCAATTAAATCACTAAGTCTTGTTGATTCTACCTACACTATATCTCTGTATGCACCCCTTCTTTCATCTCCCTTTGTTACTGTACTAGGTCAGATGCTGATCACCTCTACCCTCAATTACTGTAATAGCATCCTTACCAGTCTCCCTATCTCTAGTCTTCCCCCTCTCATCTAGCTTAAAAATGTTTTATTATAAATTTAATAACTATAAAGGAAAGCAAATAATCCAACATACAAAATAAAGCATAAAATTTTACACAAGTCCTTGCTTTGAACAAGATAGAACAAAATAAGTTAACATACAAAACAAAAGAAACCCACAAAATAAAATGTTTTTGTTCTTTTCCTCTTTCCAGGTCTCTCTGAAATTCAGCTACCTCTACTTTTGTTTTTTTTCAAAGCAATCTGATTGCCCAAGTTTGATCAAATACCTTTAGTGGTTCCCTACTGCCTAGCAAATAAAACATAAACTTCTTGGCCAGACCTTCAAGGCCCTCAAAAATCTGGTAGCTCCCTTCTTTTCAAATTCTAGCATGTGCTACTCCCTGCTTTAAGCATTCTACATTTCAGGCAAACTAAACTATGTGTAATATTTCAATCTTTTCCTGCCCTCTCCCTCCTCCCTCACACATGAAATGGTCTCCTCTCACATTTTTAGCTGTTATAGGAATAAAAAAAACACCTATAATGCTTATCTCACCAGATTGTGTTAAGGATCAAGAGAATTAAACCACGTAAAACACTTTGCAATGTCAGTTGTTGTTGTTGTTGTTGTTGTTGCTGTCGCTGTTGTGGTGGAATATCTAGCAGAATCCTCTCCATGTGGGCTATCCCAATTGTTTTCCTTAAAACATACTGAAACTGTCCTTGACACTCACCTGGCCCAAGGAACTAAAGATTTGGTCTGGTGACCTCACTCAGAGTTGCCTGATTGCAAAAAGCCAGAAATGCTTGCTTTGTCCTGATGCTCTTCCTGAAAATTCATATAGCTTAAAAAGGCCATGGTATCCTACTGAATCTAGGGCCATCACTTGTCATCTTGACCTGTGTCTTGCCACTGGACTCAGATGACTCTGGAGGAGAGAGCAAGGCTGATGATGTTGCACAGCTCTGCCTCACTTAAATCCAATTCACTTGCAAGTCAAGATATCACCCTCCATGGGGCAGCTAGGTGGTTCAGTGAATAGAGCACCAGCCCTATAGTCAGGAGGACCTGAGTTCAAATCCGGCCTCAGATGCTTGACATACTTTACTAGCTGTGTGACCTTGGACAAGTCACTTAACTGCAATTGCCTTGTCTTCCCCCCTCCCCAAAAAAAAGATATCACCCTACTGATGTCATTGTTCCTCTTTAAGAACTAAGGACCAACAAAACAACAACCACCACAGGCACCTTAGAACCCGTACTCAGCTGAATCTGTGTATGTCTTCAATCAATATCCTTGTTGAATATTCTTGTTATTCTTATGCTACTATGACCATGCAAATTTCCTTTTCTTAACTATCCAGCCAACTAAGAGTATTCCATTTCATTCCAATGTCAAAGCTGGAGATAGCCTAATACCACCAGTCTGAATCAAGCCTTTCCTAAAACCACTGTTATGATTGAAATGCCTCCCTTCCTTGAAAGCTCATCAGATGCCATCTTTTCCAGGAAGCCTTCTCTGATTTACATAGCTATAACTGACCTCTCCTTTCTATAATCTTTCACTCCATTCTATTTGACCTGTCCTAAGCACTTTATTATGATTACCTATAAGTTGTCCCATCCTCCTACTAGGTAAATTTCTCAAAGTACAGAAAAATATTTCTTTGTGTCCTATATGCACAGAGTATTACATATAGTATAGGCTTAATAAATATTTGTTGAATAAAAGAGATCACCAAGTAATTTCACTGAGGACACACGAAAATAGATTTAACAGAATGTACCTATGGGATCCTTACACTATTCCATCACATAAAAGTGACAGAACACTTCAATTCAGAAGACCTGAGGGTACATTTCTGCTTGTCAATTAAGAAAAACTTTGGGCAAATCACATAGGCTAAACCTCAATTTCTGCATCTGTAAAATGGGAAAATAATGATTGCATTATTAACAACTATCACCTAGGTAGTCTGAAGACCAAACGAGATAATGTATGTGAAAATGTTTTGGCCATAATGTACTATATAAATGTAAAGTATTAATACTTATTAATGGAAAAGTATGTGCTGAAAACAAGGTACTTTCCCATAATGATGTGGATCTCAAGTACATATGCTGATTGGAAGAGAATGGGAATGATGGAGACAGTAGATAAACTATGTACAAGTAGTATCTGTTAGGAATGGAGAATCAATTGAGCAAGACCAGCGGGGTGGTTGAGGGGCAAAAATTTCCTGAGTTAAGCAAAGTGTGGGAGGTGCCAAAATCTGGTTAGGTTGTGTTGAATGTAAATGTTGAAGGACCAAACACTTAGATGGGCATAGATCAGGCCAATGAATATGGGATCAAGTGAATACTCAGATCCTCCAGAGAAAATAAAGACAAGGGAGAAGAGGATGTGACCTTCTTCTATATTCCCAAATTCACTCATACTTCTTGGACTTCCCTTGATGGCATCTTGGGTTTGTTTGTGTTGGGAAGAGGAAAGACCCCATGAGAATAGAGAACTTTTACCTATAACTATTCCCTTGATTACTGGGGCTCAGATGGGGGACCCATTTCTAGTCTTTATATGTTCTGAAAAATGTTTTATATCCAAATGTTCATTAGAAGTTTATTGCTTACTCAAGGGACTAACTTACTCTTTGAGGTGGACTAGAAATGAGCCAAATTCAAATTTCCCAGATGGAATTTTAGGTAAGGGCAAATACATGCTAAATCAATGTAATATTAAATAAATTCTCCTAGACTGAACCTGTTCCTAATACCATTTTGGATAAGTACAATAATCTCACCTAACATTTGCAATACACTTTAAAGTTTTCAAAGCACTGTCATGTATAATATCTCATTTGATTCTCATAACAACCCAGTGAGGTAAGGAGGATAGATATTATTAAACCCATTTTATAGGAAACTGAGGTTAGAGAGTACTTGTTATAGCTAGTTAACTGTGAGAGCTGGAACTCAAATCCAGGTTTTCAAAGAATCATTGTGGTCTTATCATTCAGAACTTAAATAACTTTTCTATTTTACTTTTACTATTTTTTCTCAGTTCTCCTGTGTAATTCTATCAGACATTTTGCCAATAGCAACAAAGCTGAAACAAGTCAAATCAGAGGCAAATACAGTGTAGGTAGGTTTCTAGTCCTGTTTTTGTTCTCTCCTTTTTATTTGGCATTTGGCTCATTAAGAATAGATGTAACAATGATTAGGAATAACAATTTTTTTTTGGTCTTTTTGGAGGGGAGAAGGGAGGGCAATTAGGGTTAAGTGACTTGCCCCAAGGTCACACAGCTAGTACATGTTAAGTGTCTGAGGTTGGATTTAAACTCAGGTCCTGTTGACTCCAGGGCCCGTATTCTATTCACTGTGCCACCTAGATGCCCCAGAATAACAATTCTTAAGAAAGGAATTGGGTTCTAAACTTATTTTGAATACAAGTAGTACTAGCATACTACTCAACCAAGCAACTACCAAGTAGCAACTACTTAAATTCAATTTGTAAACTTTTCTTGGCCTATTTGGAAGAACAGTAACAACAAAACTACCCTAAGCAAATCACAACCTTTATGGGCCTCCATTTTCGTATCTGTAAAATAAAACTAAATGATCACTAAAGTTTCCTGAAGCTCAAAATCCTGTGATCTTATGAAGACAGAACTTGACGGGAGTCTTTTAAGAGACTTAAGTTTGGATCAAGTCAGGGCATTCCATTTGTGGAATACAATACTTCTTATTCTTTGCAAATAAACTCTAAGCAGTTCATTAGAGTTAATTGTGTTAGCAAATTGCCTTGGTCAGAGTTAGAACTTTAAGTCATTTCAAGATTTCTGGACATGCTAGGAATCTACATGAAAACTTTCTGACCTTCTACTTGGTTGCTCCCATACCACATAACAGTGTCACTGTGCAACTGCCCTCTAACAATCCAGTCACCACTGCCCAAAGCTGGAATTATGTTGAAGATGTTTTTGCTTAATACATATTTGGGAAGTCAATTGCAAGACATTTTGGAGGGCAGCAAAACGCGTTGTGATCCTTCCTTTGTCAAGCTAAGTTCATCTCTTCATTTTTACCTTCATTGCTTATCTAAGGGACAAATTCTAAACCTGATTCCTCATCAGGACAATGGGTAGAGAAAGAGAACAGTTTTCTTCAAAAAAAAATGTTCACCTTTATTTATTTGGGATCCTTGTCCAACTCAAATTAGGCAGTTGAATCATCTGCAAGATTAAACTCTTAAATTTTTTTTCCCATTCATTAGCATTTTTTATATTTCCAAAGAGAAATTATCATTGGCTTAGAGGCAAATTTAAGTATTTCAAGAATGTTAGGGTTGTGAACCAACATGATGTTCCTTCTGTAACCAAGACCTGATAGTCTTATCAGAACGATTTTTTAAAAAAAGTTATCCATTCTGTTTGGGAACAGTCAGTTTTATTATTTCACTCTGTAACCTTTCAGATAATGCCGGGTGTTCTCGGATTGGCTCGACTACTCACAAATTTCTCTGTGATAACTTTCCGACTTTGCTCTAGCACCTATATTGTAATTTTAAATTGTTTTACTATAGTTCTTACTGGATTTGACCCCTAAAATTGTATGGATCTTTGTACTCTGAATAATATTTAGGAGGAAACACAACATTTTCCTCAATAAAACTTTTACTTAATCGCAGGATTCCAGATAAGGTCATGCTGAACAAGCTTGAGAGTTTTTACCTCTATGCAGATGACTCCCAAATCACGGCTTCAGCAAAAATGCCACCTTCTCCTTCTCCAAGAGGCCCGTCCGGTCTCCTTTAATCTTATTGTCCTCCCTCTGAGACAATCTATCCCCAATTTATTCTGTCTCGATCTTGTTTGTAAATAGCTGTTTGTATGATGTCTCCCCCCACTTGCTCACTGAGAGTAGGAACTCTCTTTAGCCTTTCTTTGTGTCTGCCCGAAGTAGGCACTGACTGACTATATGTCTACTCCCAACCTTTCCCCAGAGTTTAGTTGTTCATTGCAAGTACTCTGTTGGACATCTCCACCTTATCGTCCCA
>CM053591.1:68027201-68042330 GCA_028646515.1 Pseudochirops corinnae
GTATTACGTTTTAGCAAATCAAAAAATTCCTATTAATTTTAATAGCTCTTACTGACAGTGCCATTATGTGTAAACTATCTGAGGTGTTCTTTTTTTTCTTTTCGGAAGTACAAGAAGGATATATGTCACCTGAGAGAACTGGAGAGAGTTTTCTTCAGAGTATTAATTCTTTTCCCCACATCTCCCCTTTAATTTTTGTAATTTTCCCTGGCATTATCCAAAATTTTGGAAAAATATTTTAGGTCTTCATTCTTCCCTATAATGAATACAACAAATAAAAGAAATCTGTGATACGTTGCAGTCTTAAATGTGGGTAGAAAACAACCCCACAACCAATAGCCCCAAAGTATCTTTGACCCAAACCAAGCAGAAAGTGTTAAATTAATAACATATTTTTTCAACATCTTAATAAGTTATACATTTTTTTTCTTTTTCTTCTTGACTTTTCCCCCTTCTTTGTTTTTGTTATAAAAAATCACTATCTGAGAAGAGGAGGCAAAAAAAGGATATAGGGCAGTGGTTCTCAAACTGTGGGTTATGTTCAATTTGTAACAAATACATCCTGCATATCAGATATTTACATTACAATCCATAACAGTAGCAAAATTACAGTTATGAAGTAGCAACAAAAATAATTTTATGGCTGGGGGTCACCACAACATGAGGAACTGTATTAAAGTGTCGCGGCATTACGAAGGTTGAGAACCACTGATATAGGGGAAAATCCAGGGAAAATCCATAAAAAACAAAAGATATCAAGAAAAACTTTATTTTAAAACCAATATAAACTTAAAGTGGAAAACTATTTAATAGCTCTAGAGATAGAAGAGACTCCAAATGTCATTCCATTACTTCAAACCCCTCAAGTTTACAGATGAGGAAACGGGGGTCCAGGAAGATTAAATTCCTTGAGATAATACAGACTGGATTGGAAGCAGGAGTTGAACATAAGTCTTTTCACCTCAGAAACAATACTCTTTCTTTCCTTGTACCGTTTTGGTTCCAATGCCATTCTTATAACAATGCCTTAAATTAAGTGAAAATGTCGCATTTCAATAAACCACCATAGCTATCAATTGCTTTATTTAGAGCTTTAACTGTATCCAAATAACCTATAACTTTGCAGTCATTTTGGAAACTGTAAGACTGTATGAACCGAAGTTCCTTCAAATAACCCTGGACTAAAACTGCTGAACCTCTCTGGGCCTCAGTTTCTCCAAGAGTTTGAACCATGTGACACCTAAGGTCCCTTCAAGCTCTAAAACTATGATCCTATAAATCTGCCATGACAGAAGTGGTACCTATGAATGAAACTGTGGCTACTTAATCAGCACTGCCCTCTCCACATCTGACCACTTAAAGCAACTTGTCCAACTTTTTACTTGTGTCATGTAGCGACCTGATAACTCCCATAACCAACCTGTAAGCTTCCTACAGTTTGACTAAAGAACCTGTATGTACATTTTTACCTACTTTCTCGATTGAAAAAACAAAACATACAGATAAGGCAGTATATTATGTAGTGGGAAAAGCACTTAATATAGAATCAAAGGACTTGGATTTGAATCTGAGCTCTAGTAATGGCTACTCTTGCATAAGGTGCTTGGGCAAGTCACTTAAATTCTATGAACCTGTTTCCTCTCCTATAAAGTGAGGATACTGGACAATTTGATTTCTAAAGTCCATAGTGGCTCCAAATCCTATCACATCTAATTCTAAAACAGAAAATACCAAAGCATTCAAAAATATCTTCAGACCATCATTTGTCCTAATTTCATGTTCTCTCTATATAGTTTAATCCTTACATATATACCCTACTTTTTGCAATTAATAATTTATACTCACACACTGCAATTTTCTTCTCCTTCCTATGTCCTAATTCAGCAACTCTCACTACTATTAACTACTAAAACAAGAATCTCTATAATCCAATATGAGTTAAATCAAAAACTGTGTAGTTTACATTTTCCAAAGGATCTAGTATGTTGCTCTGCAGATATCTGGAGGAGTCCAAAAAAGGAAAAAATGCTGCTTACTCAGCAATAAAAAGAGGCAAGATAACACACTAACATATGAAAGGATGTATTTCATAAAAGCAATCTGGAAACCTATGCCTCAAATTACCTTGTTTTTACTTCTCTATGCACCTGTTGTCCCCCAAGTAAAAAGTAAGATCCTTGAAGGGAGAAACCTCTTCAAACCGTATCTATATCACTAATTGTCTGCCCAGAGAGAGCACCTAATGTTTTATTTAATTCAATTCCTTATTCCCCCTTAATCTTGTCACTTGGCCTGTCTGCAACAATTTTGCCTTTCTCACTCTGCTCACATTCACCATCTTCTCTATTTCCACCTTTCACCCTGTTTATTCTGTTTCTAACAAGACATGGCAACCAACACTACAATGCAAAACTCAGGCATCTCTTAAACTCTAATGCTGCTTTTCTCCCATTTTCCACCTACCATTCCCTATTCCAACCTCCAGTCTTTGCTTGCTTTCACTTCATGTTCCCATCCTGGCTTATCAAACTTCATTCTCAACTTTTATACCCCTTTTTTAGACCCCCGTTTCTCTTTGGAGGTCAGTTTATCACTCAATTACTTTTCATATTTCCACAGTCTCCAAGTTAATCCCAATTTCAACTCTTCTATTTTTCCCTTTCTCTCTCTCAATTATTACTAAGTACCTCAATCTGCTTACCTTTAAGTCCTCTGACCAATCTCCAAATCTCTCCCATGGTGTTGACCCGCTGCCCATACTTTTTTGTCCTACTCCTCAAACCCTGGGACCTGTCACTTTAAGGACCTCAGTCTTTTTTCTTTTCACACAAAGGTCAAGTACTACAGGACTCACTGTCTGGCTGTGTGTGCTCCTACGAGTTGCCCACACATTTCCATAAGCATTCTGCAACTCAAAGTCAGGTAAAATTCTACAAAAAGGGAGTTCACAGAGCAAGAATGGAATAAGGGAACTGAATGCAGCAAATCAAACCTATTCTGTATTAAATATGTCTCTAGTACTTTCATACATGCAATACATTGTATTCTCTCCAAAAAATATAATGCATTATGTAAAGATTTCAGAAATACAAAGATTCTGGATTATTAAGGACAAGAAATATCAAGACTCAAAAGAAAAGAAAGGTAAGTAAAATGAATGCTAATGGAATAAGGCTCAACAAATTCAAAGCAAATTCTCCTAAGGTAGGAGAGAGGCCAGGAAAAATAAATTTGAGAAAAGATGAGGAGATAAGATTATTGCTAGAAGAAATTACATAGCAGGTTATTAAAGAAATCTTACCAGATGCCTCAAAACTGGTTTTCAAAGACCCAAATATCCTACATGGCTTTTTAGCTAAGCCATAGAGTAGCTGGCCATCACCTTGCATAGAGAAGCAAACATGAAGGATGAGGGGTTCAACCTGAAAAAGCAGACAGAGAAGGGACAATCAGACTGCATCTTTGTTTCATTTTAAAACACTGGATTCAATTCCTTGCCCATTTTTTTTAATGGGCCCACTACAGATTTATGTTATCTCATTTCAGTTGTACTCTCACTGTAGCATCTTTCTACTTGTCCCTAATGGATTCTCTATTCCACTTACCACAGAAGCTATTCCAAACCTTCTCTTCTCTTCAAACACCCATGGCACTCTTTCTCCCACGCTCACTTGAGAATCTTGCTTCATACTTCATTGAAATAAAGAAGCTGATTGCTCCCTGGTTCTCCTAATTTCATACCCTTCTGACATCGCTCCCCACTAGGGGCTCTTTTACTCATCTTCGATACAGATGCAATCCTTCTCTGGGGGAAGGTAAACCTCTTTACATGCGGCCTTGATCCCATCCCCTTCACGTTCTTCAGCAGTTTGCCCCCAACATCATCCCCCACTTACTTTCTAAGCATCAGGCTCCCCTTATCTACTGGCCCCTTTGCTGCTGCCCATGTCAATCCCACTGTTGAAGAAAATCTTCAACTTCATTATTAGCAATCGCCCCATGTCTCTCTTCTCCTCAGGTAAACTCCTTGAAAAACTTACTCTTTTAAACTCTCTGCAACTGTCACTCTCTCCAAAGTTACTGTCTCTTACAACCAATGCCATATCTAATGGCCCTTTTTCAATCCTCATCCCCATTCAGTTACCTCTCTACAGCTGTGGACAATATGGTCTATCTCTTTCTCCTGGTTAAACTCTCCTCTCTGGGTTTTTCTGACACTGTTCTCTACTGATTCTCCTCTTAATTGTCTGATCGTCCTTTGCTGGACCTAAGTACATCCATATTATATCCACTGCTAATTGTGGGTGTGCTCAAAGCTTTGTCCTGTATCCTTTTCTCTTCTCCTTCCACAGTATTGCACTCAGTGATGTCACAAATTTTAAGTAATCATCTTTATGCAAATTGATTCCCAAATCTTTATTCAGCCCTAGTTTCTCCAATGAGCCTATTGGACCAGATAGCACATAGGCTTCTACAGCTTAAGATGACCAAACTACAATTCATTTTTTTTTCCACCAAATAATCTCCTCTTCTGGACTTGCCTAATACTGCTGAAGGTAGCCACCTCTCAGTCACCTAGGTTGAAAACTTCAGTGTTACCTTCAACTCCTTGGACTCTTACCCCACAAATCCAACCTACTGACAAATCTTTTGTTATTTCTTTCTTAGGCATCTCACACATACATATCCTTTTCTACAGTCACACAGTTGCTACCCTACTTCAGTACTTCACCATCTCTCTCCTGGAACCTAAAAACAGTCTTCTAACTCACCTCACAGCTCCAAGTATCTCTCCATTTAAATCAATCTATCCTTCATAAAGCTGTCAAAGTTTTTTCTCCCTCAAGCTCTGATCATGTTACCCACCATACTCTCCCCTCCCCCTAATCAAAAAGCCCCAGTGGTTCCCTATTTCCTCTAGGATCAAATATGAAGTCCTTTGGTTTGGCAAAAAATGTCTTCACAAACTGACCCCTTCGAGGTCCAGAAGATCTTTCCAGGCCTTCTTATACTTTACTCCTTTATATAAACTCTGATGCATCTAGCCAGGTCTATTTGTAGCTCCTCACACATGACACGCCATCTCCTGTCTCACGCTTTTGTACTGGCTATCCCCTATATGTAAAATGCTCTTCCTCCTCTTAGAATCCCTTATGTCTTTCAATATTTAGTTCAGTCACCTGCTGCAGGAAGCCTTTCCCAGGCCTTTAGCGTTACTTCCCATCTACTCTGTATGTTACCTTCTACATACTTATTTATTCACATGGTGTCTCTCCACCACCACCCCTGTACAAATGTAAGCTACTTGTAGGCTAGGATTTCTCTCACCTTCTTTTGAATTCCCAGTGCTTATTACACCAAACCTGGCACACAGTAATCTTTTAATACATGCTTATCGATTGCTCCCTCCTATGGGTCTGAGTGGGGGGTTTAATACTAGTTATTTGATGCATCTGGATACCAGTTTAATATTACAAGAAAAAGCAAAATGACAGACTGTCAGCAGTCATTCTAAGGCCATACACTCAGATAATATTTTGTAGGATAATGGCGTGGCTTCCTTCTCTGCAGTGCAACTTTAATAACTCATTAGCATCTATTGCTCAATAAACAATCTAAACTTTTCCTAAGCCTCATGACATATTTTCATCTAATACAACTCCATGGGTTACTAATTCACTTATTTACAACTCACTATGTAAATAAATGCTTCTTTTTGTTGTCCCTTAAAAGCTTCAGATGCAAAAGTGAAAGGCTAGAGTCAGGAACTGTTTTGTAACTAAATCTGTAAACAGAAAGAAACATGTTCAGTATACATTTGCCTAATGCAATGTATCATACTACTTTATATCTATTCCTACTGAAATCAGCTTTTTTATACTGATCTTGTACAATACAATATAGCTTCATTCTTAAGAGCAATGGAACAGGCACACAGGTAGGAGAGCTAAGTATTGCCTATTACTGAGAAGATTTAAGTTTTTGAGAGGTAGGAGATGAGTGTCTAATAGAAACAGGTGACACTTTATTAATTACTAATAAGTCACCAGAAAGGAAGGAAAGAAAAAAGCGGATAAGCAGATATAAAATAGTGTTTCCCCTAAGCAGTTATGAATGAGCCCAGAGCAGTAAAAATATTAACAGTCAGATTCCTAAATAATGTTAAGGGGAAGCCACAAAAGAATGTACTTATCTCACAAGAAGCACAGTTATTTGTCCTACCTCTCTGACTGCTCCTTCTCAGTCTTTGCTGGATCAATAGCCAGGTTGAACCTGTTAACTATGAGTATCACCTAAAGCTACCCTGGGAACTTTTCTCTTCTCCCTTGTGTACCATTCCACTTGATGATCTCATCAGCTCCCATGGATTCACTTATCATCTCTATACAGATGATTCTCAGGTTTACTAATCCAGCCCTAACCTTTCTCATCTGACCCCCAGACTTGCATCTCCAACTGTTTACTGGACATCTTGATGTAGACATTCTGTTAACATCACAAACCAAATGCACTTCCCAAACTGAGCTCATTATCTTTTCCTCCAAACCTTCCTCTCAACTTAACTTCCCTATTATAATCGAAGACACTGTCGTTGTCCTAGTCATTAGACTCAGAATTCGGTGTCATCCTCTACTCCTCACTCTTTCTCACCCCTATCCATACAACTGCCAATTCTACCTTTGTCACAACTCTGAAATATGCCGCTTTCTCTCTTTTGGCATTGACACCACCTTAGTGCAGACCTTCATCACCTCACGCGAGGACTACTGCTACAGCTTACTGATCTCTCTCCTCAAGTCTCTTCCCACTCCAATTCATCTTCCACTCAGCTGTCAAAATAAATTTCCTAAAGTGTAGGTTTGATCTCCAGTGGCTCTCTATTACCTCCATGATCAAGCTTAAAATCCTTTGCTGGGCTTCTGAAGTCCTTTATAGATTTATGATGAAAAATATTATCCATCTCCAGAGAAAGAACTGATGGAATCCAAATGCAGATCGAAGTATAAGTTTTCTTTTTTTTCTGATTTTTGTTTTCTTTCACAACATGACTAACATGGAAATATGTTCAGCATGACTACATATGTATAACCTATATCAAATCGTTTGCCTTTTCAATGAGGGAAGAGAATTTGAAATTCAAAAGTTTTTAAAATTTAATGTTAAAAATTGTTTTTACATGTAATTGGAGAAAAATATTAATATTTTTAAAAGTCCTTCATAACCTGGCCCCTTCTTACCTTTCTAGTCTTCTTACATTTTCCTTGAGGGGGAAGGTGGGAGGGGCTTCCATTCACCCACTCTCCTAAATTTATAACCTAACTCTTCCCCTCTCCCTCCTTTAATATCAAAGAGTTACTGGATCTCAACAATTCTATCATTACATCATGTTTCAATGAATTCCCTTGGTTCTCTAATCCCACTACCAACTAACCCAGTACAGGCTCTCAACAACACCTAGCTGGACTACTGCCTCCTTCCAGGTGTTCCTAAATCCGTTGTCTCCCTTCTCAAATACATCCTTCATATCACTGCTAGTAAAATCTTTCTTATTCACAGATCTAGCTCACAATTCTCTGTTCAAAAGCATCCACAACCCAGAATCACTCCACGTTTTAACCACAATGCTCTACTATACACATACTTCGATCAAAATGGACAACTCTCCACCCTACCCATACTTCAGTAAAAAATGAACTCCTATTTTGCTCCCACATTTCTATGCTTTTGCTCAGGCTAGCCCCTATAGCTGTAATGCTTCCCCTTCTTTCTTCACTTGCTGAATTCTTATTAACCCTTTAAAGCCCAACTCAAAAACCACCTCTTCCAAAAAGCCTTCCCTTACCCCAGTAACCTCCTTTCTCCTCATTCTTCTCATTGTACTTTATTTTTACTAGTAAACTAAGCACGTAAAATTATTTTATCATCATTATCTCATCATCTTACTCCCCTCCATATTTGTAAGTTCTTTGAGAACTAAGACCGTATCACACATTCAATCCATATTGTATTCCTGGTTAGAATATAATATTCCAGAATGGAAGTCAAGAAAGAAACAAAACAGGGTTTTAAAGATAATCAATAACAACATCAAGAAATTGTTCAGGGGCGGCTAGGTGGCCCTAGAGTCAGGAGGACCTGAGTTCAAATCTGGTCTCAGGCAATTGATATACTTACTAGTCGTGTGACTTTGGGCAAGTCACTTAACCCCAATTGCCCTCCAAAAAAAAAAAGAAATTGTTCAATAAGAGGATAATTGCCAGTCAGGAATCTCCTACACGCAGAGCTGACCCAGCTCACTTCCAGGGCACCTTTAACTCTGAGATTCTAACAGAGGAGAAACAGAAACAATGCACTCCTGGACCACGGCTTGCATGGCACCAACATAAAGGACTTCCAGTAGTGACAACTGTCCTAGAAAGTCTGAGAAGAAAATAGCAGATTCTCACCTAATCAAAAGATTTCTAAACTGAAATTCAAGGAGAAAAGAAGAAAAAATGCTTTACATAACTGTAAAACTAGATTTTCTAGATAACATAGCAATGTTACTTCTCTTCATATGGTAAAGGTTCAGGAAAGAGAACTGATAATTTATGGTTTCAGATGTCTATATGCCAAATATTGGTAATAAATACTGAAAACTAGAAATCTTAACAAAAGAAGATAAACAATCTCTTGTGTCATTGTGATTCAATGAAATGGAACCAAAGAATAGTATATCAGGCACTGGGGTATAGAAATCCATCTTACCCTACTAGAAAGTTAGGGGTGGGGGAGGATATTGGGGGAAGGGGGATTCAGTAGGCTTGCTATCTTGGGGTGGGGGGAAGAGGGGAGACGGGGAGAAAATCTGTAACTCAAAATCTTGTGTAAATGAATGGTGAAATCTAAAAATAAATAAATAAATCCAAGAATAGTATATCTTGTTCAAAAAAATTGAACTAACAGTAAAGTTGGAGACATAAAAAAGTATACAAATTTGTAATCATAGTGTCTGTTAGTACCTAGTACAAATCCTATGGACCTAGAGGTTTGAATTCATTCTCTTTAAATGAGATTCTGGTTTGAGTTACATTCTATGTACTTTCAGAAAGAGATTTTTTTTTAATTTAGAAAAATAAAAAGGTATCACATGAAAAACAATATGATTCAAAACTAGATGACTCAAAGTATGCAATTCTAACTATACCATCACAAAAATATCTTGAAGAGAAAAAAATGAAGATTTCTAAAAGAATTAAGAGGGAGCTCTCTGAAGAGCTCAAACTTAAAAAGTACATGTATGAAAGGTCAGAGAGATATGAACATACAAGAACAGTATTAGGAAAAGCAAAGCCCAATCAATCTATGACTGAAGAAATGCTAGAGACAACAAAAAGGGACACGGAAACTTTTTACAAATTAATTATATTTAGAGCACAACAATTAGCAAAGAAGGAATAGGGACAGTGTTTGGAGAAGATGATGTGATGCTACATTAAAACAAAAAAAGAGCAGAGTTCCTCAACTTCAATTCTCACACTGTAAAGAGAACAAATATCATTCAAAAAGAATAAATTCAGGCCTCCAGGGTCCAGAGGATTTATAAACCAGGTGCTAAAAGAATTTACTGCTGAAAGAATTTACAATGCAATCACAACACAATCACAAAACCCCAACTTTGTCTATTTAAGGGTAAAACATGAATACCAGTTGTAACAGATGTAACAAAGGGATAGCCTTTAATGTTATTTAATGTTTAAATTCTAGAACAAATTTCTAAGCAGATGGTTGTGGCCACTTAGATAAGGTAATCACTCAGTGCCAGCATGAGTTTATTAAGAAAGATTATACCAAATAAACCTTATACCATTTTTTTTTGTCTATTCAACTGGAAGATAAAACCATAAGCACAGTATGTCTTGATTTTAGCATATCAGACATTAGTATCCCATGGTATCCTCATGGGAAATTTTCCCCAAGTGGGAAAATAAGAGATAGCTAGCCACACAATAGTATGGAGTCATACAACCAGAAGTGATAATGCTTCAGCATGAATTGGGAGATCGTGGTCTGCTGTAAAGATTCCCGTCCTAATCAAATATTTTAATAAACTATTTTGATAAAACATAAACTTATTAAATCTGCTCATGACACAAAGCTGGGTAAGATGACAAGATTTCAAAAAGATCTAAAAAATTAGGAACGAATCAAAATAAAGAGGATGAAATTTAAGAGAAATTAATCCCAAACTCTGCAAAGATCTAGAATTTTAGCTGACCATAAATTCAGTAATGAGCCAGTCAATAGTGTGATGTGCTTGTCAAAAAAAGAAATTTTTAAGGTGTCATAGTATGGTGTTCAAATCAAAGACAAAAATCTTTTTTTTAACACCACAGTTGTTAACTAGAAACAATCACAGAATGGTTTCTAATCTAATCAAATCAGAAAAAGAATTCTATGAGCAATATACTAGACAAATGGTTATCGAACTTGCCACAAGATGTCCAATGATAAGAACCTTTGAAACAGCACATCCTACATTTGGATAGTTTTATTTCTTAGGAAGTTTTTTCCTGATGTCAAACCTAAGTTTATAAACCTCTTTGCACCTGCTGCTTGCTGCTCCTTCCTCTGAACCTGGGGGCCAAGCAACACCGGTCTAACTCTTCTTTCATGAGCCAGCCTTTCAAATACTTGAAAACAGTTGTCACTCCCCATTTCTTTTCTTCTATAGGTTAAACATCCCAAATAGCTCTTCACCCTACATTTGACCCCTTCTTGGGACACTTTCCCAATTTACCAATGTCCCTCCTAAAATGTGGAATCCAGAATTGAACACAATACTCCAGATGTGGAAAAGGTCCACACCTTTTTCCTGTATACTATGCATTTCCTAATGAAACATAAGATTCATTCGCTTTCTTGGCTGCCACATCATCATACTCACAGAGAGCCTCATGTTTCAGTGTGATATGGCAGTCAAGACAGGACTGCTGAGTCTGGAGTATCATGTTCATTTCTGGACACTACATTTTGAGAGGGACAAGGACAAACTAGAGAGATTCTAGAGAGAAGTAGTCAAGATGTGAAGAAATGTTGAAACTATGTCCTGTGTGAGGTAAATGACTGAGCTGTGAGCATTTCATTTTCAAAAGAAAAGAGTCAAGTCAACAAGCATCTATTAAGCATGAAATCCAAGTATTTATTAAGCATTGTGCTAAGTGCTGGGGATACAAAGAAAGGCAAAAGACTGTCCCTGCTCTCAAGGGGCAACATGATAGTTAAGTTCAATTATTTGAAAGAGTGTCATATGAATGGGATTAGGTTTGTTTATGTTGCTCAAGAGGGCAGAATTAGGGTAAATTCGATGTTACAAGGAAACATTTTTGACTCAATAAAAGAAAGAATTTTCCAACAATTCAATGAGCTATTCAATGAGAAGTAAGCTGTATCATAATAACAACAAATTTGCTGTCACTAAAGCATTCAAGCACAGGCTTGATGACCATGTCAGGAACTCCAAAGAAACAGTATCCATATTTGAAGATAGTATGGACTACCTAATTAATCTCTATGAATAATTTTTCCACTTTCAAAATTCCAAGGCCCAAATCACTGAGTTATGTTTAAATCTTTCCATTCCTAACTAAATCTAAACCTACAAATAATCCTAATCAGGCTATATTAACCAAAATTACTCTTGCCTTAATCATTCTAATCTGCCCACAAAACTCAGCACCTAGTCTCATTTCATTCTACCATACATCTACCTCTTTTCCTAAATAGATGCACATTAATCTTTGATGATAGTAAGAGTCCTGTTTTGCCATCCCACCATCTGGTATTGATTTACTATAACTCTGTATGTACCAAGTTTCACATCCATTTTCTATCTAGTGTAAATACATATTTTTCAAATATTTTATTTCCAGACTATTAATTAGCCATTTATTCTATTTATGAATCACTCATTTAGCAAACATTTCTTGATAGGCAACTACAGGCAAAACACCGTATAACAGAATTTTGGGACATAGCCTGCAAAAAAAAACCCAACAAAAAACCCCAAAAAACTACACAACGCAAACGGAATTCTTGTGCTACCTATTTTGAAGCATTCAGTATTTTGTCACCGATCTTCACTCTTTACCAGTTACCAAATATCCTAACATAAGTTGATACTCTCTAGTTAGACAATGGAAAGCAAGAGAGAAGATAATGAACGCTCTCAGCTTTCAGTCTCTTTTCAACTTGCGTGGGGCTTTCAATCAAATCTCGTGCAATCTTGCACTCGCCCCCCACGGGTCTACCTCTTTCTACCGTGGCAGTAAGATCTACTGGGGTCGGGGGGTAGTTTTTGTTTTTTTAAGCTGCAATGTAATTTACGAAGTTGCCAGTCCTAGGCAGAGAAATGCCCCGGAACCATAGAAAAGCAGGTGGCGAGGTGTATCAGGTGCTCACTTTTCTAAGCTACTACTGCTCCCCTCCAGGAATAGGGGCTTTTTTAGGGTTACTCCTGGGCGGGGCACCTTGCACACTAGTACACATGAGGCCCGACGCCCCCCCCCCCCCCCCGCACCCCCTCCCCCCATTCAGCTCCAACTCCCGAGGATTTTATTCCTGAACCAGACTAGCAGCACCGGTGGCCGGCGCACCCGCATCCCGTTAAATGCAAGCAAGGAAAACAAAACACGAAAGGGCGTGAGGGCAGACTTCCCCCTCCCCCATCCATCCCGATCCCGCCCGCTCTGACACACACACACACACACACACACACACACACACACACACACACACACACACTCACACCGCAGCCCCTCCCCCTCCCCCGTTAAGCCAGCTCCGCGAGCGCGTTCCTACCGTACAGGGCGGGTGGGGGAGGGGGAGAGCCGGGCACGTGGGGTGCAGGGGAGAGCCGGGCCGGGGGGTGGGACCGGGACTGTCTGTTCCTCGCGGACCGGAGGCCACGCAGCGGCAGCGGCAGCGGCAGCGGCAGCCTCCTCCACGGAGTCCGCCGGCCCCTGCTGCGCGCGCGCGGCTCTTTTCCCGAATGGCGGCGCAAAGACGCAGCGAGTGAGGCGGCTTCCCCGGGTGCGCGAGCGTGCGCGTAGTCGCGTGCAGGGGTGGGGGGAGGAGGCATGATGGGGGTTGGAGGGCGGGAATGCAAAGAAAGGTTGGCGCCGCCACTTTCCTCCGAGGCGCGGTTATCTCGCGTCGTCCAATCAGCGCCAGGATCCCCAGAAGCCTCCGAGGAGGGAGAAGGGGGTGTGTGGGATGGGAGGTCCTTTGAACCGGAAATGGTCTGGCGTCTCTCAGCCGTCCCTCCCTCTCTGTCCCCGCCCCCGCCGTGGCGCGCGCGCCTTGGCCTCGGACTTCGGGGAAGGCTCGGCGGCGCGCTGGAAAGAGGGCCTCCCTAGGGAGGCGGAGCTGCCGAAGCCCCGACGACGCCCCGGCGTTGTCTCTACCTCTCGCGGAGGGGAGGGGTGGGGGAGGGAGGCGAGCTTGCGTCCTCACCCCAGCTTTGTTGCGTCCCGGGGTACACTCTTTATCCCGCTTTACTGTTCCACCCGGCCCCGCTTGGCTGCGGGAATGGGGGCGCCCGGTGGCACCCCCTATTCCAGGCCCCTACCAATCACCTCTTCCCCTGCACCTTGCGAGGTCGTGTTCTTGGCCTTATCAGTTAATCAAGCATCGATTGAGTGCTTACTCTGAGCCCGAGAAAGGCGCAGACAGACCCTTGCCCTCAGGTAGCTGCTTTATAAAGGGGTCCTTTCGAGAGTTATGCAGGGTAGGTGGAAGGACATCTCTAAGGAAAGAGGCGGGTAGGAAGGAACCTGAGAAGGCCTCCTGGAGAAGGTAGGATTTGTGCAGAGTCTTCAGAACAGCTGAAAAAAGGCAGATGCAGGAACGAAGAGTGCTCCAGGCATGAGGTTCGGCCCGTGCAAAGGTACGGAGTCAGGAGATGGAGTGTAGTGTTGGAGAAACAACCGCAGACCAGTGAAGGTGAATTGTAAAGTCCGAGGAGGGAGGGAAAGCGGCCCACCCCACTGCCCCGGGCAAATTCTCTGAGACTAAAGGGTTCCAGATCTGCAATAACAAACTCCTTAAAGGTAGGGATGGTTTTATTCTTTGTATTCCCCTGACCAGAGGCTGGTGCTTGGCACTCGAAGGTGCAAAATTAATAGTTGTTCACTGAATTCTTCCCCTAACAATATTGAAATCACGTTTCCCGGTTTGGGGGTATGAATTTTAGGATTCAGACCTAGGGCTTCTAGCTCAGCCTAATTCAACAGAATTTCACAGATGAATCTAAGATCCAGAGAGGTAGAGCCCCACAGGGAGTAGGATGGCAGAGGAATGATTCAAACTCATATCTCCTAATTCAAATGTCCTACTCTATCCATTATACCTTGTTGAAGTTTCCTTGACTGTAAGCTCTTTGTGGGCAAGGACTGTATCTTATATAAACTTTGTTAGGTGCTCAATCTCTCCTCTCCTCTCCCCAAACTCTGTCTATAATTACAAATGGCCAGCTTCTTAGCAATTTAGGATCTCTTAGGGTTAGAGATGGAACTGAGCCATTGACTCCAATCTCTTTATTTTTCTCCTGCAAGATTAAGGGACTTGCCCCAGGGTCACACAACTAGTAAGTATCTGAGGCAGAGTTTGAACTCAAGGTCTTCCTGACTCCAGGTGACACTTAACTTCCCCCAAGAAGGAAGGAATTTTCCAAAAAGGAAGGAAGGTTGAAAAGACCTTGATGAAAATGCCTGTGTTGTGATATTTTCATTTAGATGAAAAGTGGGGAGAAAAAACCCTTTCTCTAGTACTTCTTTTTTTTTTATCAGTTTTTTTAAATTTTATTTTAGTTTGCATCATTCATTTCCACAAGATTTTGAGTTACATATTTTCTCCCACTCTTTCCCCCACCCACCACCCCAAAACAGCCATCCCAGTGTGTCCTCCCTCCCCCAGTCTATTCTCTCCTATGTCACCTTTCGGTAGGGCAGGATGGATCTCCCAACCACAGTGCCTGTGTATCTCAAGTTCCAGTTGGATGTAGTCAATAATAATAATAATAATAATAATAATAATAATAATAATTGCATATAGATAGATAGATAGATAGATACACATTCATAACATTTG
>CM053591.1:68042830-68062701 GCA_028646515.1 Pseudochirops corinnae
TATATCAATATATTTCCAATTATTCATGTTGACTGTTATATCAATTTATTGAATTGCTTATTATTATTATCATTGTTCCTGCCCCCAATCTCTCCTTTCTCCAATTTGTCCTCATCTTGGTTGCTAAATTAACATTCTCAGGGGGCAGCTAGGTGACACAGTGGCTTCAGCCTGGGCTTTCCTAGGTCATCTGTTCCACTGTTGTTGTTGTCTGGGCTAGAGCATCAGGCTTCATCATCTGGTTTGTGAAGAGATCCAGGTGTGCATGTTGCTTGCTCCCTCTCTCTCCCTCTCCTCTCTCACTCCTGCATCATCTTCATCATCATCATCTTCATCATCATCATCTTCTTCTCCTCCTCCTCCCCCTCCTCTTTCTCTCTCTCTCTCCCTCACTCCCCCCTTCTCTCTCTCTTTTTCTCTCTCTCATATAATTTTGCTAATTTTAGCTTATATATTATAATTGTAGCTAATTTTGCTACACAGAGAGACAGAATGAGAAAGAGAAAGAAAAAGAGAGAGGGGGAAAGAAAGTGAGAAAGGAATAATTTGAGACTATTATTTAAGGACTAGATCATTTAGCCTACATTTAGCATGTACTTCTCTTTAATGGGTTAAAGATTTCATACTATTTTTAGTGAATGATGAGAGCCAGAAGCAGCAAGGAAGTACAAATTAAGAGTGCCTTTAAGGAAGCATTTCCAAATTTAGTTGTCCCTTGACATTTCCTCTAGATTGGAGCACGTTTCATCAAATCGGAAGTACGCTTTGGCCGTAGGCATCTAATCAGATGTGCTTCATGGATTTCTTGTCACACATGCAAGCCAAGTTGCCACAGACCTTAATAAGAATTCTATCAGTTAGTTCTTATGGTTGATTTTGCTGCCACTTTGCTGTTGAATTTCTCTAAGCATTCCATACATTTTTAGATCTGGAAGGGACTCCCATTTTACAGATGTGCCAATAAAGTGACTTAGTGGAAGCCAGGTCTTTGGACTCTCAGTCCAGTGGTTCTTTCTATCACATGATGAAAAATGCTTTTTCCTGTTCAGTTTTAATGTCTGTATATGAGACAGCTTATCTGCTTTCAACAGCTGGATTTTTAGAAATTTTCATTAAGGAAAGAAAAATGGTGGGAGTATTGTGATAGATGTTAGGATTTTTTTTCTACTTAATGAGCTTCCTTCTACATTATATGGCTTTTCATTTTTTGTTGGATGGGTGGGTAACTTAATACTTAAGTGTTATCAGTGGTTGGAGAAACAACATCCAATATAATCGCATTACCTACCACTTTATTGTTGATGGGTGGTTTCCTGGGATCTCATTGTGTAGGGCTTCTATGTTCCTATGTGGATAAAGAGATTTTCAAAATCAAAGAACCCTGGGTTCAAGTCCCATGTCTGACACTTACTAGTTCTGTGACAGAGCAAATCACTTAATCCCTCAGTATTCCAGTCAACTCCAAAAGACTAAAGTCACCAACTAGAGTCACTGTTTCCATTAACAACTCAATCCTTCTGGCTTTATTAAAATGTTCTTTTCAGGTAATAGAAAAATGTCATTTTGAAAATCTTTAGGAGTAAGAGCCCAAGGTACCTGGTGATCCTTAGGGGAATAATTAATTGAGCACCACCAGAATCATACCATATTTCAGGCTTAACCTTTATTTTTATGATGCCTTAGGCATCGAAAATAATAGTTCCTGTCTCCTGCAAAGGCTTATCTCCAAAAATGTGAGTGCAGCATGGGTGATCAAGGGACCCTTGATCAATGTGATTGCTCTCCTAATCAACTTGATTGGATTTAGGGGTATGGACTTTTGTTCTAAGGGGACATCTATCATGGAGATAGGTATGTACTCTAGCCTCTTCTTGAGATACATGTGCCTTAGCCCCTTCCTTAGAGGACACAAGAACTCCTCAGATTTCTCCACAGTCACTGGCATTGTCTTGAAGGTGGTTAGTTACCAAGAGCCAGTCAAAAGACAGCCTCTTGTCAAAGGAACTACCCTATTTTGTTTTATAAAAGTGAACTGGGAAATGGCTCACTCCATCAATTTATGTTACTGCTTCCCCATCAAGAAACAAGAAGTGGAGAAAGGAAGCAGCAACAGTGAGGTACAAGGAAGTATATGAAAGCCTGGCTGGTGCTTACAAAGGGCAAGTCTAACACAAGAGTTTTTGGAACTCCTAATTCACCCCAGAAGGAGAGTAACACAAAGGCAAAAAGGGGCAGTTGCCACAGGTTTGAAGAGCTTCCTTTTACACTCTTAGAAGGCACTGTAAACAAAAAGATACATATGACTCAGACCCCTACTCTCAAGGGACTTGCAATTTAATAAGGGCAAGGGAAACATGTTTTTATGCAAGTAACCATAATGTCAGGATGTTTGAGAAGTGCAAATGAAAGGTCTGTCATTGATTCCCCCATGGCTCTACATACCATTCCAGTGACTCCTCAGACCAAAACACCCTTTTCTTGTCACAGTTGCCTGATAGAATATCTTCTCTTTTTAAAATATAATTTCCTTAAAGGAAGGGACTGTCTCAATCAATCAACCAAGCATCCATTTCTGGGTACTGTGTTAGATGCTGAGGTTATAATGAAAACAAGAAAAGCAAGACAGGCATGGAGGAATGATGTCAAGGGGTTCTGAGATGAGGAGAAGAGGAAAGCCAGCAGCTCAGAGAAAATAGAATCATTTTTTTTCCATCAAAATAAGGGGAGAGGTCCTCAGTTGAGATGAGGAGAAAAGTGGAGGCTTGAGAAGAGATCAAGAATACTATCTATAGAGAATGAAACAGGATTTGAACCCAGGTTTTCTGCATCTTAACCAGTGTTCCTTTCACTATGCCAAGCTGCCTGCTTGAGAAGAATCAATATGAAATTATGTCAGCACTTCTAAAATCAAAAGAACGAGTGATTATGTCAAATTCCAGGTGTTTGCAGGTCCTTTGTAGATTTTCCCTAACAGTTCTGCCAATGCAAATCAATTCTAATAACACAATCATCTGCACTTGCCAGGTCTGTGGTATTTCTTTAGCAGGAATAGGGCAGGCAGTGAAACTATCAAGTCCATTTTCACTTGTGTTCTGAGAGATGTGAGTATAAACCCAGGGGTGGACAAGAGCTCCTCTAGCTTATCTGGGCTTCCCACCCTTCTGCCTGGACAGCTCAATGACAACAACAATCTCTGCAGTGACCTTTGTTCCTATGTTGTAACCTCATGTACTCACCATCCTTTATTGCTGTGTTTTATTTAACTCTCTGGAGTCCCACTAGGCAGAGACCTTGGACTAACAATTCTCTGTTCCACATGGCACCAAATGCCCATGGGATTGGAACTCAACTATGTGGGAAGAAATGATAATAAATATAATCACAACAACAATGAAAGTACAGAGATTCAGATGATAATATAACAGTCCTATCTATCCAGGGAAACAGATGATTTAGCGAATTGGTGCAGTGCTAGGTGCTGCTTCCAGGCCTTTGGGCACTTAGAAAAGGTTAGGTGAAGAGGGAGAGGCTAAGAATCAGTCTCTCAAAGCCAAAAGGCACCCAGGCAGATTAAAGCTAAGCTTCCTTCCATGGCTCCACACTGTGGTTTCTGAGCTCACTTCATGAACCCTTCAGCAATACTTTCCATATACAAATATCTGCTTAATCATTTGTTTCCCCTTTCTTTAAAGCTTATACAAATGAATCAGAATACATATTGATATTTAAAACAACCAAAAAAGGATGTTAGCTCAAAACTACAGAACAAAATTAGGTAAGGATTATAGTGTGAAGAAATGAGAGTCCTCCCTGTCTAAATTAGGAGATCTTAACCTTTTAGTGAGATGGCAGAGTGAAAAGAGAACTTCCTTTGAAATGAGAAGACTGGAGTTCAAATCTCACCTCTGAGGGCAATTCACTAGGCAAGTCACTTACCTCTGCCTTAGTTTCTGGTCTTGGTTTTTCCCTCTGTAAAATGAAGATAATTATAGCATTTGCCTCCCACAATTGCAAGGATCAAACAGGATGATTTTGTAAAGCACTCAATAGAGGGTTGACAAAAATAGGTTCTCAATAAATGCTTATTTTTCTCCATAAGAGCTAACATTCTAAAAGGGAGAGATAGCACATAAAACAAAGTTAAGCTTTAGGGTAGATGGAAAGGCCCAGAAATCCTAAGGGGTCAATGATGTGGCAGAAGGCAAGGTCCAGAGATTCTTAGACTGCATCAGGAGATCAGAAGGTAGCCTTCCAGAGTCTGCAGTGCAGATGATAAAGGCCCAGAGGACTCGAGGGTACAATGGCAGATAAATGGTAAAGTTCATTGGAAGAGACAGAGTTGGTGACTTCCAATTGGTGTGGGCAGCATGGATAGAACCAAAAACGTAGGGAAGTGGAGCAGGATGCTTAACTCAATTTGCCCATCTATATAATGGAGTTGGACCAAATGATCTCTGGAACCTCTTCCAGAGCTGGTTCTAGAGTCCTCTGGTCCCTTTGCAGATACCCTGATATTCTGATTTCTAGAGAATAAGTAAAAATGATTGGAGTTCAGTAAAAGCTCAAGAGAAATATTAATATCCCCAGAAAATATCTGGACTCACATTACTATAGGTCAATAGTCCTCTGACATTCAAGTTATGCTTCAAGAATAGCAGGAGATACTCAACAACTGAGAACTATTGAAGGAGAACTTAGTAGGATCACAGATCTTAAAATGGACAGGATTCTTAAAGTCATTTATTCCAATATCCTCATTAGGAATCTAAGACAACAAATATTTATTAAGCTCTTACTATGTGCCAGGCACTAAGGTGAGGGGATACAAAGAAATTCCTTCCCTCAAGAAGTACATAGTCTATTGAGGGAGATACCATGGAAACCACCACATACAAACAAGATGCATACAAGAGAAATTGGAGGTCATCTCAGAAAGAAGGCACTAGCATTAAGGGGGATTTAAAAGGCCTCTTGCAGAAGGTGGGATTTTGATTTAAAGAAGACCAGGAAAGACAGGGAGTTAGAGACAAGAAGGCAGAGTATTCCAGGCATGAGAGATTGCTCATGAAAATGTATGGAGTCAGGAGATAGAGTCTTGATGCAGGGGCCAGCAAGTAGGCCAGTTGTCACTTAATCGTAGAGAATATAGAGCACCCAGGAAGGTTAATCTGACAGATTAACAGGTAACATAGTGGTGGAACCAGCATTCTTTCTGATATCTCAATGTTCTTTCCACTATAGCATGTTGCACCTCAATAATGCTATTTTCCTAAGTCCACAGTCAACAAGAAAAATGAATGAAAAAGTGATAAGAGCACTATATCAGATTTGGAGTAAAAGAACTGTCTTCTAGTCCTACCTCTACCCTTAGCCAGTGTGATTTGGGACAAATCACTTAATTGCTTTAGGTTTCAGTTTCTGTAACTGTAAAACAAAGGTGTTGAACTCGGTTCCTTCCAGGTACAAAGTCTTAAGACTCATTCGACTCTCTTGTAAATCTGGACAACATGGAGCCAAAGTATTTATCTGAGTGGTGGAGACATAGCCTTTGGCACAGTAAATTTCTTCCTATCAACCACATATATCTTGTATACTGTCACATGAACCATTATAATGAAACTGTACCTTCTGGGTTTTGGCTGAAGTAGAAAGTAAATTAAGTGCTTTAAGCTGCCCAGACAGAATCACTAATATTTTAGTTATGTCCTGAGGTCTCTGAATGTGCCAGAGAGGCTACCCCACCCCAAGGCAGCAAGGAGAGCAGGCCATAAGCACTCACTTCTCTCAGGAATCTGTTCTCTCCTTTCAGGCTGGACTTCATTCATCATGGTCAGACCTGAGCTAAGTGTGGGGAGCAGCAGGAAAGGCAGTCATCTTGGTCAGGAGCGGAATATTCTTGGTAAGCTGTTCTTGCCACATTAGGCTTGAAAAGAAATTTCCTAGTGTTTCAAAGAATGCTGGGCTAGCCAACTTTAGCTCTTTTTCCTACCTTCTGGGGCATTTGTCATTTTGTTTTTTTCCCTAGCTGCTCCCATCTCCAGATGGAGTCTGAAACTTTCACAATAAGGTAGTTCATGTATTAAATGTGAGTCCACAACAATACAGTCACAATGTGGCATCGCCATGGGGAAGATTTCACAACTGCTCTATCATAATGCCACATCATATATAAATATAGGTACCAAAATAAGTATACTAGGACACACGGGAAAAAACATAGGGGTGGGGAGTGAATGAAAAGGGACAGGCAGCAAAACAACCAAAGGATAGGTTTTCCATCTTTCTATTCCTGCTGGGTTTATCTCACTTAACAAAAACTGGGAAGGACAATCCTGATGAAGGTAGAGAGAAAATCATGAAATTCCCTCAGTGATATGACTCTTTGTACTTTCTGATCAAGCATGAAGAAATAAATCACAGCTGTTGCCCTTATTGAAAGTTTCTTCATCATGAAACTTCACTAGGAGAGAAAAGAGCTTCTATTTGTCAGTTTTTGTTATTGCTAGCCCAATGCAGATCCAGCTCCCAGCCAAAGAACACAATTCTGTAAGCCCAGAGAAGAACCGATCTTATCACATTTTCAGCTCCATGACAAGAGAATAAATAAAATATCTTCTTCTATTTTGTGTGGCTTATTTAAGTCCTTTTTTCTTTTCCTCTGTTAATTACAAGGAAGAAAATTAATCAATAAACAAGCATTTATTAAATGCTTACTATGTGCCAGAAACAGGGGATTCAAAGAAAGGCAAAACTCAGATGCAGGGGTTGGGTTTTTTGTTTGTTTATTTGGATGAGAGAGTGCTTTTATAGGTTGTAGAACCTATGAGAGAGGAGGTAAAAAGAGCAAAAACACAAACTTTCTTCAATAAATATTTTATCATGAGCCAACAGTGATCATTCATTACCTCTTTCCTGTTCTCTCTCTGTCTGTCTCTCCCTCTCACACATTCACACATATAGGTTAAGAGACAGAGAGAGAGACAAAGAGAGAGAGACAAAGAGAGAGAGAGAGAGAGAGAGAGAGAGAGAGAGAGAGAGAGAGAGAGAGAGAGAGAGAGAGAGAGAGAGTGTCAGAGGTGGAGGAGGAAAGAGGGAGAGGGAGAAAGAAATTTGTGACTCCATATCCCCAGTACCTAGCACAGAGCCTGACACAAATTGTAGGCATTTAATAAATGCTGATTGAATCGAACTGATATGAGTAAACTGTGGCATCACAACATGAATGGAAGAAAAGGACTAGAAGATTATCAGTTCACCCACGGGTTATATTTCTGTTGTAACACTAGAGACGTCTTATTTTCATTATCGGAGAATTCACACATTAGCAGTCCTTTACTGGGGCTTTTGAATTATGTTCACCTGTAAACATTTATCTCCACCATTTACAAAACCAATTAACCAAATGATTCTCCTCCAGACTTTCAAGCACCAGATATCTAAATGCAGAATCTTAATGATGCTCTTCTCACAATAAGACCTTGTAATGAAAAAAAAAAATACAACTGGAACAATAATGAGAAAGATGCCAGCATTATAACAATATTACCAAGGCATTAACCTCTTGTGATATGCCAAGAAAAGCCTTTAGGCAGACAGTACGATGACTCTATTAATAAAATCTTAGTTTAACCCTCTGTCAAGTTCAGCCCTCCCTTTTGACTTTCTCCACAGTCCTTGCTAATGAGTCCCGTGCCTGTATGTCTGTCTCTTTCCTGTGCATAACCTTATGATCTTTCCCCAACCAGTTAAGATGCAATAGAGCCAATGCAAGGCATTGTTTGCAACCTTTAAGTACATGCAATGTCCCTCCCTATTTGACTGGTTTGTTAAGAAGCAGGTACTATGCAAGGAAAAAAGCATTACATAACTATGAGAAATCATCATCACCATCATTATCATCAGAGAAGGGAGTCACAATTGGTCATGTGACAAAGCAAATAGACCCAAGAGATAGTGTTTATTTGCTGTGACTCCTGAAGAGCAAATTGCCAAAGTGCCCCTTACATATAGTTAACAACTAATAAATGTAATTTGAAAAGAAATTTCTTTATTTCTTTTCTAAAATAGCAAAAGGCACATATGTCCCTATGAGGGAGTAGGTCCTTGTTTTTCCGCTTTGTATGCAAGATAACAGACATATTTCTCCTACTATAATACAGAATGTCTATAAAGCAGGTGTTATCCTTCTCCCCTGACGGCCACAGTACAAGTAAAAATGCCTCAGTTGTCTCCAGAGCCACATTCAGCTTTCTTCCCAAATATACAAATGCCTGCATAAACCAACTGACCCCTCCCAACGCCAGGAAAAGATGCTATTCTATTGTCCTGAAAGCAGAGTTTAACTTCTCACTCTTCCACTGTTTCCATTAAATATTTGGGTAAAGGCTTTCACTTTTTCCTTCACAGCATTCATGTATGCAAACATTTATTAATTGCCTACAATGTGTGCTAAGTCCCTGGGGAAATACGAGAATAAATCAGAAAAGGAACTTAAGCCACTCTTGGGGTCTTCCAACTCTATTCCAATGTAAGAACTGTATAATCCTTAGTCCAGTTCATTTCTGGTCTAGGCTAACAAAACATACTTCTGATTGCCTGTTCTGAGTGAAACATAGTTCCTTTTTAAACTACTGTACACACCAGTCTTCAAAAACTCTTCCTGACCCTCCCTATGTCATTGACCCTTTCTAGAAACCTCTTCAAATATACCATGTACAATGAGCTTCTCAACCATTACATTCAAAATCCCCTACCCTAAAAGTACAGTGGTGAAGCCTACAGACCTGTTTTCAGAATGTTTCTAAATACATAAAGTCAATTAAAATGAAATAGAGATCTATTTTTTCCCATTTAAAAATTACACACCACCAAAATCTGCTGGTTAAGAATTCCTCACAACAGAATCTCATTTCTTTTGTTCAGTCTAATATCTAATTGTCCCATTATTCCCAATGTTACAACTTCACAAAAGCCATCTTTTCCAAATTAAACCACTGAAATTTCAGGCATTGTCTATGAATAAGGAAGCCACCTAATTGCTATGGAGGATGTACAGTTGTAAAATAGAGTGTCTGCCCTCAAGCAGTTTGTCTCAGCTCCCACAGGTTGCTAGCAGAAGAATTAAGCTCCATTTGAAGACTTAAGTAACTATGCAAGACAACAAGAAAAGACATATACAGTTAGGTGGATTTGTATAGGTGATTACTACAGAAGTTAGTTGGAAAGAGAAAGAAAGCTTTTCTGGAAGGACAGTCAAGGAAAGGAAAGTTTTATTTAAGAAGTGGTATTTGAGTTGAGTCTTTTAGAATTGGTAAGATTTTAAAGGAGTGGGAAGAAGGCTATTTTAAGTGAGGGCAATAATGGCAAAAAAAAGCACGAAGTCATGACAGTAAGGTATATTCAGGGATACTGATTAAGCGAGTTTGCTAGAGAAGAGGATTCAGGTGGTGACTGGTGAGCACTAAAGCCTAAGGACCAAGATCATTAGGTTAAGAAGTTTGGACTTTAATGGGGAGCTAAGGAAGATTTCCAATGAAGAAGGATGATCTGATGAAAGTGAGGCTTTAGAAAGAAATACTGCATCCATCAAGGTGTATGAATTTAATGGAGAAAAGACCGGAATCAGCAAGCCTAGAAGGCTTTAACAAGGAATAAAGGCAGAGTTTTGCTCTGAGTTGATTCTAACCAGTGGGGTTATTAATAGCATGCCCTACTCATCTCACCATCCTCACCACCCCCACCACCTCCAAGTCTCAGTTGGTCTGGTTCTGGTCTAAGAGAGCTGAAGTGGCACGTGAGTTCCAAGAGACACTAATCCTTACCAGAAATGTGGGCTAGATCTCAAAGCCTAGCAGATATGCATATCATTATTTCATAAGCAGGAGGACAAAGAAACCGGTAGGCTTTTATACATGAACCAGTCTAGAATCAGAAGACTGAAACACCTATGAATACATCATTTATGAGTAGGCCACTTAATAATAAACATGGCAGTTAATAAAACCCTGAACAGTGGTGGCAGTAGGAAGGCAAACAAATAATGATAAACATACTGAGAATAAAGACCCAACAGGGATCTGGTGGCTAATTAGAGTGAGGGAAGTATCATGATTAACACTTTGCCCAACTAATTTTGTTTTGTCCTTTTATTTCCAATAAAATACCATCTTGGAAGAAGTATTAGCCTGGGAATCATTATCAGCTCACTCATCTATCTGCCACTCATACTTTTCAAGCTATTGTATCCTTATATAATTTATTATTATTTATTAATTGCTTTTGTTCCATCATTTTTCAGTCATATCTGATTCTTTGTGACACTATTTGGGTTTTCTTGTCAAAGATACTGGAGTGGTTTGCCATTTTCTTCTCCAACTCATTTGACAGATGAAGAAACTGAGGAAAACAGGTTAAGTGACTTGTCCTGAGTCATACAACCAGTAAGTGTCTGAGGCCAGATTTTAACTCAGGTTTTCCTGACTCTATGCAGGACACTCTATCCACCGCATCACCTAGTTGCACCCCTGTAAGCCAAAAATTCTGCTATTTCATTGAATATCCTTTTTTCCCCTTCAAATATTATACTCAGTTTTGCTGGGTAGGTGATACTTGGTTGTAAACCCAGCTCCTTTGCTCTCTGGAAAATCATTTTTCAAGCCCTCTGATCCTTTAATGTAAAAGCTTTTAAATCTTTTGTTTTCTTGACTATGACTCCATGATATTTGAATTGCTTCTTTTTGGCTGCTTACAATATTTTCTTCTTGACCTGGGAGCTCTGGAATTTGGCTAAAATATTCCTAGAAGTTTTCATTTTGCTTTCTGTTTCAGGAGATAGTCAGTGGATTTTTTCAATTTCTATTTTACTCTCTGAGTCTAGGATATGGAGCAATTTTCCTTGATAATTTCTTGATATGTGACACAGGTTCTTTTTTTTATCATGGTTTTAATTGGTAAATTATCTCAGCTCAATATATTTTCCAGGTCAAGTTTTTTTTTTTCCCCCAATGAGAGATTTCACATTTTCTTTTATTTTTTTTTCATTCTTCTGATTTTGTTTTATCATCTCTTCATGTCTCATGGATTCATTAGTTTACACTTTCCCGATTCTAGTACTTAAGGAATTATTTTCTTCAGTGACTTTTTGTACTTCTTTTTTCCATTTGACCAATTCTGTTTTTTAAGTTCTTCTCTTTGGTGGATTTTTGTTCCTCTTTTTACCATTTGGCTTAATGTTTTTTTTAATGATTTTCTTGTATCACTCTCATTTATTTCCCCATTTTTACCCTATCTCTCTTATTTGATTTTTAAAAATCTTTTTTGAGCTCTCCCAGGGCCCAAGACCAATTCACATTTTTCAGTCTGCATGTAGCTGCTTTGATTTTGTTGTCTTCTTCTGAGTTTATGTTTTGATTTTCCCTATCACCATAGTAACCTTCTATAATCAGGTTCTTTTTTTGTTGCTTGCCCACTTTTCCATTCAGTCAATTTCTTGACTTTTAACTTCATGTTAAAGTTGAACTCTGCTCTTGTTCCAAGCTTCGGGCTTTTTGTGATGCTTTCAGAGTTAGTTCTGGGGTTCTGTGAGTTTTCAGTTCTTCCAAGGTGATCTGATTTAAGGATATATGTGGTCACTGCTCTCCTGATCATATAGAGTGACCACAAAGGCTCTTTTCCACCATGAAACTGTGTTCAGTGTCCCCACTCTTGCTAGTACTCTTTCTTACCCTGGGACAGTAACCTAGAACCATGTATGGTCAATGCAACAGAGTCCTGCTCCCAGTTCCAGCAAGGTCTCCTGTAACCTCCTTCTAAACAGCTGTCCAATCCCCTTACCATCTGTGGTTTAAGCCCTCTGGAAGGCACCCCCAATTCGGTCACCCCCAAGGCCTGCTGCTGGTTTGCAGGGGCATGCACAATTTGTACTGGACTGTGTTTCACTCTCACCTTAGTGAGACAGACCTTTCCTACTGACCTTCTAAGTTGTCTTGGCCTGGAAAACTGTTCCACTCCATTCTTTTGTTGGTTCTGCCACTCCAGAATTGATTTCAAGGCATTATTTTAATGTTGTTCAGACGGCAATTTAGAAAAGGTCAGGCATGCCCCTGTCTTTCCTCCACCATGTTGGATCCACCCTCCCCAGATGCCCAGCCTGGACTTTGTGCACGAAAAAGAAAAGAAAGGATGAAGTTGTAGTAAAGTTGTCCATGAGATAGGAAAAGGGAAGTGGAAAAAAAAATAGCTTAAATTTTACCCAGTATATCACCATCAAAGTCTTAAGCTTTAACTGCCTTGTCAAGGTACTTCACTTAATATCAGATATAATGTCACAGTCACCAGAATATAAAATGATCCAAGACCTAATAAACACTTCCTATAGTCCCACACCATTTCCATCTAAGTATCCTCCATTCCTTTTTAATATGGTCATTTATGTTTTATGATCTCCCACTTGTACACTACTGCCAAAAAGCAGAGGGAGAAAGTACAGTCTAGTGAGACTTTGTCATGGTGGTATGGCGGGTTTGTTGCATTTTTTTTTCAATTGCAGACATCTTAGAAGTGCCACTTTTATCATGTCTCATATTTCCAAAGACATTAAGTATCCCTTTCTTGACATCTATCTTAATCATCATCAATCATAGCTTCATGTTTGCATTCTGTCTGTTTAATTCTTCTGGCACAGCCTTTTACTACACTGCTGTCATGACAATAAAAAACAAACAACCAACAACCTTCATGATTAATTAGCACTATTGCAGTGAGGTATATAGTTTAGAATAATGGAAGAGATTGGGACCTTTTCTCACTCTAGAAAAAGGATGTTATCTCCATGACTTCTCATCATTATTTCTTTCTAGGTTGCAAGAAAACCCATCATCCTTCATGTGTCTTCTTTAATCTATACCTCCTATAAGTAGGAGGTCATTATACGGATTTAATTAACCCTACCTGTATAAGTGGGTAATGAAATTACTCCAAAACTGTCACAGCTAAAATATTGGAGTCATGTACAAGGCAGTGAACCATACCTTAATCTTCTAAAAGAAAAAGGTTGCTATTTCCAAACACACCATTGATTCTCTTCCCTCCAAACAAATACAATGCAAAGGAGAGGCCATGATATGAAAATCAAGGCAGGATCACATGAATTATGGGACCAGTTCCCTTCCCCTAAGAGGATACATATATTCATCTTTCTCAAAATGTTTCCTGTAAAGAAGCCCATCCATACTTCTGGAATTGCAATCTTGATATAGGCACACAGTTGTATAACCGGAAGCTTAAAGTTTTCTAGTTGTCTGCCTATCTGGTGATTTGTATTTGACTGTGCAATGAATTCATGTAAGCAAGCCTGTTTTACCCCACATAGAGATACAGCTATTTTACCTATGGCCAACATATAATCCTGTGGCTAGACATCCTGCCCATATGCTGCTTTTTTGTGTTTAACTGGATATCCCACTTACGGGAATAGCTCAAGTTCAGAAAACCACTAGTCAGATATCTATTAATTCTTGGCCCCCTGGTTTACCAGGAGCAGCAAGCTGACCTTATTCACTCCCCTAGCATGCTTCTGTCTTTTCTATTCAATTTTGGTCTCAAAGAGTCCCAGAATTCTTGAGAAGGTCTCTAACCAATTTTCTCTCTGAACCTATAAATTCAGGAAACATAAATAATTTACTACTTCTGCTAAAATATGAGATTATTAGTACCTTGTAACCTATCTTCTTTACCCACCATTCTACTAAAACTTATTTCACCAAATTCACCCAAGATTTCATGGCTATATCCAGAAGCCTTTTTCACAGTTTTCACTCACCATTTTATACTGCTGAACCCCCTTCCCTTGGTTTCAATGCCACTCTCACCCATTACCTCTATTTCAATCATTCATGAATATTCCTCCTAACTCCTTCATTTTTTTCATATTCCTCTTCTCTCCTTTTGAAAGTGTATGGAGCTCCCAAGACACTGTTCTTCACCCTTTCCCCTTTTCTCTCTACTTTTTGTCCCTTGGTCAATTAGGTGGTACAGTGGTTGGGCACTAAACCTGGAATCAGGAAGATCCCAGTTCAAATCTAACCTCACACACTTTAGGATGCATACTAGTTGTATGACCTTGAGCAAGTACTTAACCTCTGGCTTGTTTCAAGGTCCAACTCAAGTGCCGAGTCCTCCCTGATCTCTCTTTCCCCTCCTCCCAGCTAAATGCCATTCACTCCTCAATTTTTTTTCAGGGCTTCTTAAACGTTTTCCACTCAAGACCCCTTTTTGAGGTTCAGCAGTATACTGTGGCTTATAAGGTGGCTGCTGTGTGACCTGAGGGCATGCACAGTTCAAAGTACACATGCTTTGGGTTCAGAACTAAGGCTGCAGTGAAACTTGTGCACTGCCAGAAACACCTTGGATTCATTACATATTTCATTTTTAATTAATTTGTGGTTGCTGCACATTCAGAAATCTTTCACTGTTGCTACCTTTTTTGGACTTTGTCCCACAGTTTAAGAAGTGCTGGAGATATCTCTTTGGTCCTTATCACAGTTCACATTGCAGCATACACTTGTATACTTGTCTTTTTTCTCTCTCAGTAGATAATTGGGAGCCACTTGATGGGAGGGGCTGGATTACTTTTTATCCCAGGACATAGTGCATTTAATAGACAATTAAGTAGGCATTTAATAAACAACCATCAAATTGAATCAATTCTCTTGCCCTGGCTTGGGAATTAGAAAATAAGTCATGAGGCTAATTTTTAGGTTCCCACAAAGAACCAGGAACCCACTATGTGCTTTTCTTTCTTCTTTAAACCAGGTAGTGAAATAAACACTCCCTTCAAATTGCTTCTCCTTGCAAGTAATTCATCCCACTCCACCCCCCTGGTATTTCCATTTCAATTTCCACATTAGTGATTTAAGGGCCCACACTATCTAGATTTACCTTATTACTACCTGGGCCCACCTAACTGTTATGATTTATTACAAGGTTAAAAATAAAAGAATGATTTTCTGAAAGGCTATAGCTAGTGCATTCTCTCTTGTACCTTCTCTCTCTCTCTCCCTCTCTCTATTTCTCTCTCTCTCTCACTCCTCCACCCTCCCTCCTTCTTTCTCTCACATTTATTTTTCTACCCACATTCATATCCATAAGTCTCAAGATACTACAGTGATTCATTATTTAGATCCACTTGTTTCCACAAGTCCTTTATTCTTATACCTAGGTCTGCCAATGTGGCAGGTGAGAATTCTTTACTGGTGGTGGAGTAAAGTCGGGGAGAGGCTTAAGTCACTTAACTTCTCTAATTTAGCATTAAGACTTGTGCAAGAATCAGCATGTTGGGCTAAGAAATTGTGTGAATCCTTTGGAGTTTTTGATTTTGTGCATCCGTTTGCATAAATTTCTTGAGGCAAAGTAGGGTTGCCAGATCTATTTGGAGAAGGGGGTTGCATCTTAAAAGCAATCAGAAGATTGTTCCTGGAATTTTAATGCCTCCTCTTCCCCCCAATAAATTATGATCTAAATGAAGAGATCAGGGAGAGAATCCCACATCTCTAAAGGACAGAGCTGGGATATACATCACAAGAACCTCTCTCAATCAAAAACCTTTATAATTACTTCTTTGAAAGGGAGATGTTCGGCCATGGGAGGACAGAAAAGATGAGAGAGCTCCCTGGGCATCTGAGTACATGGATACCATCAACCAGTTTCAGACTTCACATCAAAAACACTACATTTGGTAGCTTCTCAGAACTCTACCTCTGTATTGGTAGTCACATGGACAATCAAAATATTGGAGGGGTAACTGGAGACAGGCAAATTTGTAAGCACCAAGGAAACACTTATCTCTTGACAAGACTTGGCACTCAATTTCTTGCTTTGCACCTCACCTTCACAAAGAAAAAAAATTGTGCTGAAACCGGCTTTCTCCCATCCCCCCTCAAATTATCCCAGGTAAACTCTGAGAATAAATCACACATTTCCTGAAAACAGATGTGACAGAAGGATCAGGTAATGAGTAGCTTGGAAGGTAGGAAAATGCCAGCCTACCTTTTAACTCTCTGTGCTTCTAAGAACAAAAGAGTCCATATAAAATAATAATAGTACTAACTAATAAAGATAAATAATGATAACTGGCATCTATATAGCACATTTAGGTCCATGAAATGTGTTATATACTATAGTACCTCATTTGATCCTCACAACAAGCCTGTGATGTAGGTGCTATCATCATCCCCATTTTACAGATGAAGAAACTGAGAAAGATTAGGTGATGTGTCCAGGATCACTCACCTAATCAGCATTTCAGGAAAGTTTGGAACTCAGAGGCTTCCTAACTCTGTCCTTCTCCCCTGTGCCAGCTAGGTGGCTCACCCTGTCTTATCTATCAGTTATCATTTATTAAATCCCTGCTATGTGCAAGGAACCATACTAGGTGCATCAACAATCTGAAGACCTTACGCTTCCAAACTTTGCATCTTCCTCAGTCTCCAGTGCAGTGCTCTGAACACAGAAGAACTCAGTAGCTATTTCTCCCTACAAATATCCCTCCTTACAACAGCCATGTACAGACAAGTCAAGGCAACAGCTGGAACGCTATCTCACGACCAAAGAGAGCAACGTCTTCACCATAAGAGTCCAGCTTTCTCAACTGAGAGACAGCTCTTTTTGGAGTAGCAAGCAAGAACCAAAGGCTTAGTCACCAAATGCATCTCTTTCTCATTACCTGCCAAAGACAAGGGATTCCCAGAGTTCGAAAACATGAGACCCGTGTGGAGCCAGGGGAGTCACAATCCTACAAGGGCATTTCTGTTTCAAAGCTGTGCCTTCCCTGTGTCCCTGAGACCCAGCAATGGTAAATAATTTAACTTTGGAGTTGCTTCAGTGTGTTGCTGCCATTATTTATGACCTGTCAGCAGGTTTCTCATGAACCCCTTTGATGAAGCCATATGAAAACGAGAGATCCTGTGAGTGGCAGATCCCACCATTCCCTTTTAAAAGACAGCCTTTTCAATGGCAGGGTGATATACAGCAACCTTCCCGTCACTGGGGTAGAGAGGGCACAGCCAGCATCTGACTGGTGGCTATGCTTTTACAAGTCGAGGTAAGTAGCTCAAACGCAGCATGGTAGAGACAGTCTCTTTGAAGTCCTTGTTCAAAGGCGAAATCCCTGATCACAGAATGCCCTGGATTTTGGAATCACCACCAATTAGCTTTATTAGGGCAGCTCCCAACCTGACAGCCAGAAAGGCTGAAACACCTTGCACCTCAGGGGCTCAAGCTCAGAAAACTGTGGCTGGAGACAGGTCACCACTGACTCAGGGAGAGGAGGAAGAAAAACACATTTTAAGAGTAATGAACAGCAGCCTCTTTTAAAGTGTCTCCAGAAGTCTTGACCTATATCATACCAGACTTCCTTTTCTTGCTGATTCTCCTTCTCTAAACCATTGTCACTGTATTATACTCAGTTTTAGAAATTAAAAATAAAAGAAATTGTTCAGAACCAGAATATTAAGCAATCATTTCAAACATCTCTTAAGCATTGACTCTTTAGAATAGACCATGCTAGGTTCCAGGAGAGATACAAAGATAAATAAGTCCTGCTTATTGGGGAACTATCTATCTAGTAGACAGAAATAAAACTTATATTCAGATAAAAGGGGAAGCTAGATGGGGCAGAAGATAGACACCAGGCTTTGAATCAGGAAGATGAATCTTGCTGAAGTCAAATCTGATCTCAGCCACTTACTAGCTCTATGACCCTGCACAAGTCACTTAATCCTGTTTGCCTCAGTTAAACCACTCCTGTATATTTGCCAGGAGAACCTCAAATGGGGTCAGGAAGAGTTGGATACTACTGAAAATGATCGAACAACAAATACAGATAAAGGGAATGTGAAGTATAATTAAATCAAAGCATAGGCACCCAAAGTGATATGAAATTAAATGTGAAAGGAATCAGAGAAGGCTTTGTCATCAATTTTTTGAAAGTTATAAAAAAGCAACCAAATTAAACCAGCTGCTTGTTTTAATAATATGTACAGTAGTTTTCCTCCCTGTTAATAATAACATAGATAGTATTATTACATAAGATCACATATTTATAGCTGGGATGGAACTGAGAAATCATCTTGTTGAATTTCTTCAATTCACCAATGAGTAAACTGAGATCCAGAAGTCAGACCCACAATGACAAAGCTAGGATTAGATTCTTTGCAACCAAACCGAGCAATCCCTCCATTACCATACACTACCCCCATAATTCAATTCAATATTTTGAAAAGTATGTGTTATGATGAGAAGGGGGTTTCTTTGTAACCTTTGTAGTGGTGTCTCTATATACTTGGGCTTAAATACTCTAACTTCCCATGACTGGGGACATAAGATGCTCTCCCTAAAGGGAGGGATCAGCAGCCAGCTAATTAACCTATACTCCCTGTTTTTGTTCAGTTGTTTTCAATCTTTGTGACCCCTTTGGGGGTTTCTTGGTAAAGATACTGGAGTGGTTTGCCATTTCCTTCTCCAGTTCATTTTACAGATGAGGACACTGAGGCAAACAGGGTTAAGTGACTTGCCCAGAGTCACACAGTTAGTAAGTGTCTTGAGGCCAGATTTGAACTCAGGAACATGAGTCTTCCTGATCCCAGGCTTAACCCTCTATCCCACTGTACCACCTAGCTGCCTAACCTGTGCTCAGTTAGGCACAACTGAATGGTGATTACTTAGAGAGTTTTTACATAAGAATATGTGACTTAAGAGCTAAAAGTTCATTGATCAGAAAAATTCTCAATTAGTTGAAAGTGTTTGATATTGAAAGCTGGACAGTCCTAGGTGCCATCTTTTATCAAGGACCTTGACAAGCTGATGAGTGTCCAAAGGAGAGCAATAAGGAGCCTCTAAACCATCCCAGATGAAGATCACTTGAAGGAACTGAGAAGATGTTTGGAGAAGAGATGATTAGTAGTGCTAGGGAAGGAAGCCTGTTTTGAAGGAACTGAGAACATTTTGGGAAGATGTTTGGAGAAGAGATAATTTGCAATGCTGGTAAGGAAGACCATGTTCAAGTATTTGAAGAATAGACATATAAAAAGGACTTATAATTGTTTTTGATTGATTCCAGTGGGCAGAACTGGAAATAATGAATTGAAATTACAGAGAAGAAACTGCCTAATAATTAGTTCTATCTGACAGGCATGGTGGCACATGTCTATAATCCCCACTATTGGAGAGCTGATTCTAGTGGACTGCTTGAGCTCAGGAGCTGTGAACTGCAATAGGACTAAAAGTCATTGAGTGTTCATACAGTGCCACCAGCCTATCCAAGAAGGGGACTAAATGGCCAATTAATTTCTAGCCTGACTGAGGTAGGGAGACCCAATTAAAAACAAATTACAGGTATTCAAAAGTAGAATAGACTGCCTAAGGAGGCTCTCTGTCTCTACACTAAAGGTATTCAAGAGAAAATTTGATGCCAACTTCTTTTCAGGTATGGGTTAGACAAGATGGCCTTGGAGGTCCCCCTGTAACTCAAATGCTATGTTCCACAGTAGATACAAACTTCTCATAGGGTGAGCTTGGCTAAGTCAATATAAAGAGAAAAGGAGAAGAAAGATACAATTCTTTTGGGGTCACAGAATAGGAAAAAATGGAAGGAACTTCAGGTGCCATATAGTCCAACTCGAATTTTATTAAAAATAAATTCTAAGAGGGCAGAGCCAAGATGGTGGTGTAGGAGCAGCAACATATCGCAGTTCTCACATAGCCACCCCAAAATACCCATAAAATATGACTCTAAACTAATCCTAGAACTCCAAAACGCACACAAATATACTTTCCACTAAAGTCAGCTCAGCTACAAGGACCCATATCAGCACTGC
>CM053591.1:68063201-68111266 GCA_028646515.1 Pseudochirops corinnae
GTCCCTTCAGCAGGAGCAGCATTCAGATTCTGTCTCTCAGATGCTCTCTGCCTCAGCTGACTTCAGTCTCCAGAATTCTTCCTTCAAGGGGAGCAAAATTCCAATTCTGTCTGTCTGTCTCTGGAATTCTTGCTTATGTACACACCTCAGCCAATCCCCTTCTTCCACATCGACAGGGACTCAGCCAATCCCCTTCTTCCACATCAACAGGGGAGCTCATGCCCTCTCAACAGTGGGACAGAGTTTACACCTTCCACACTTAGCACTTATTACTAAGTGCTAAGTATCCTGCTAAGCTAATTACTATTACATGTACTTAGAGTCAAGAAGACCTGAGTTTGAATTTTGTCTGAGTCACTTTCTAGCTGTGTCACCCTGGGTAAGTCACTTAACCTCTGCCTCAGTTACTCTATCTGTAAAATGAGGTTAAGAACACTACTTGCCTTCCAGGATTGTTGTGAGGATAGAATTAAATGCTATTTGCATAGAAGAACTGGCACATAGAAGAACTTAAAGAATGCCATTTTCCTTCTTTCTATAGACTTGTTTTTGATATGCAGAAAGTAATAATACTAAAAGGGAGAAATCTGACAAGGTCAATAACCAATAAGGGAAAGCTTTTCTGAAAACCTTCTCTTGGCTTTTGAGAGCACCTGGGCAGAACTGGTTTTCATGATAAATAACTAATGTCTATACCTATATGTGGGGGCTAATCCATTACAACTATTTCCACATGTGGTATGTCTATATCTATAGGTAAGTATCTTTTCCCAAAAGAATGTATTTGTGACTCTTAGAGAAACTGATGTTCAAAAAGTTTTAAAAAATGTTAAAAGGACTAAAGAAAAGCCTACTAGATATATCATATACTATAATAAGCTTTAAATGGATACATGAGATATATATCAAAGTTCTTATAGATTAGAAGAGAAGAGAGGGAAATGGCCTTTACAATTATGGTTAAATGGGAGGTTCTCAGCTAAATAAGGGATAGAGATCACAGAAGACAAAATGGGCAGTTTTGATTATATAAAATTGAAAATTTTATATAGGCTAAATAATTTACATAGGCTAAATAATTGCAGTTAGAATTAGAAACCAAGTGGTTAACTGGGAAAAAATCCTTGAAGCAAATTTAATTGATAAAGTACTCTAAATCACTAAATATAAGAGAAATGCAAATTAAAACAACCCTGAGGTTTCATCTCATACCCATCAGATTTTAAAGATAATAAGAGAGGAGAATGACAATTGTTGGAGGGGCTGTGGAAAGACAGGCACACAAATATACCAATAGTGGAGCTATGAATTTATTTAGTCATCATGGAAAGAGATTTAGAGCCATTTCCAAACAATAATGAAATTAGATATGTCCTGTGACCCAGTGATACCAGTATGAAACATATATCCTCAAAGAAGTCAAAATGGAAGGGACCCATGAATACAAAAATATTCATGGCAAAATTTTGTTGTAGTGAAGTTCTGGAATCTAAAAGGGAGTCTGTCAGTTGTGGAAAAGCTGGACAAATTATGGTTATAGGAAAGTAATGGAATATTATTGTGTCATAAGACATAACTAAGACAAATTCAGAGAATTCTGGGAAGACTTGTATGACTTGGTATAGAGGGAAGTGAGTAGAATTGGGAGAAAAATTTATACTTTGATCACAATAATATCAAGGAAAAGAATTTTGAAAGACTTTAGAATACTAATCAATACAGTGACCAATCATGACTTTACAAGACTGACAATGAAACACACTTCCCCTATGCCCAAAAGGCTATAAAACTGTGCATATCTTTTGACATGGCAATACCACTTCAAGGTCTGTATCCCAAAGAGATCATAAACAATGGGAAAAGTACACACATGTTCAAGAATATTTATAAGAACTCTTTTTGTGGTGGCAAAGAATTGGAAATTGAGAGGATATCCATCAATTAAGGAATGGCTAAAGAAGTTGTAGTGTATGGAATATTACTCTGTTATAAGAAATGATGAGTTTGATGATTTTGGAAAAACATGGGAAGACTTGAATGAAATGATGAGCAGGTGATCTTCATAAAAATCTGGAACGATTTATATGAACTGATGCTGAGTAAAATGAACAGAACCAAGAGAACATTGTATACAGTAACAGCCACATTGTGTAATGATTGACTTTGATAGACTTAGCTTTTTTCAGCAATGCAAGATCTAAGACAACTCCAAAAGAATCACGATGGAAAATGTTAACCATATCCAGGGAAACAACTTTGGAATCTGAATGCCAGTGGAAGCATACTATTTGCTCTCCTTTTTTTCTTTTGTTTTATTTCTTCTTTTTTTGTCATTCCTTCCATTAATTCTAATTCTTTTTTACATCATGACTAATGTGAAAATTTGTTTGATATGAATGTCTAAGTGGAGCCTATATCAGATTTCATGCCATCTTGAGGAAAGGAGGAGGAGAGGAAGGGAGAAAAAATTAAAAACTCAAAATCTTATGCAAATGAATGTAGAAAACTAAAAGTAAGTAAATAAATAATATACATACACATACATATACATATACCCATATATACATACACACACACACATATATGTATATATATGTGAGCATGCTTCCCACCTCTTGGCAGAAGTGATGGGCTAGATTAAAGAAAAGGGACATATTTTTAGATATAGTCAATATGTTGATTTGGAATTGCTTGATTATATTTATTTGTTATAGCAGAGGACTTTTATTTTGCAGTTGGGGAGGGTAGTATGACAACAATATAATTTTTTGGGGTGAGGGAAATAGAATCAATAAAACGTTTAAAAATGTGCAAAAAGAGAGCAGAAGGAAGTCTTAAAGGGGACAGAGACAAACAAGACAGTTTTGATCTTGGTTGATTTAAAAACATTTTCATGCAGTTTGCATGCAGTTATCTTTTTTGTCCTTTTTATGTTGAAATGTTCATGTTTGTTGTTGAAGTTCATAATAAAAGATAAAATTTATGTAAAATTCCACTAAAAAGAAAATTTCGTATCTTCTACATATTGCCTTTTTTCTCATTCTTTGTGACACTTCTGCAAAGACAAGTATACTTAATTTTAGTAGATATTTGGAACAGTTGGACCTCTTGGAAAGGAAACTGATGATAAGGTTAAAAGGGCCAAAAGAATAGCTGTGATTGGTCAGGAAAAGTTAATAAGGAGCACATGTAATATGGCTCTTTTGATAATGACTAAATAAATAGACCAGTAGGTTAAAGGACAAAAAAATGAGTCAATCTTCTTTAAGAACTGTTCAGATGATCTTTTGCTCTGTTGCCTGGTCTGTTAGATAGCAATTCTGTCTGTGTGCAAATGGGTGCAATAAAAGATCAGTCACTGCCTTGCAAAAACATTAACCTAATTACTCCATTTCCAGCACCCCCTGGGGAATTAATCTGTTCTCTAGGGATTACTTCTCAAGTGCTTATATATGCTTACTTTCTGAGTTACTAATGTTTTCAAAATGATTCTTTAAATCTTCCTAGTTTTATTGGGTTCGTGTTTAGTTCCTTATTGCTTTTCTTCTGTTATTCTCGATTAACCCATGGCTCAATATGCCCAGGAATCCAAGTTGGAAAGGAACCTCCGAATTCATCTGGTCCAAACCATGTATTACTGGGGGCTGTTTAGTTAAGAAACTCCTAAAAGCTTGAAATCCCCAGGTTCTTAAGGTATAGATATTGGGAACTAAATTAGATTCTTACTCTGATTAGTTTTAGAGAAGCACTGTGTGTGTGTGTGTGTGTGTGTGTGTGTGTGTGTGTATTTCTGTCCCTTTCATTATTTATATTATATTAGGGTCAAGTCTGATCATCCTCATTTTTCCAAGTTTTCTAACTAGATTGGTTAAACCTGAAATACTTATTGATTCAGGGTCATTCTTGAATCACTTGGGCACTTCTTTATACCTGGGGCAAACACGATTGCCTGCATTTGTATTGGACTGGACAGAACAGGGAAGGAAGGGTGAAGGGGAAGGGGTTGCACTCACCCTTTCCTCCTAATAAGTATATTGAGTAGCATTCAAGTGGAATTAGTATCTGATACAGAATCAGATTTTTTGCCAGATAGAGTTGCTGAGGAGAGGTAGATTACCTGATTTTTAGGAAGGAAGGAAAGAAGTGTCTGGAAATGTAGGCTTACATGTCTATCTCTTTCCAGGAAGAGCTGTTGGTTCTTTATAGTGGATGTGTGTGTGTGTGTGTGTGTGTGTGTGTGTGTGTGTATAAATCAAATGATAACTATCAAATGAGTTAACATCTGTAAAGTGTTTTGCAATCCTGAAGTATTATAAAAATGCAGCTATTATCTGTTCTAGGGTCATTGTATTTAGAGCTAACAGTGGTCTTCAGAGGTCATTTAGTCCAGAAGGATCAAACTCACAGGCCCATGGCAGCAAGGGTCTGCAAAACTTCCTAGTGCAGCCATAACCACATTAAAATACAATGGGGGGCGAGGGAATGGTGGCTAGGTGGCACAGTGAATAGAGCACCCGAGCTGGAGTCAGGAGAACCTGAGTTCTAGCCGTATGACTTTGGGCAAGCCACTTAACCCCTATTGCCCTCCAAAAAACAAAAAATAAAAAATAAAGATGAAACATAGCAGTGCAACATAGATAATGTTAATTTGTGATTTTCTAAGTCAAGTTTCTGAATTCAAATCCATCTTGAGACATTTACTAGCTTTGTGACCCTGTGACTAACTTCTATTTGTCTTACTTTTCTCATCAGCAAAATGGGAACAATAATAGCACCTACTTCCCAGGGTTGTAGTGAGGATCAAATGAGACAATAATTGTAAAGTGCTTAGTATGGTGTGTGGTATATTGTAAGTGTTATATAAATGTCAACTATTACTGTCATCATTATCAGCATGTGACCCCAAAGGGATCCATTTCTCTTTTCATTTGACACCACTTAATTCTATTCTGACTCCTTCAGACAAATGAGGAAACTGAGACCCAGAGGAGGAGTATATCTTGCCTAACTAAGGACACATAGGTGCTAAGCAATCATGGATAGGATTTGAACTCAGGTCCTCTAATTCCTAAATCTTCTGTTCTTTTTTGTTGTCTTGGACTTTCGCAGGACAGTTTATCTCATGGTACCTCTGGATAGTGGAGTATTGACTCTATAGTTTGCTATCCAGACTTTTAGATGATCAGTTACATTGTATGTGATTCAAGTTCATAGAATTAAACTAATTTGTAGAGTTCCTCAACTAATAAAGTAACAAGTTAAGTTTGGATAATATGATAGTGTATGGAAGGTGGTTGTAGATAAGTGTAGGAAGTATGAGCTCAATGTTCTCTTTGGGAATTACATTTTTAGAAACCGGTCCATAGGTTGTAAGTGATGATGTTGCCTCACTACAGCATTGCAGGCTAAGGAATGGAAAGGATGTTAGAGATTTGCTGATTAGATGAATACTGAAGCTTCATCATCTGGAAGGTGTTATTTTTCTGAGCAGAGGCACTGAAGTTTCAACCTGGAATACACTGCTTTTTGGCATGAGAACTGAAGAGCATCCTAGAGACAGGTATTGCTTCTTGTCAGGAATCAGAGGCAGGAAACTCTTTGCTGATGCCTCTACCAAGAAATATTAGCATTCACAGTGGTTCTCAACCTGTGGGTTGTGACCCCTTTGGGGGTTGAATGACCCTTTCACAGGGATCACAGGGGTCGCCTAAAACCATTGGAAAACATGTATTTCCGATGGTCTTAGGAACCGAGACACCACTCTTCTATCTGTCTCCAGGCGGGTCCACCTACATGCAGATACGCCTACATATGAGTATTAAAGAGTCCTAGCATTAGGAAGGTTGAAAAGCACTGGTAGAGCATTGTTGTCAAATTCTAAGAGAAACAGAAGACACTATGAACTATATATGAGGATCCCTGTGGGCAGCATCTTGACTAAAAAAAAAAATTACATATTAACATTATCTGTGTTATATTGCATTTTAGTTTATTTTGTTGAATATTTCCAACTGCATTTTAATCTGGTTCAGGCTATACTTGGATGTGTTGTTGGGTAGTAATTGAAACCTCTGGTCTAGAGGTAGATCTTATTTTTGTCACCACTCTTAAAACTCTCCAATTCTCCTATCTTAGTCCTATAGCCCATATATCATCCATTGCGCTGTTTTTTAAACTGAATGCATTAAAAATGTGCCTATCCAGGATTTTGGGTGATGTTATAATATACTGAACTTGTATACAGGCTTCTGGGCAATATAATTCCTGAAGGGACCCTGGCATTCAAGTCTTCTTGGACATGGCCTGTTACATGGAAAAGTCATGGAATTCCTACCTTTTGCAGAATTTTAACTGCTATTTCATTTTTCATTCATTTTACTATTTATTTACTATTTATTATTTATTGACACAAGCTTATTATCTAATTGCATAAGGGAAGTACAGTCTATTGTTTCAAATTTAGCTCAAAAGACAACACTATTAATTTTAGATTGCATTTCTGTGGTTGCATTTTATATCTGGAACCTTGTGCCTAATCAGCACAAAGCGCATTTATGTCTATTTCCTAGGTCTTGGGGCAGGGGACAGCAAACTTCTCAAATCCTGCTCACTTTTGTAGTCTGGAGAGCTAAGAATGGTTTTTTATGGTTTTAAATAAAGTTTCATTGTATTTAAAAAGTTAAAAATAAACATTCTTAGCTCAGGGATCCTGTCGAAGTAGATAAGATTCTGGATTGTACAAAAGCAGGTAATAGGTCAAATTTGGCCAGTCGCTTAGCACATCATACCTTTAGAGCTAGATTGCATTTTGGATGTTTTTTAATCTCTCTCTCCCTCCCTAATCTTAGAGTTGAGGAATCTGAGGGTCAGAGAAAGGATGTGATTTACCCAGAGTAATAACATACATATTAAGTGGCAGAGCTAGAATTTGAACACAAGCCCTCTGACTTCCAAACCACCATTCTTCCTACTATATCCTATTACCTCCTCAGTTGTATGAGGTTTGAATTATGAACTTATGAACATTATTGGTTATAATTTATGATTTTATACCAAGTCCTTGGTCAGAAACATCACCAGTATCCTAATATTGTTTCCATGGGAAAAGTAAGATTCATTTTTTGATAATAGGCTTTTCAGAAGTTCTTCAGCTATTTCTTTTGTGTTTGACTCTTTGCAACCCCACTTGGGGTTTTCTTGACAAAGATTCTGGAGTGGTTTGCTATTTCCTTCTCCAGTTCATTTTATAGATGAGGAAACTGAGGCAAACAGGGTTAAGTGACTTGCTTATGGTCACACAGTTAATAAGTATCTGAGGCCATATTTGAACTCACAAAGATGAATCTTATTGACTCCAGGTCTGGCATTTTATCCACTCTGCCATTTTATGGCAAAAAAGTAAAGAAATAAGTGTGAGTATGTATTTATGGTTATATTGCTTCATTATTTGATGCCATTGGGAAATGTGAGGTTCAGTAATCTGGAAAAAGTCGCTTATGTTGAGCCAAGTTTGTCTTTTTAAGTGCTAATTTTCACCATTTGTGAAATTCAAAATGTATTGCACATTCTTCTGTTTCATTAGCAGACTACACTGAGCATGATTTAATCCTTTCTTGATGACTTGGCATCATCATTATAAATGTAAATTATTGAACCATTGTAAATCAATGATGTCCTCAGGGGCTGTTGAGGTGTATGGGGACTGTTGACCTCTGTGCTTCAATGACCTTGTGTTACCCTATGGTTAATGATGCCTTTGTCTTTTCTGTCTGTTCCTTTGATGCCGTTTCATAGCTGGGTCTTTTTTCAGCAGCTCCTCTTACTACTTCCTAACCAAAGCATGTTTTATGAGTAGACTTAAGTATATGCATATTCCATGGAGGGGGTCTTCAATATACTTTCTCCTCAGTTTGTCACGCTAACTTATTCATTTATTTAACCTCATTTCCCTACATAGGCTCAGTGCATTTTTCTTTGTTTTCATGTCCTTTGTCCTTGTCAGCTTTATTTGCCTTGGAGCCTAAGTTCTCAGAGGGCAAGGAAACTCACTCTTTTCTGACCCAGGCACTTTTATTTAAAAAAGCTTATTGATGACTCTTGCTTGGAGAAGAAAGTTCTGAGGTGTGATTTCTTCCATTTTAAGTGTGGGAAGAGTTATGGCAGAAGCTTTAAAAATACACTAGGTCTCATGGTTGAGAGAGAGGGGTTAAGATCAGTTTTGCCTAGAACCAAAAGGTGGAAATTATATAATCTTTGCCTTTCAGAGCCATTTTTGGAGAAAATTACATAAATTCTGCTTTCTGGTTCAGATAACATAGTTAAATATTCTGCCCACATCATCTAACTCAGACTTTACTCCTTGGTTTGATCTGGGCTTTCCTTCCTGGTGATTTTGCTTTATTGATTATATCATACATGAGTCAAGACATCATCCCATGATGTCATGGGTCCTCTTTGAAAATGAAAAACAAACAAAACAATATTTTCAAAGGGAGAACTATTTTTTTTTGAGAGGGGGGCATATTCTTAGATACACCTTATTGATGATCATAAGATAAAAGGAGCAAATCAAATTTACTGTCCCCTGCACCCCCTTATTTTGCAGATGAAGAAATAGATTCAGAAAAGAGAAGTATTTTTACCCTTTGTTTCCCTACTACTTAGCATATAGGGAACACTTAATAAGTGCTTGTTGACTGACTGAATAACTTGGCTGATGTCACACTAATAGTAAATAAATAGTTGAACAGGGAACTGAACTCAAGTCCTGATTCTAAACCTAGAGTTCTTTCCCACCATATTCAGAAACTGTATTTATGTATGTACAAATATTTTAAAATTGAAGTCCAGAAATTTTGACATCAACTTCATATGCAAAGCTTTGTACATATAAATGCTATTATTTAATTCATATGTTATTGGAATATGTAGTTCTGAAATGGAATGGAATGATCCTCCTGAGGAATGGAAGGGAAGGTTTTTTCAGGTATACTAGCAGCAATCTTTGTTATAGAAAGACAGAGATCTTAATAGCTAACTGTCATTTGTTGATATGCCCTGTGATAAGAAGATGGGCTAGTTATTTGGGGGAGAGTGAAGGATGATAGATGGACAACCAGAGTGCTTCACTGATACCCTCATGATGTAAAGAGAAGTAGAGGGAGGTTTCTATCACATTGGGTATATACCCTCGTGGGTATGGGAAGACATGGAAAAGAGTCATTGAGGATGGGCATGCCTGAATATGTTGCAATTTGCTTTGTTGGAGGGAACTTCCAAGGCAGTGAGATCACAGGTCCATTTGAGAATATTTGAGCTATCACCTTGAAAAACAGGGAAATACTGACCTCTAGGAGATAAATACAGGGCAAGAAAGGGTGGTGGTAGAAGAAAGAGGGAAGCATTATAAGAGGATGCTTTGGGGGGTAGGGGTACTTGTAGAGGGTAATCAGGGCAATGGTTCATCACTCACTGTTAGTATAAATTGTAGTAAGATAGCTATAGGACTAGATTTATTAGTAATTTAGGGGTTGGTTTAAATATGTATGAAATTTTAACTTTAGAGTCACTCTTTGTTAATTAAGAAAGAAGTCCTTTTGTGCTGGTAAGGTTGTTTACTTAAAACTCTGATCATCAGGTAAGGTAAGGTTATTGTAGTAGGGAAAGGGAAATGTGAGTCTGGGAAAGGAGTGAGCAACAGGTAAGGGCTGTTGGCAAATTGAAAGGTATATGCTAATAGCTACCATCTCTTCAATTTTGAAAGTTCTTAGCAGTTTTTAAATAACTATTTCCTCTCTTATTAGAAATACCTGAAGTTCATCAGCAGCTTTCAGTTCTGTCTCTTTCATGTAACTTTCATGTACTAGTGTTCAAAATGAAGTCAAGCTGTTGTCTTTATCCTGCTACTAAGGGCATTTCACCTGCTCGGCCAGCTTTCAAGAGAAAGGTCTAGTGACTGGTGGTTCCTCTCTAGGTATCATTTCAGTCTAATATTTCCAACTGGAGACATGAGATTGACTAATAAACCTTGACCTATCTGTTTGACTCCTGGGTTTAGTTACTAACTCCAAAATTCCTCTAGTGAAATGGAAAATTTACCTGGGAGGGGATCACATTTAAGCTTTTGGCATGGGTTAATTTATCATATTAGTTGGAAAGGGACACAATCTAAGAAGATCCTAATGGAAATGGAGGAAGTTTTTTAGAGCATGGGGTACTAGAGAGGGCAGACCATCATAGTGGGGATTCTGGGAGGCAACTAGACAGCATGAGAGTATAGGCACCTAGACTTGGGTAGAAAAGCCATTTAAATAGAGAGCTAAGAAGGCTCTAAAGACAAACTTCATATCTGCTTCAATTTTTCATCATCTCCTTCAAATCTCTCTTCCCCACCCTCCCAAAGATCTGTATTTAACTTCAGAGAATCAATCCTGTATTCAGTTTAAAACATGGTCTTTAGTTTGTTAAATGGAAGAACTCTTTGGGGATATTGAAAAATTCTTGTAGAAGTGTTAATATAGGTATAAATATTAAGAGAAGGTTTCTGAAGAGTAAGTGACAGACTAGTTTTCAAAGCCTTGACTTCCTTTATATTTCTTTTTCTTTTCTTTTCTCCCTTCATTCTCCTCCATTTCCTCCTTCCCCATGGATGCCTTAAACTTTGAACACTAGTTCTCTGATTAGAGCCTTGTTTGAATCCTGACGCCACAAGATCAGAGATGGTAGATAATAACAGGAAAATGGTCTCTTCATCCCTCCTTGGTCTCAAGAGCAACTTGACCTTCATCTTTTAAGATGGTTGAAATTTCCACCTGTCTTGAAGATTTATAGTCTCTCTGTTTTGAAGGTTGTTCTGATTTTTTTAGAATGGGAATAGTTATAGCTGTTGCAAAGGCTTGACAAACAGGTGCAGCCAAATAAGAGATTGAAGTTGAGTAGATTAACAGGATTGTGCCCTCTATTTAACTTGGCAGGGTTCAATTGGAACCATCAGAGCAATGGCTTTGACAGTGGCGTAGGAATGAATAACAGGAACAGGGAGAAGATCACAAAGAAACTGAAAGTTGAACTTTGCCTGGAAACAAATAAAAACTTGTTGAACAACTTAGTCTGTTCGACAACTCAAATAACAATCTTTTTTCCCTCCTGGTATTTCATTATCTATACTTTTGACTCTTAATTTTCCTGTAATGAAATCGAACAGAAAAGGGTTGGGTGGAGACCAACTGTGAGTGAGTCCTAAGTGCCACCAGAGCAATATCCTTGATCCTGAAGTTTTTCTCTTTAAAATAAGAATCAATATTTTTAAAATTATTATTTTTAGAACCATAGGCTTGGTAATGGTGGATCAGAACTGCGATTGCCTTGCTTTTTTTCCCCAATGTTGTTAGTAAATTTTGAGTGGGCCTCATCGGAGCAAGATGAGAACAGAATTTCGGACAAGAATTTATCATTGTAGTGACCCTGGAGAAAATGGGGAATGAATTTGGATGGCTCAGTGTAACCCATCTCCATTGTTGGAAAGAACTTTTAAAGTCTTAAAGCATGCTTCTTGATGCCATTTTTTTGGACAGAAAGTGAACTGAATTAGAACTAAAATGGACATTTAAGGTTCACTAGGACCTATTTTGAGATATTTAAGGCAAATTGGCACTACACTGAACAGACACTGCTTGCCAGTTAACAGTCCCAACTACTTCTGATCACATTTTTAATTTCTTGGGCTCATAATAAACAATGGATATACCTTTGAGCCTCCCTTAGCCTAGGTTTTGACTTGCACAAAAATTCGTCAGTACATTTTAAATGTGCCTGCCACTCCAGTTATAGGCTAAATGATTTAATAGATACACTTAAAAAGATCCTTATTGGAAACTTGCTTGTCAAAACAAACTTTCTTTTGTGGATCTTGCTTCCTTAACTCGGTTTTTTATTTTGTTTAGGCTCAGTCTTCCTTTCCTTTTTTCTTGATAGCTTTCCTCAACTTTCCTCTTTTCCTGAAGACTTACTGAGTAGATAAACAAAACCTAGAAATGTAAGAGACTAGCCAGAGCCAGGAGACAGTGTAATGTAAGAGTACAGATTCCAAAGTCAGAGGACTTGGGTTCAATTCCCACCTCTGACACTACTTTTATGACTTTGAGTGAAGTCACATCATTTCTTTGGGTCCCGGTTTCCTTCTCCATAAAATGAGTGGTTATATTGATTAGATAGCCTCTGAAATTCCTTACAACTTGGAATTTTTTGGTGTGAAAACAGGTGCTTTAAGAAGTCTGTCTTTTAGCTCTGGCAGGTATAGAGTTGGTTTTTTTTTTAATAGCCTGAGACTTAAAGAAGCTGCTGGATTCTTTCTCCTCCTAAGTTCTTGTTTTTAAAAATAACATATTGTTATAATCACTGTAAGTGTATAGCACTGTAGTCATTGCCCTTTACTGAAAGAGCCAGTTAGCTACTGGAAAGTATAGGGAATAAGTTTTTTCAAGGCAGTTGTCTTTGGATCCATTCCTCACCCTCTCTGCCCAAAAACAACACCAAAACCCTGAGTGGTAGTATATTGAGAAGGAGTATCCACCCTTCTTGTATCTTGCTCATCATATGGTTCCTGGAACTCAATTTTTCAGTACATTATATGTATTGTGTTAGTGTTTTATTAGTTATGTTTTTTTTTTTTAAATTGTGACCTTTCCAAAGGTTCTCTGTTTTCTGCAGTATAAATTTCTCTCTCTCTTCAAATGTGGGAACCAGAGTTGTCTTCCATGACGGGAAACATCTGAAATTATAAAAGATGTCTTGATCTACACCAACATCTCAGGAATATTTTTTTATATTGTTGTTTTAACAAAGAAAGGTGGGGATGGTGGTTTCAGATTAAAGAGTGACAACCTAAGAAGAAAGGGATAATTACTCTGCACATTGATGAAGCTCTGAGCACTTGTGAAATCTTTTCATGCTACGTACCAGTTCAGGGGCTTCCTCCTCCTCTGGCCCAATTTCTGGTCAGTCTTCCCTTGCTATGAGGAACATAGAATCTTAGAGATGGAAGAGACCTCAGTGATCTCCAAGTCAGTATTATCTGCTTCATCTATGAATGACTAGACATTTATTCATTTTAAAAATGTTCTCTTGTTTCTTTGGCACCTTTTTATTAACATAAAATTAATTTTTGAACATGTCCTTTTATATCCAGCAAACCATCTCTTATGATGAAGGCTGAAAAAAGAAAAAAAAGAAAAATTTAAGTAAGACCAATCAACACATGAGATTGCAAAGCCAACGTCCTAATGAAAGAAGTCAAAGGTAGAAGGTGGGAAAGCATTATAGTTCAAGCTCACAAGTTGGAACAGAGATTAGACTAGGGGGCAGGTTGAGTTTGTCTGGGCTCATAAATGCCTGATATACCAAGTAATATCTTCTGTAACAGATCCTTGTGTCTCCCACCTTACACTGATAGTATTCTTATAATTGTGAGGCAATTATTGTGTACTAAGCAACTTCAGAAAGAAACCCAAACTAGTAATCTCATAATTTCGAGCCCCCTTTTACATTTCATTGTGTTGGGCAACTAGGTGGTACAGTGGATAGAGCATTGGACTTGGAACCAGCAAGACTCATCTTCATGAGTTCAAATCTAGCCTCAGAAACTTACTAGCAATGTGACCCTGGGCAAGTTACTTAACCTTGTTTGCCTCAGTTTCCTCATATGTAAAGTGATCTGGTGAAGGAAATGGCAAACCACTCATGAAGAGTCAGATATGACTGAACAATAACAATGTACACTTAGATATGCATGCAACACCAAGATTTTACTGGAATGTATGTTTACAAGTCCCTGTGACCTTTTGGAAACATTGATTTTCATCTTTCTTTTAGTTTGATTTGTACATAATGCGAAGAACTGCTATGTTACAAATGTGTTAGGTGATACAACCAGAAACTTGCAACCATCTAGCCAAATATCTAGTCAGCTACATTCTATAACAGTACGGGAAAGGTAAAGAATGTAAACAGATTTGACTCTATGCTGTGTTTATATGGGTGTTGATGGGGATTTAGAAGGTGAATTAATAGGACTGGGCCATATGAGGTAGTGGTTGTGGTTGAGATAGGTCTATTATTTCTCTTCTTGCTTCAGAGTAGGAAAACATATTTTTAAAAGTAATAATTTTTGTCCAAAGGAAAAAAAAATACTGGTTTTTAACAAAGGTAATAGGCATTGTTGCCTGATTACTAGACGTAAGCCTTTGAGGAAGATTTTAGGACTCAGAGACAGTTACTGAACCTCTCATTGCCCCAGGTAACTTCTAGAACTATAAATTGCAGAGCAGGTGTTGATCTACATTGTTGGCTAGGTGGTGTAATAGATAGAGCACTGGATTTGGAATCAGGAAGACTCATTTTCATGAGTTCAAATCTGGACTCAGACACTTCCTAGCTGTGTGACCCTAGATGAGTCACTCAGTCCTGTTTGACTCAATTCCTTATCTGTAAAATGAGCTGGGGAAGGAAATGGCAAACCATTCCAGCATCTTTGCCAAGAAAACTACAAATGGAGTTATGGAGAGTCAGACATGACCGAAAAATGATTTAACAAAATAATCTATGTTGGTAGAGGGGGTTTCTTTAATTTGAGTTCCCTATACCAATTAAATTATAATGCTGGTTCATATGGAGCTTACAGTCTATTGGGATGCTGCCTACTCCATATGCAAATGATATATGCATAACTCTCATACAGAAGTGTATGGGGGTAGCTAGGTAGCACAGTGAATAGAGCACCAGCCCTAGAGTCAGGAGGACCTGAGTTCATATCTGGCCTCAGACACTTAACACTAGCCATGTGACCTTGGGTAAGTCACTTAACCTTAATTGCCCCCATCTTCCCCCCTCCAAAAAAAAAGTAAAAAAAAAAAAGTGTATGAAAGAGGTACAAAGAAAGTGTTAAGTGAGGTTGAGGTGTGTATATGTTGATCATAACTGATAGGAAACCAGGAAAGTCCTAATGGAGGAAGTAGCATTTAAGTTAACCTATGAAATATTGGTAGCGTTTCAAAAGAGAGTTCCTAGTATGGAGATAATGTAAGCAAATGTATGGAAGCTAGAAAGGATGCATTTGGAGGATAAAGAGTAGTTATGAGTTCAGAATACAATGGGAAGGAGTATGAGAAAAAATCTGGAATGATAAAATGGTTCCAGATTGGAAATGGTCATAAACATCAGACTGAGGAATTTGAATTTTATTTGAAAGTTATTTGGTAGGCATCAGGGGAACCACCGATGAGTTCTGAGCAAAAGAGAGACATGAAGAATATTAATTTGATAGCAGTAGATTGTAGACCAGAAGAGCCATTGTGAGGCTACTGGCAATAGAGAAGGGAATGGATATAAGAAAGATTGCAAAGGGGGCAGCTAGGTGGCACAGTCAATAGAGCACTGGCCCTGAAGTCAGGAAGACCTGAGTTCAAATCCAGCCCCAGACATTTACTAGCTGTGTGACCTTGGGCAAGTCACTTAACCCCAATTGCCTTGCCTTCCCCTCTTCAAAAAAAAAAGATTGCTGAGCCAGAGATGGCAGAAGTTGGTGAGGAAGAAGGAAGAATAAAAGGCAGCACAAGATACAAGACACATGAGATGGCAATAGTGAGACCAGTGACAGACTGACTGAAGGGTCAAGTCAACAAGTATTTATTAAGCACCTACTGTGGTAGGAATGCAAAGAAAGGCAAATAAAACACCACCTGTTAAAAAAAAAGAGAAGAAAACCAAAACTTGTCCTGCTCCCCAGGACCTGACAGTCAACATGCAAACAACTATATACAGACAAGACATAGGCAGGATAAAACAAGACCAAGGAAGATTTGGGAAGGCTTCTTAAATACTGCCTTTTTTTTAATGAGGCATTTGGAGTTAAGTGACTTGCCCAGGATCATACAGCTAGTAAGTGTCAAGTATCTGGTCAGAGGCTGTATTTGAACTTAGCTCCTCCTGACTTCAGGGTCGGTGCTCTATCTACTGTGCCACCTAGCCTCCCCTGGAAAGGCTTCTTGAAGAAGGTTTGTCTTTAGATGACTCTGAAGGGAGGTCAGGAAAGCTAGGAGACTGAGATGGGAAGGAGAGAGTTAGAGGCTTGGGGGTGGGGGCGGGGGCAGCCAGTAAACATGCTTGAGTTGGGAGACAAGTGACTTGTGCTCAGAGCAGTAAAGGAGGCTAGAGTTAGTAGGAGAAAATCCAGCATGGTGAAGACTGAAAGTGAGACAAGACTGGGAGAGGTAAGAGTGCAGCCTGTTTGGAAGTTTGTGGCAAGATCACTTTGCATGTAATGGAAAACCAAAGCTACTGTTGTGGAGGGCTATTAATGGTTTATCACTTACACTTGGGCAATGTAACAACAGAGGAGCAAACAGTATTACCAAAGAGTTTACTGAGGCAGTGTTCAGAGATAAGCAGATCCACAAAGGGAGCCCCAAGGAACAAGAAGTGTTCATCCTCAGCCAGCATTGAGAGTAGGAAACAGTGACTAAAGGGATTATACTATTTTAGAATTCATAATAGATAAAGTAGGGCCTACACTTTAACCTTTAATAGAGCATTGGCACAGTGGATAGAGTCCTGGTCCTGGAGTCGGAAACACTCATCTTCCTGAGTTCAAATCTGGCCTCAGACACTTACTAGCTGTGTGACCCCGGGCAAGTCACTTAACCCTGTTTGCGTCAGTTTCCTCATCCGTAAAATGAGCTTGAGAAGGAAATGGCAAACCACTCTAGTATCTTTGCCAAGAAAACTCCAGATGGGGTCACAAAAAAATCAAAAATGACTGAAAATTGTCTAAGCAACAACAGACTTAGGAACTAGAAAGGACTATAGAGGTAGATGAGAAAATGAGGCTCAGATAGGTTCAGTGAATTACCTAGGGCCACTGAACCAAGATACCTCAGAATCAGGACTTAAATGTAGATCTTCCCATTGTCCAGGACAGTTCTTTATGCACTGTCTTCCCTAATTCAGAGAAATGATAAATGAGATTCTTTGCTTTGAGACTTAAGGCCCAAGAGTATTTGACTTGTAAAAGTGAGGTCAATATGCAAACCAGAATGGGATAGGTCAGTCCTCAGGGTCTTTTCTTTGTTGTACTCACTACACCACTGGGCCAGAAACTGAAGATTTTCAATAGAGTTTTAGAAAAAGTCAAGAGAGTGATGAACTCAGACATGCACGGCCTTTCATCCCAGGGTCACCAATTCGGAGCCAAACCAGGAGAGTTATTACAGAATAGCTTTACCTCCTGCTGACTATTTGGCTGGTGGGAAATGACTTTCATGCTCTGGGTTCCTTTCTGGACATTTGGCAACCCTCCTCCCTGGTGCAGTATCCCAGCAGGAGATTAAAGGGAAGCTGGCTGACTCTGTCTGGGGTTATACTGTTGGTTAAAAAAAAAAGAAGTGGGGGGAAAAGCAAGGTGAATGTAGTCCTAGCAGCCTTGTCCTTCAGGGGACAAGGGTCTTGGACTTGTAGAAGATATTTCTAGGGTGAAGAGGGTACAATCTCTGAGAAGGGACAGCCTGAAGATGCCTTGCTTTGTGCCAGTGACCATGAACCTGATCCTCTGATTTATAAGACTGAAATTGCCTGTAGCTGAAATGTGAAACCTCATAACAGAGGCTGATTCTATGAGGTTGACAGTTGTGGGCAGGTAGAGGTGACTGTCAGTATTACCTTTGGTTACACAGAGAAGGGCCCGATATAATGGAAATTACTCCTCTGCATTTGAGGGAATTTTTGTTGAGGTTTGCTTTGGACTTTTGGATCATAGTGACACTGAAATTTATACGATGCTTTAGTGCCTTACAAAGAAGGAAACTCTGGTGTAGCTAGGTTAAGTGACCTGTCCATGGTCTCACAGCTAGAGTCATAAATTTAAAATTGAAAGGGATGTTGGAGGTCATGTAGCCTGGTCTCTTTATTTTATAGATGAAGAAACTGAGTCTCTGAGAGGTGGATTCAATTACCAAAGGTTACACAGGTAGTAAGCAGCAGGACCAGGGTCTGAACTTAGGTCTTCAGACCCCAGATAGATCTAGCATCCTTTCCAATGCGTCAGGCACCCTTCTGTAATCAGAAGCAGAATTTGACCTATGTCTGATTTCTACTCTAAACTGTATCAATTGTGTGGTGTTGGCTCTGAAGTGACGCAGCTAGGTGGCACAGTGGATAGAGCACCAAACTGGAAGTCTGGAAGACCTGAGTTTAAATCTAACCTCAGATACTTACTATCTGTGTGACCCTGGGCAAGTCACCCTGTTTGCCTTAGTTTCCTCACCTGTTAAATGAACTGGAGAAGGGAATGGCTCCAGTATCTTTGCCAAGAAAACCTCAAATGGGGTCATAAAGAGTTGGACACAATTGAAAACAACTCAACAACAAAAATAATACATATGCATCCACATATGTAATACTGACAGTCACCTCTACCTGCCCACAACTGTCAACCTGATAGAATCAGCCTCTGTTATGAGGTTTTAATGTTCCATCCAGGTTTAAATCTATTATTCTGTGACACTATAGATCACATCATTCTAATACTTAGGGAATTGATCTTTTTTTCCCCTTCTAATTCACAACACTCAATTTTATTGAAAATATTTGTGCACAGTACATGAGAAATAACATGACATTTTCTGTATAAGAAATCTATTAAAAATAAGTACCACAAATGACAGATTCCTGGATATTAGCAATAACTAATAAGAAAAAGTAAGTTATAGATCACTTACTCATTGACAGAACCAAGTTTCAGGGTGGGCATTTGGGGCACATTTATGGTTTCCTAGTCATACTTCTTTGTTTTGGTGTGAAGTATCACTTAGTTCAAGGTGCATGCAGCAGGAATGGATGTGACCTGAAGGTCTGGCTGATCTCATTTATTATGACCAATCCATGTAGACCTACAAGAAACAGAGAGTATGGAAATATTGGTATCTTATGCTCGAAAGGCAGCTTTCACAAACTTTGGTGATCTGGATCTTCAGGTTGAACGTGTGCAAACACAGCCATGTTTAGTGCTACAAAGTTATAAAAGGATGGTTAAAAATAGATGTTAAATAATGAGGGAACAATGATAGCTTAGTAGGCAAATGACATCCTATTTCATGGTAGAGGCTATTATTCTTAAAACCACTCATTTCTAGGACAAAGTTTAAGGGTATGCTATTTTATGTTTTTTTTTAAATAGTATTTTTTCCCCAATTACATGTAAAGACAATTTTTAACATTCACTTTTTTTGAAATTTTGAGTTCCAAATTTTCTCCTTCCCCTCCCTCCTTCCTAAAATGGTAAGCAATTTGATATAGGTTATTTCTGTGTAATCATATAAAATATATTTCCATACTAGTCATATTGTAAAAGAAGTAAGAAAATAAAAAGGGAAAAAAAACCACAAAAAATAATGTGAAAATAGTATGCTTCAATCTGCATTCAGACTCCATCAGTTCTTTCTCTGGATGTGGATAGCATCATGAGTCCTTTGGTATTGTCTTAGACCATTGTATTGCCAAGAAGAGCTAAGTCATTCATAGTTGATCATTGCACAATGTTGTTGCTATTGTGTACTGTGTTCTCCTGGTTCTGCTCACTTCATTTTCCATCAGTTCATGTAAGTCTTCCTAGGTTTTTCTGAAATCTGCCTGTTCATCATTTCTTATAGCACAATAGTATTCCATTATATTCATATATCACAACTTGTTCAGTCATGCCCCTGTTGGTGGGCATCCCCTCAATTTCTAATTCTTTGCCACCACAAAAAGAGATGCTATATATATATATTTGTACATGTAAGTCCTTTTCCCTTTTTTGTGATCTTTTTGGGATATAGAGCTAGTAGTGGTAGGGATATGTTATTTCTTTTTTTTAAGGGGGAAGGTGAGGCAGTTGGAGTTAAGTGACTTGCCCAAGGTCACACATCTAGTTAAGTGTCAAATGTCTGAGGCTGGATTTGAACTCAAGTCCTCCTGACTCCAGAACTAGTGCTCTATTGACTATGTCACCTAGCTGCCCCCCCTTTCTTCCTCAAAATTTTATTTTAGACTCAAATCCCAGAACACGAATAGAGAATAGAAAAAAGAAACAAAAACATATTAGAAACTTTAATATTGGAACTTAAATACAAAGTTAGAAATAAAAGCATGTCATGTACATAGAAGAACATAAGAGAGGGTGAAAAGGGGTGTGATATTTTTGCATGATCATATATAATTATGATCTTTATTCCAAATATGAAATTTATATGCTATCTGTTAAAGTTCTACTCCAAAACCTCACTAATACATAGAGATCACCCTGGATTTTCAGACTACCAGATTCTAATAATACATATGCATTCACATATGTAGCAGCTGGGTGGTGTTTTGGATAGGCTGCCCCACCAGAAGTCAGGAAGACCTGAATTTAAATCTGGCTTCAGACACTTACTAGCTGTATGACCCTGGGCAAGTCACTTAACTCTGTTTGCCTCAGTTTCCTCATGTATAAAATGAGCTAGAGTAGGAAATGACAAACTACTCCAGTATCTTTGCCAAGAAAATCCCAAATGGGGCCACAAATATGGACACAACTGAAATGAACAACAGCAACAATACACATACATTTGCATACCCTCATATGCAGTGCATGTGTGCATGCACATTCACATATGCATACATATCTACATGCACACATACATCTATACATGTATACATATTCATATACATACATATAATATACATATGTACCATATACACTTAATATACAGATCATTCCAAAAGTCTTGGTGCAACAATAAAATGTGTGTGTATACATACATATATATGTATACATATATATATTATACATATGTAATCCATGATGCATGGCACATTTAATAGATGTGTTTTCAACATAATAAAGCATAATGTTGCATATGCTTTCTTAAGATCTCACTTGGTTGGTATCGGCTTTGTGAGTTCATGGTTGTGCTGGTCAGTCAGTGACATTTCCTGAGCTCATAGTCTGTACAGAATACCCAGTTAAATTCTGTAGGAAGTAATGGAAACAGGGAAGCAACATGGTACAATGGAAAAAGCATACAATTGATTTAGAATCAGGGGTTGAGTTTGAGGTGTCTGGCCAGCCAGAGTCACGGTGAAGAAATAATAACCGAGTTAACAGTATCAAGTTTAAGACTAGGTAGTAACACAGTTTTGTTTTCTGTTCTCAATTTCCTTTTTTTTTCTTCACATTTTCTTGATAGACTAAAGTTGCCTGAGTACTTACCCTTTAGTAAGTTGAATGACCGTAAGCCAGTTCAATGAATGAAAATGAGTCCCATCTGTGGTAGTTAGGACTACCCTTAGTAAAGTTTCACGCACTAGCCTCTGATAATTTTCTGTGATATCCTCTGTTGAACAGAATCTTTGGCTATCCTGTTTTGTGTTTGGTCGTTGGTACCCATCCTGCCCATATCTTTCAGAGTGTACTTTCAGGTGATGAAATGGATAGAGTGCCCTGCCTAGAGTCAGGAGACTCATCTTCATGAGTTCAAATCTGGTCTCAGACACTTACTAGCTATGTGACCCTGAGGAAACCACTTAACCCTGTTTGCCTCAGTTTCCTCATCTGTAAAATGAGTTGGAGAAGGAAATGGCAAATCACTGTAGTATCTTTACCATGAAAACATCAAATGGGGTCATGAAGCATGTGACATGACTGAAATTTTTTGAAACACAGAGCAGTCATTATACATAAGTTACAATCATTTTAATAAAGCCACAATATGAAGGACTGATTCATGAGAATGACAACTAAGTTGTCCTCTGGCCTCTCCCTCTCTTCCTCCCCCTCCTCATTCCCTGAAGAAGAATACATTGGTCTGAGAGGTTAGCTTGAGTCATTTTAACACAATCATGCTGTGTGGAGATATGTTTGTTTTTCCCTACAGTCCTGTGGGTTAGGGGAGGTAATTGAGTGTCAAAAGACCCCCTGCCAGGAGCCAGTTTGCATGAGGAAGTGAAAGTAAGCCAGAGATAGTTAATTGCATTAACACATGACTGTATGGAACTAGCTCTGTTTAATTGTATAAGTACAATGTGAAAAGCAAGATACGCTGCTATTAACTGAGAGTAGGTATACCCCAGAGGTTGCTGCTGAAGAGAAATGTGCAGTACTCCATGTTGAGAAATGACTTTAAATCACTGCTTAAAGATCTTGTTAGATGCCATTAAAATGTTTTGCTTTTTTTGTTCTGAAAGTGATGCAAATGATTTTAGCAAAGAACTCAGCTAGAAAATCCATCTGTAAAAGTATGAAGGAAACTGTCATCATTTCTAGGGAGATGTTAAAATTTGTGTTCTGATCAATATGCAGCCGACTCTAACTGCTAGAAACATGTGGGCAGAAAGAGTTCTCTTTTCTCCAACAGAGGTTCTCAAACTTATTTGGTCTATTGCCCCCTTTAAAAAAATTACTCAGTACCTCCCTGGAAATCTACTTGCTTGAATTATTTATTTTTTTAAAATTTGTGTTATTTCAAAAAAAAAATTAAAAAGATGCAGCTTAAATTTAATAATTTATTGTAAATTTGTGGGTTTTTTCCTGCATTGAAATATTGACAATGCAATATTGTGTCATGTAACCATATAGGATTGTATTGTAAACAAGCCATTACGTGTATATATTCCTGCAGATGCCCTCTTGACTTCCTGACAATGTGTAACACGCTTCTGCCAATACTTGCTTGTTAAGCCCCATCAGTGGACTTGACCACTGATGGTTATAACTTGCATTTTGTGTGTTTATTTGGAAAATAATATGATTACTACGACTTTAACTCTGTTACACAATGGATGAAACACGTATGAATTTTTCAAAATGTTCTTCTCTTCTTTTGCTTCCACTGCCCCCTTTTTTTCATTCATTGTCCCCCAGTTGCACCTGAGGCTACTGCCCCTTTCCCCTCCATTGTCCAGTGCCCTCCAGTGAACAATATCACTTGCTTTGGGAACCTATGCTTAATCCTTGTGTCAACTGGGGCTACTAGATCTTGAAGGTTAAATCTTTTTTTTGTTGTTGCCTTTTTTGGAGGGAGGAAGGCAGAGCAATTGAGGTTAAGTGACTTGCCAAAGGTCACATGGCTAGTAAATGTTTTGAACTCAGGTCCTCCTGACTCCAAGGCCAGTGCTCTATTCACTGTGCCACCTAACCACCCCAGGTAAAATCTTAATAAATGGCTCTACACACGTACTCCCTCCCCCTTGGAAAAACCTTGGGATCATCCTAAATTTGACTTCTTTCTAGTTGTTGCCTATGGATAGTCAATCCCCTGAAAGAAAGGATGCCAACAAGCATTTGAATATAGAGAAAATTAATTTTCTTGCATTTATTTAGTACTTTAAGATTTCCAAAATACTTATATTGTCTCACTTGATCATCACAACAATTCTGTGAGGGAGGTGCTGATACCCCCATTTTACAGATGAGAAAACAGAGAGAAAAGAGAGAGAGAGAGAGAGAGAGAAAGGGAGAGAGAGAGAGATTGTTTAAATAAAAAATAAATTGAAAAAATAAAAACAAGTAACTAGATAGAGCACAAAGCCTGGAGTAAAAAAGATCTGAGTTCAAATTCAGTCTCAGGTACTTGCTGTATAACCTTGGGTAAGTCACTTAACCTCTGTTTGCCTTTGTGTCTTCAACTATAAAATGGGGATAATAATAGCACTTACCTCCCAGGGTCATTGGGAGTATAAAATGGGAGAATATTTGTAAAAAGCTTTAGCGCAGTGCCTGGAATATAGTTGGTGCTATATAAATGCTTATTCCCTTTCCCTTCCCTTCCTCCTTAAATGATTTGCGCAAGGTTCTTTAGCCAATATGTATGAGAAGCAGGATTTGATCTCAGGTCTTCTGACTCCAACTTTAGCACTCTTTTTGCTATGCCACCTACCTAACACTAGAGTAAATTTATCATAAACAATATAATGATTAAAAAACAGGACTCAAATTCGAAGGCAGGTATCAAGAGAATAATACCATTTCTCTCTTGCTTCCCATAAGAGATCAGTTTTCATACCTGCAGAACCAAAGGCACTTGCATAAAGGCAATGGGTCTAGGTCTCACCACTTATTTCCTTACCTTAGAGAGTTTGCTCCCTCCATTCTGTCATTTTCATATGACTGGTCCATTCCCAACTCTTAGCTTCTGGGTCCCACAGCCCTGCTTTCTACCTCATTTCCTTAAATTTCTTAATTTCCTTGGCTTCCTTCAAGACTCGGTTTAAAGTCCACCTTCTGCTGGTTCTTCTAATTGCTACCACCTTCCTTCTAAGATTGTCTTCCATTTGTTCTGTATGTATCTTGTAAGGACCTAGTTATTCATATATCGGTTGCTTTCCTGATTAGAAGGTAAGTTCCTTGAGGAAAGAGGTTCTGTTTTTGCCTTTTTTTGATTCCCCAAGGCTTAGAGCAATGCCTGGAAAATAGCAGGTGCTTAATAAATGCTTCCTGACTGACGATTGAATAAAATGCAAATGGAAACAGCTCAGGGATTTCAAGGCACATCCGCCAAATTGGCAAAGATGATAAGACATAAGCAATTAGGGACTGTAACTGTTAAAGGGATGCCACTCTGATATCAGACCAGAAATCTGGGTAAAAACAATTTGGGATCATTCAATAGAGGTCACAAAACTGTGCAAACCCTTTCCTCTAGGGGATTTTATGAAGAGGCATAACCCCAGAGGAAGTCAAAAATAGAAGTAAAGGTCCCCTATATACTAAATATTCATAGCAGCAGCTTTTGTGTTAGCAAAAAGCAAACAAAACAAAACTGGAAACAAAATGAATTCTCATTAATTGGGGAATCTGCTAAACAAACTGTTATATTTAACACAATGACCAACATAAGGAATTTCAAGAAACATGAGATTGGTTATATAAATTGAAATGAGCAGATTAGACATAATGCCAACATATTTAAGTAGGCAACAAAGCTGCCAGTTGGCACCAGTCCCCATCCCAGTGCACCATCTGGGGGTGGCCTGATATGAATCTGGCACCTCCTCTTGCCATGGTGCACAGCCTCTCCCTGAATCTATACTTTAGGATTGTCAATAGGCTAGTGAAAAGGAGTAGACTTGTGATATTATTAGTATGGAGAAATCCCGGTTGAGGAAATCCCCTCTACCAATTCAGGTTGGCACTTGTTCTGCAATTCATTAAGTTAGAGAGTATCCCTGGGGGCATGTAGAAGTTATGTGATGAATAATAACTTGGAAATTCTGGCAGTGATATGATGCCAGAAATCATATTTCTGGAGCAATACAAGTTTATCTAGGCAGGACTTAATATCTATTTTTTTCTATTATATTGCTAGGGAGGTAATGTGATAATGGTTAAAAGACCACTGGACAAAAAGAAAAGGGATTTAGATTTACATCTAGATCTAGGTGCTATTCCCAGCTCAACTACTAACTAGCTATATGACCTTTGTATGATGGACACAACTGCTTTCACCTGGTTTAAAAAACCCCCAAACATTGTAAGGTGAAGAAGGTGGGCAAATGCTAAAGTCTAGAAGACTCATAACCTCTCTCAAATCTGGAAAGCTTACAGAGCCTCTCCCTCCTTCCCCCCTCCCCGCACCTTAGGCTTACGGGTGGGGGTGGGAGAGGAATTGAATCCAGTATATATTATCTAATTATCTTTAGTTCTGATTTTATGTCATACTTCTAACACCAAACTTGGTTAAAGAATTGCTGCCCTCAAAAAATGTAATTACTCAGTAAAAAATTTCTCTTACTTGCATAACCTGTGACCTTTATCTACTATCTATTTTTATTTATAGCCGACATTCTGTCAAATTCCAATTCATTTCTCATCTTCATATAAAATGATGGCATTTTTCTATTAAAATGCATGGTCTGAGAAAATTAGATGATGCATATTGATCCAAAAGATAAGAATCATCACCACAAAGCTTCTCTTGGCCTTATTTCTCTCCCTCCAGCCCCTTCACCCCTCCCCACCACTTCCTATCCTTGTTAATTTTACAAAGGACACTGAAAAAAGAGCAGACCTTTGGGTATGCTGGAGCCGTAGAAATGTTATGTCTCATTGTTTTACAGTAAAACATATTAGAACACATGGGTGTCATTTATGTCTTGCCATCTATTATCTGCGTAGAACTGTATCTGAATCATTTCCTGTTAGGGAATAAAATCAAGAACCGAGCAGGCTTGTTTAGTCTGGGCACTGGGGAGTTTGGTATAGCTAATGTGTTCCAGAAGGTTAACCACTGTGAACTCCCTTGCCTGAGCTATTTCCTTGGGTGACTAGGATACAGCCCTCAGCATTTTCATTCAGGTAACAGGTCATTGCTCTTGTTCCACCCAATGTGAAAGAGGTCTGTCCGTTCTCAGGTGAGAGATTTCAAGGGCGTACAAACTTTCCAAACAGGCCCCAGGAGGGGAAAGGAAAAAGGGAACTGGTTTGTGTACTTCATACTGATGACTTCTTTTACGAAAAATAAAGATGTTCTATTTATGTTTTATGTGGGTTCATTTCCAGAAACTTCATTTTTGTGTCCCCATAAAACACATAAATGGGCACTGAATGGATTCATAACTCATTCTCCTCTCTGTGACAAAATGGTTTGTTTTCAAGCTGCCTCTGTTTCCCAACAAAAGCAAGTAATAGTTTGTTGATGCTATTTGTTGGTTGGTTTGGGCTTCCTGGGAAGATGTGAACTTCATTTTATGATTGTTAGGAACCATCCCAAGCTAAGAGTTGGATTCAGCTCTTTGTCTTGGAATTCTCTGATTAGTGAGGTCACAGCTATTTCTAAATATTGGGATTTCTGAAGCATAGAGTTAACAGCTTTTCTACAGGGAGTTAGGTGGTACAAGAGAGCGCTGGGATTGGAGTCAGGAGGACCTGAGTTCAAATGTGACCTCAGACACTTACTAGCTGTGTGACCCTGGGGAAGTCATTTAACTTCATTTTGCCTCAGTTTCTTCATCTGTCAAATGAGCTGGAGAAGGAAATGGCAAACCACTCCAGTATCTGCCAAGAAAACCCCAAATGAAAAACCCCCAAGAAAACCAAGAATCAGACAAAACTGGAACAACTGAAAACAAAACAGTTTTTCTGTTGCCCTGAATCACTTATGCCTTCTGTAAGGCATACTCCTGCTTTCTAAAGTATTTGGACTCTCACATTTCTGGATACTGCTTGTTCCTGGACGTTTCTTTTTAAAAAAACATTCTCTACATCCCTTTTCCTTCCCCCAACTCCTTTTCTTTTAGAGGAAAGGAGGGTGTTGTAATTTTAGGATAAAGCACATAAAAATATCTAAAAAAAGATCCTTTGGAGGAGTTTGAAGCTACTTCAAGTAAGGACCCCTTGTCCTTTACAAGAATGCAGCAGTCAGTGTAATGAATAGAGAAAAAAAAAAGAACCACTTAATGAAATTTCTCTTTTATTTAAGCTGTGTCTTTTCAAAGTAGGTGAACTAAATTGCAGAATGACCTGATCATTCATTACAACAGTCTTCATGGCCGGCACAGATCACTCTAACCTAATTGATCTTGTGACCATCTGCATCAATTATTAGGACTGCTTACATGAACAGATTGGAATAGTCAAGGACTGTTCATTTACTTTACTTAGGGAACATTGAAACTGTTTCCTGAGGCTAATTCTTCATCTGTTTTATGCACCCATTGTTGGGTGCTAGTTTTAGTTAGTTATGTGAAGCAACAAATTAACACAGCTGATTTTTGTTTGTATCTTCTGGAAGCAGCAGAATTTCTATATGTTCTTTTAGTCTCTCTCTTAAAATATTTTTAAAATTAAATTTAGTTATTTTCAGTTTTCAACATTCACTTCCACAAGATTGTGTATTTCAGATTTTCTCTACATCTCTCTCCTTCTTTCCACCCCAGGACAGTGTACATTCTGATTACCCTTTCTTCCAATCTCTCTTCCTTTCTATCATCCTCTCCTGCCCCTTCTCTTCTCCCATGCCTTCTATTTTCATGTAGGGCAAGAGAGATGTCTATACCCCATTGCCTATATATCTTATTTCCCAGTTGCATGTAAAAACAATTTTTAACATTCATTTTTTAAAGCTTTGAGTTCCACATTCTCTTCCTTCCTCCCTACACACCCACTGTCATTGCGAAGGTAAGCAATTTGACATAGTTTATACATGCTTTTAGTCTCTGTTGCTATGTTATAGCCACACCATCCAAGTTAACTTGATAAAGTGGTAGTATTTTATTACATATTTTTTATGTACATATTTTTTCTGTAGGAAAATGAACTTAAAGTGATTCTTTGATTTTGGGAAATCATTAATTCAGTTAGGAAGAACTGAATGCAGGATAAAACCTGGACAACTAGGATGTTTCTCATTCATATAATGAAAAATAATACAACTGAACCCCATCCTGGTATCTATTATCTGCATATTAGGTGCAGGTTTTTTTTTCTTGGAGGGGGATGGAGGAAGAGAGAGGACTTCTTTTATCTACATAATTGATCCAAAGTTCTTAACTTACTATCCATATTACGCATAAAAACAAGGGAAGAATTAAGACAACATGAAATATAAATATCTAGTTTTTGCTTATGGAGAGTTGAAATATTTCTTTTTAGGAGTCCTTCTATTGTGGAAACTTATTTGGAGGTCTTTGGGGGAGAAGGGGAAAGCTAAAAATTTTGCAGTGTTCTATGATTGGGAGGTCATTTGTTAAAGAATTATTGGGAGTTGGAGGCAGTGAAGGCCATTGAAAGAATTTTGAATTTGCAGTGAGAAAACCTGGGTTGGTTCGAAGCCTGTCTTTGACTCTTTAATTCTTGAGTGACCTTGGGGAAATTCTTTCTCTGAGTTTCAGTTTCTTCATTTAGAAAATAATTGAATTTGACCAGATGACCTTTGAGGTCTTTTCCCAACTCTGATCCTATGATTATTTGAACAATACAAAGATTTTGTGGTTATCTATAGCTTATTTGTTTTCTTTTTTGGAGGGGGAAAGGCAGGGCAATTGGGGTTAAATGACTTGCCCAAGGTCACATGGCTTATTTGCTTTCTTGAAAACACAAATGAGATAATTTTTAAAGGTATGATTTTAAAGCAAAATCAGATATTTTGACTATGTAGTTGCCTCCAGAATGTCAGCATTAGCGATTCAGAGTTTAGTCTTCTGCTGATGTTCTTAGAGTAGACTTAACAATTCAGGTTTAGGGTATCTGCAATATGAAACTGCCTTGCCATTGGAAATGCTACCTTGGCTCAGTTTTTATCAGATGTTAGAACAAAATTGTTCAACCATCTTTCACCTTCTATCTGTACCTGAAGATTGTGAAAACTTTATGTGGCACTCACCATCTGGTAGTGAGATTTTGCCAAATTGAGGGAGGAGTTGATTTGATAGAACAAATACCAGCTTGTTTTACTCTACTAGTCCCTTTAGGGGGGAAAAAAACCAAAGCTATTGGAGTATTTTTCTGGTAATATCTTACTTATTTCAAGTGCTCTTATTCCACAACCTCATTTATGCAGAACACAGCTGAGAACCAAGAAGTGAGTATAGAAAAAGTCCTTGAGAGCTGAAATTGATGTCACAAAGCCAATGCTTCAAAACTCATATACTTCACTTGTAAAACAGGACCTCACTCAAAACCTATTATTCTTTCCTTACACGCTATTCATAACCAAGCTCAATTATCTCGTTTCCTAGCCCACAAGAGATTGAAAAAGGACATTGCCATTCTAATTTAGCAGCAGGATTATTTAAAGGCTGACCTCAAGAGAAGGAATAGAAAAACCATCAAAAGGAAATGCAAACATGCCAATTTAGTGGCATGTATTAAGAACCTACTGTGTTCCAAATTCCACTAAGCTCTAGAGATAGGAAGATAAAAGAGAGTCAGTCCTGGCCTGTGAGGATCTTACGTTCTGGGTCCATTCAATATAGAGACAAAATAAATAGATGCATTTTTGAGTTAAACTTTGTTCAGTGTGCAGAGCTGTTAACATTTTTAAATGATTGCCATTAAAATAATTTAAAAATTTTTGCATCTGAAGGAGTTTGCTTTCAACTTATTTTCAAAATACACTAAGAGTGGAATGTTTCATTATGCTGTAAGAAATATTGTTTGAAGAAATGTTAGAAAGACTTGCTGTTTTCTTGATGGTCAAACTGGGGCAGAATTTGTAAGTTTGGGGCCAGAGTATTTGGAGAATTTTGTTTCTCTTTTGAACCTGTTTTGGGAGCCTATAAGAATATTCTTCATCCTATAAATACTGCATTTATCCTGTCTGTTAACCATCCCTGCATTCTTTTCATTATACCCCTCAGCTACTATCCTTGTTAATTAGTTTAAGAGATTATATAACACATTGTCAGTTGTCCTTAAAAGCACAAATTTATTTGAATAAGTACTTAAATACTAATTATAAAGAATGATAACCTATGTGTGTATTTATTATACATATATATGTATGTATATATATGTGTGTGTGTGTGTGTGTGTGTGTGTGTATGTGTGTGTATGTGTATATCTATGTATATAACCTAGGTCTAGGAAATAGATTAAATCTGGTTTTTGAGTTCTTCAAAGAGACTAACTCCTTTTTTTTTTATTACTTTTTGTCTACTTTGAGTCTATCCCAACAAAAATCTGGGACTCAATTGAATATAATAACGAGAAATAATAATAATAATATTTCTATAGTGATCTAAGGATAGACAGCCAGGTGGCGCAGTGAATAGAGTGCTGGGCCTGGAGACAGGAAGACTCATCTTCTTGAATTAAAATTTGGCTCCAGATTCTTACTAGTTGTATGACCCTGGGTAAGTCACTTAACCCAGTTTGATTCATCTGTCAAATGAGCTGGAGAAGGAAATGGTAAACCATTCTAGTATCTCTTCCAGGAAAATCCCAAATGGAGTCACAAAGAGTTGGATACAACTGCAAAAATGATAAAACCACAAAAGTGCTTTAAGCTTTACAAAACATTTTACAAATATCTCATTTTATCATCAAGAGAACCTGGGAAGTAGTGGTAGTAGCAGTAGTAGTGGTAGTCATCATCGTCGTCATTGTAGTAGTAGTAGTAATAGAAGAAGAAGTAGTAGTCGTAGTAGTGGTAGTAGTAATAGGTAGTGGTAGTAGTAGTAGGTAGTGGTGGTAGTAGTAGTAGTAGAAGTAATAATCATAGTAGTAGTAGTAGTAATGGTAGTAGTAGTGGGTAGTGGTAGTAGTAGTAGTAGCAGTAGAAGTAGTAGTCGTAGTAATGGTAGTAGTAGTAGAAGTGGTAGTGGTAGTAGTAGTAGTGGTAGTAGTAGTAGTAGTGGTAGTAGTAATAGTAGAAGTAGTAGTTGTAGTAGTGGTAGTAGTAGTGATTATAGTGGTGGTGGTAGCAGTAACAGTAGTAGCAGTAGTAACAGTAATAGTAGTAATAATAGTAATTGTAGTAATAATAGTAGCCATAGTAAGACCAACTAATATTTGTAAATCGCTTATGATATACCAGGCTCTGTGCTAAATGCTTTACAATTATCTTATTTAATCCTCACAACAATCCTGGGAAGAAATACTTTATGAGATTTAGGGAAGCTAAGGCAGATAGCGGTTAAGCGACTTGCTCAGGGTCACATAGCTAGTAAGTATCTGAGGACTAATTTGAACTCAGTTCTTCTTGACCCAAGGCCCAGCATTCTATCCACTGGGCCATCTAGGCTACTTCTCTATCTATACTTGGTGAATATGGAAGAAAGGAGCACCTTTCCTCTCCCAACTCATATAGCCCATTATTTCCCTTGTGTTTTTTGATAACTTCTCTCCTGAAGGCATTTTATATACTGACTTATTGTCTAGTGATAGTGGTGGTAGTAGTGATATAGAGGTGGTCCTGAGCTTCCAAATATTTTGACAGCAGAGTATAATCTCTGGCAGATCCTGCTAAGATGGAAAGGCTTGTGAAGATGAACCTTGTGAGGGGCACTGTCCTTCACTGGAGGAAAAAACTAGCTAAGTTCCTAGAAGATCGTCAGCAGGATACCTCCAGGATTACAAGATTTTTGTGTGTGTCACTGAAATGCTTAAAAACTGGCTGGTAGGAATAGTATGCTGTAGTGAGCAGTGCTGGAGATGGAGTCAGGAAGACCTGGGTTTCAATCCTGCCTCAGATACTCGCTGTAGGACCCTGTACAAGATACTTAATTTTCCTAAGCCTCAGTTTCACCAGCAAATGAAGAGGTTGTATTTGATTTCCCACTGAGGACCTTTCTAACACTCTAAATCTAATGGTATAGTGGATATAATGTGCATCAATGAAGGTAGTTTCCACACCAACAGAATCACAGATCCTTTAAATATTATAACATCTTGACAATTGCATGTTGCCATGCTCAGTTTGTGTTCCATTATAAATGCTAGATCATCATCTGAGTATAGAGTTAGACTTTAATTTTATTTGTATACTTTGATAATGCTCCTTAAGTATCCTACCAAATGATGCCATGTATGAAAAACACTATTAAATGTAAACTATTATTATGATTGTCATTGTTATTATTCTTACCCTGTAGTTTTCACTGATATACTTTACTTTTTAGATTATTTCTACCTATTTTTCCCTGTCTCTATAAAATCTTTTTGGATTCAAATTCCCTAAAAATTATACCTTAGTCCATTTCTATCCTATTTCCTAACACAATGCCTGGCACGTAGTAGAGGCTTAATTATTGTTTGTTGGTGGATTTGGTTGATTTAGAAACCACATGATAAATCAGTGATAGAGTTTATAGCAGTTTGAGCTTGGCTCTTGGTCTACTTTAAGTTTGCCTTCCATCCCCCTCCTTTGTTTTTCTTGGAGTACTGAATCTCTTATGTTGCTGATTTAGAGCTAATTAACATTTTAAATCCGTGTGTTGTGTGGTTCTGGAAGCTGCTTATTACATTACATGGGTGTCCCTGGCCAAAGAGATGTTTAATATGAGAAATAATCACATTGCAGTGAAATACAGATGTATCTTTTCAGTGAGTTAATAAGTGAATTAAATGATGGTGATATGAGACCTTGAGCCAAGTGGTTATGGAGCATCTTTAGTGCATTCTCAGAGTAAGAACTGAAACTTTTTCTGTGTACATCATATCTTCTTAAAAGAAATGTTTTCTCCTCCTAGATGGTAATAATAACCATCTACATGTTCTATGACAGTACAGGCACTGCTCGGTAAAGTTTGCTTCTAGTCTTCTGACTGATCCCCTAAAGCAGCAGTTCTCAACCTTCCTAATGCTGTGACCCTTTAATACTCGTATGTGGGTGTATCTGCATGTGAGTGGACCTGCCTGGAAACGGATAGAGGAGCGGTGTCTCGGTTCCTAAGACCATCGGAAATATGTGTTTTCCAATGATATTAGGCGACTCCATTTGACCCCCAAAGGGGTCGCGACACACAGGTTGAGAGCCGCTGCCTTAAAGTCTCCAAAATACTATGGAAAGTGAAAGAAAAAGAGTTATATGTAAGATATTTTTTTTAAAAACGAGGGCCACTGTACACAAACTGATCAATAATAAAAATTAGCTTATGCTTTCTACTTATACAGAACCTTTTATTGAAGGGTGACATTTTCTCCTCATGATGCCACAGATGCAAGGTTATAATAAAATAGTAATGCCAAAGCAATGGAGAGAAAGTGAGGTGGAGGCAGGAGAAAGAGAGAGAAAGAGAGAGAGAGAGAGAATAAGAAGGAGTAAGAGCATGAGCACACATAGTTTTAGAGCTGGAAGGGATGGTTTCTGGGTATGTTTTAATTTTGCAGATTAGGACATTTGAGAGAGATTAAATGACATTTAAAGTCATCCAGTTGCTGAGATACCAAACTACACCTATCAGTTTCGCTAATGTGACAGAAAAGGAAAATAACAAATGATGGAGGGAATGTGGAAAAAAAGGCACACTAATGCATTGTTGATGTGGTTGTGAACTGATCCAACCACACAGGAGAACAGTTTGGAACTATGCCCAAAGTGCTATCAAACTGTTCATACCCTTTGACTAGATAATACCACTACTCAGTTTGTATTCCAAAGAGATCAAAGAAAAAGGAAAAGAACCTATGGGTACAAAAATATTTATAGCAACTTTTTTTTTTGTGGTGACAAAGCTTTTTGGAAATTGATGGGATGACCATCATTTGGGGCATGGCTGAACAAGTTGTGGTATATTTTTGTGATGGAATATTATTGTGCTATAAGAAATGATGAAAAGGATGCTTTCAGAAAAACCTGGGAAGACTTACATGAGCTGGTACAAAGTGAAATGAGTAGAGCCATGAAAACACTGTACACAGTAATAGCAATATTATGCAATGATCATCTGTGAATAACTTAGTTATTCTCAACAATACATTGACCTGAAGGACTTAAGATAAATATGCTATCCACTTCTAGAGAAAGATCTGATGAAGTCTGAATGCAGATTGAAGCATCCTTTTTTAAAAACCATCTTTATTATTCTTGTTTTATTTTGTCTGTGTTTTCTTTTGCAGCATGGCCAATGTGGAAATGTTTTGCATGACTGCACGTGTATAATCTACATCAAATTGCTTGCTTTCTCAAGCAGAGGGGAGAGAGAGAATTTGGAACTCAAAATTTTAAAAAGCAAATGTTAAAATTCTTTGTTTACATGTAATTGAGAGAAAAATAAAAATAAACAACATTAAAAAAAGAAAAAAAGTCATACAGTTAGTAACAGTTGGTTATAGATGCTCCCAGGTTTTTGTACTTTTAAGTCTTGTCTTATTTCCATTATACATACAACTAAAGCTGGAAAGAATCTCAGAGACCATCTGATGTAAGCTAATATTATAGATAAAGAAGCCGAGGGCCGGGAAGTTCAAGTGAAATATCTGTGATCCCATAGTATCACTGTTGCCTACTTGTCTATTGCTCAGTGTTACAAAAGCTACCAACCAACAGACATTAAGAAGAAACTTGAAAAACCACAGAAATAAAAGGCTCAGGTGGGACTAAAACCTGATATATATATACTAGAAAAAACATTGAATCTGGACCCAGAACAACTGGCTTTAAATCTGGTTCTGCAATTTAAACTCTCTCAGCGTTGGTTTCCTCATCACAAATCTTTGATTCCATAACTTCTAGCCCCAAATTCTTTCAATGACATTGGGTTAGAATGTAAACTCTTTGTGGAAAGTATTCATTCATTGTACTTGTCCCTGAAGAGCCTGGCACATAGAAGGCACTTAAGAGATACTTTTTGGTATCTTAATTGTTGTGCAGAGATATCTAAAAATACTTCATTGCAGCAGGGAAAGAATAAAGGACCTTGAAACAGTAGTTGGGAGATTGAACAAGTCAGCAGATTTACATGGATGGGCACATAGAGCTGGCTTTTATGACTTAGAGTTTTTGAAGAGAAAGAGTATTTCATTTTTAATCAAAGGGGAACATATATTGGGAATTAGAGAGAACTTGAAATACTTGCCTTTGGTTTCTGTGGACAAGGGCAGTTGGAGAGTGATTTAATTTTGGATGTGCTCATGGGTTATCTACAGGGAAGTGTTTCTTGTCAAGACACAGAAGTGACAGAGAAAGATAGCTCAGGGGGAATGTCTATGGGGATTGTAAATCTGCTTAGGTATGCCACCTACTTGGCCCAGCCACTCTTCTTTCCAGTAGCACTCACCATTAATTGCTGGTTCTGTTGTTTGGTTGTTTTGGTTTTGGTTTTTTTTTTTTTTGGTCAGTTTAATAGTGATAAGTTATATTTACAAAGTTACTTTTAGGCTTCCCAAGCATTTCCTCACACTGACCTTGTATAGTAGGTAATGGAAATATTACCCCCTTTTACAGATGAGGCTAAAGAGACTATTCTTTTGTTCTATTTTGTTCTATACTCTGTGTAATTCAACTCCGCCTAACATTTGAAGTTAGGATTTTTGGTAACATAGTATACACAGTACTGAGCAGGATGGAAATTAGGATGGGCTGACTAGGTTGCCAACTTCTGGGGGGAGTGTCATGTTTGACATTTGGTCCTGGAACCTTATGGTCATCCACCAGATCGTGACATGCAGTACAACCACATCTGCTCCCTTACATGGCCCCAGACCCCTGCATTCCTTTCTCAGGAACCGCTGCCCCTCCCCGCTGCCTCTTGCTTGGGGTTTAGAAGGCACAGGTTGGGCTCCTTATTGCATATACTTCCCTTTCTCCTTCACCCAGGGCAATTGTGTCTTAATGGGAAAGGATCTTCCTCTTCCTCAACTTGACTCTAGTTGTAAGAATTCCTAGATGTAGATCTAAAAGGTAGACAGAATGCCATGTTATAGTCATCGAATATTAGAACTGAAAGGGACCTTAAAACATTGTCTGAGGTCTTGTCCATCAGCATGCAGTTCAATGACCCAAAATTGAGAGGAACAGTTGATGCATTACATGACTGTCAGGCTTCAGAAACATATTGTTTGGCTAGAATATTGGGTCAAATCTATTAAAAAGAAATCTGGAAATTTAATATGGATAAATGATAGATTTGATATTTAAATGAAATTTCACAGGTACGTGATTCCAGAAGAGTGGTTAGGGAGCATATGATGCGCGTTTGGAAGAGTAGGGATGCTTATACCTAAAGATTTGGGTTGAGCATGGGGAGGACAAATATCTTCAGGAATCTGAGGAGCTGTCATGTGGGAGAGTTCTACTTGGCCTAAGAGGGTAGAATTTTGGGCAATGAGTGAAAGTTTAAAGAGACAAATTTAGGCTGAATACAAGAAAAAACTTCCTAAAAGTTGGAACTATTGAAAAGTGGAATAAGTTATTCTCTGCCTACGAGTCTTCCAGTAAATGCTGGCTAAACACTTTCTGAGAATTTTTTAGGTACAGGTTGAAGTAAAAGGCCTCTGAGGTCTTTCTCAAATCTGGGATTCTTTGATCTAGCCCAACCCATCCTAATTGAGAAGTTGACGATCTCCAAGTACAAATGAACAATTTAATTTTGGTACCATTTTACTGAATGAAGACAACTACTGTATAAGACACATGGGCCATTTTTCTCTCTTGTTAGAGAATAGTGGTCTATGATTTCAGGACTTAAGCATCTACTCTGTGTGTTTGGCCTCTCTTTGTCTTATGCCTGGATTATTGTAAATAACTTCCTAGCAGATCTCCATATCTTGAGTGTCTCTTCTCTCTAATACTTTTTTCACATCCAGAGAAATCTCAATAAAACTATACTTTCTTCATATCATTGGTCTGTAGAAGACCTCACTATATCCCGCTTGTCTTCTAGATCTTGTCCAAATCCCTCAAATTGGCATTCAAGTTCATTAACTGATCCCATCTTACCTAAGTTATTTTTCCCCCAGTTATTCCCAAACATACAACTTTTGTTCTAACCAGACTAGTGTTCATTCATACAATGCCCATTCTCTTTTCCTTGCCTTTACTTCTACTCTTTTCCCTTTCCTCCCCTAATCCAAATCTTTTGTTTCTAGCCTTGGGTGTGAAGATGTCATTTTATCCCCAGCATACAGTTGTGTACATAATATGTGCACAATAAAGACCTTGTTGAACAAAAAGAAAGGATGATCCTTGTTCTGATATTACTTATAGTGACCTTAGGCAAGTGTTTCAGTCTCACTGAACCTGTTTTTTCATTTGTAAAATGAGGGGAAGGGACTGTACTAGATATGATCTCTGAGGACCCTTCTAGCTCTAAATTGCTGATCCCGTGAAACAGCTAAGCACTTTTCCATTATCAATTGAGCTTCCTAAGAGAAGCTGAAGCAGCAAGGTTTTTGTGTAAAGAGCACTGGAGGATCTGGAGCCAAAGCATTTGGGACTGGTAATAACATATATGAAGTTCTTTGCCAATGACGGACATTATTAGCATTGTTGGGGCAGCTAGGTGATACAGTAGATAGAGCATTGGACTTAGGATCAGAAAGACTTATCTTCCTGAGTTCAAATCCAGTCTCAGACACTTACTAACTGCGTGACCCTGGGCAAGTCACTTATCCTTGTTTGCCTCAGTTTCCTTATCTGTAAAATGAGCTGGAGGAGAAAATGGCAAACCGTTCCAGCATCTTTGTTGAGAAAACCCCAAATGGGGTTATGAAGAGTTAGACATGATTGAAATGACCAAACATTAGTGTTATTATTTTATCACATGTATTGTCTTGGCTAAGTCACTCTAACTCTAGGGACCTATTTCTCCTTTTCATCAAGAAAGTTGGTCTCTAGATGAGGTTATTTCCAGCTCTATATCTTGTGTTTACCCACATGAAGAGTATATTTGAGTATTCCCCTAGTAACTAATATTCTTAACATTAATAGTAGACATTGAACTGAAGCCTGTTCACTACTGACATAATGGAGCATGTAAATATTTTGATGATAATAATAATAGCTAGGGGCAGCTAGATGGTGTAGTGAATAGAGCACCAGCCCTGGAGTCAGGAGAATCTGAGTTCAAATGTGGCCTCAGACACTTAACACTTACTAGATATGTGACCTTGGGTAAGTCACTTAACCCCAATTACCCTCCAAAAAAAACAAGAGAAAAATTAGCTGATATATGTATAAATATGCATGTGTTTACATATATGCATATTATATAAATACATATACATATACTTAGATAGGTGTATATGCGTGTGTGTTTGTATGTGTGTGTGTGTAGTTTTAAAGCTTTCAAAACAAGCTTTGAGTTCTCTTGTTTGATTCTCACAATGACCCCATTTTATAGATAAGGAAACTGAGCCTGCCTTGGGTCATACAGCTTATAAGTGTCTGAGTAGGGATTTGAACTCAGGTTTCCTTGATTGCAAGTCCATACTCTTATTCCTGGGACCACCTAGCTACTTCCCTTTCCCCAAATTATCAAAGCATTCCTCTTTTCCTACCAATTAAGGCTGCTTAGGTATTTTCTTTTCTTTCTTTCTTTTTTTTTTGTTCCCCTTGGAGCATTTGGCTAATTGCCTCAGCACTCTACAACACATTAGCAGAGGAGGCTTGGCCATGGCATGCCAAGTATTGCCCAGAGCTCAGTGAAGAAAGCTTTAACCTTGCCCACCCAGTCAGGCAAGGAGCACATTAAAAATCATCCAGAGATGATGGGTAATAAAGTAGTTGTCTAGACTACTGGGAAGGGGGGAAGAGCCACCAAACACTCGGTGTTTGTTGCTTAGAAAATAGCTTCAGGTCTCAAGAAAAAGAGTAGCCTCATCAGATAAGTGTGTGGGGAATGTTCCAACTTTGCCATGTCTATCTCAGAGGAATGAATGACCTTGGACTGGGATAGCCAAGAGAGATGTGCCATCGTTCCCATATTGTCACTATGCCACCTTTAGTTTATTGTGGTGTCCAGTGTGCTCCCCTGATATTGTATGTGCAGTGATTTTCCTTTTTTAGTGAGCAAAGAATATCATGTGAGATAAGAGAAAGTGGTAAGTTCTCAGCCCGTGAGTCTGCAGAAAGGTCGGGCTCCTCGTGATAGTTCTCCCCTCATTTTGTGCGTTCCATCTCCACTGAGACTTGAAGACTGTTCCAGGTATGTCTTGGATTGGGATATTTTGTGAGCTAATAGTTCTTTCCAGATTGATGTAATCAGCTTGCTAGTGCTGCAGGAGTTAAATAAAGGTGTGTGAGTAAGAGAGAGTGAAATGGTAGGGGAGGAGTGAGGAAGGCTGTGTTTATTTTCTTCTGGGATCCTAGACAAATATGATCTTGATCTCAGTCCCTGGGTTGGAGAGGCAAATAGGTATTAAAAAAAGAAAACAAAACAAACCCTTAGCATATCCTATTTACCCCAGTGGGAGAAATGTTTAAGAAATACAGATGTTGTGTGGTAAAGGCATCCTTTGTTGAGTCTGTTGAGATTTAGGGGTGCTGGGACCCCAAACTAGCAACATACGGGTCCTGCCCAAATGAATTCGACCCAAGCCTTCTTTCAGCCAAAGATAAACAAAATTTATTAAAGATTTGCCGTATTGGGTTAGACTCTTGAGGAATAATATGAGTGTTTATATCGCTAATGACAGCAGTCCAGATTGAATCTGAGCCCCTTCATATGATAAGATGGATCTAAAATACAGAAAGACTGTGGGAGGGCCAAGTAGTCTGGAGTGATGGAAGGAGGGGTCCCAGGAGGATCATGAGGAGGAGTCTCAGAAGGATCTTGATGTGACTGGGGTGACTACAGGTCAGACCCCTGGAACCTAGAGAACGGGATTAAGGGTGGGAAGTAGCTGAAGTCTACCTAGAGATAACAGACCACAGAGGGCTAGGCTAGGTTAAGGAGAACAGAGATTTGGGCATAGCCATAATGGAAAGCTTATAGCCTCAGGTGAAGGCCAGATCAAGTGGGAAGATTCAAGGAGAGTTCAAGGGGGTTCCCAGAATCTGCACCCCATCAGCTCCAGAATCTTAATTAGCCTTTATGTGATCAAAGATCTAGAGTTGGAAGGAAATTCAGAGGTCATCTAGTCTAACTCCATCATCTTACAGACCACGAAATCAATTATTAGGAAGGTTAAGTGACCTGCCCAAAGTCACAGGGAGTGCATGGTAGGAGCAGTTTTTGAACTAATTTCTGATTCCATTTCCCCATGGCACCACATTGTCTCCTTCTGTGAGTTCTGATTTCTATACCCATGGACAGCAAACAAATCCTATGTAGCATTCTGGGTAGGGCAGTGTATTCTCCTGGTTCCTGCTGCAGCAATTTTATAACTGCCTTTAGTGAGATGGCTATAATGGGGAACTGAATATTCTGTGGGCAAAAAATAGGAAACTAAATAAACTTGGGATAAAGTTCATCCAGTGTTTTATTGTAACTTTAGATTATGAAATGTATTAAACTACATCTAAATGTGGACATTGACACAATAGTAATATAAGCAATTAACCTTCTGTGCCAGAGTTGCTGAATTGTCTACTATGTCTGGTAATTTAAGAGCTATTTTTGAATTAATGAAGCTACCAAGTCAGTCATTAATACAGCTGGAGTCTATTTTGCTATTAGTCATTACTCCTACCTTTCACACCAGGGAACATGTTAATGCGTGACTCTATTCCCTTCTTTGGTATATCTGGGCAGCCATATCTGAGCCATTCTCAGTTGACCTGGGTACATTTAATATCTTTCCATATGACGTTTTTAATTGCTTTAACTATTGTAATGGTAATTTTTCTATTCTTAGTCTAGTGTATTCTCTGTTCCAGCTTCCTCGTGGGATTTTTTTCCCCAGGAAACAATGACATCACCTTCCTATATCCTAGTATGATACTTCTTTGTGTGTGTGTGTGTGTAATGTAGCAGCATTACACCCTAGAATCAGAGGACCTGGGTGCAAATTCTGTCACTGATAGTACCTGTGTGACCTTGGATAAGCCAAGTCACCTCTCTAAGCCTCAGTTTCCTCATCTGTTGAAACTGATCTCTGAAGTGCCTTCCAACTCTAAATCTATAATGTTTTTCTCTCAAACGAGCTTTGCCTAGTCTCCTGGGGCCATGGGTGGTTGCTTGACTTTTGTCTTGCCACTAGACTTCAGTGACTTTGGAGGAGAGAGTGAGGCTGATGACTTTGCACACCCCTGGCTCACTTAAATCCAATTCACAGGAAACTCAAGACATCACCCCATGAAGTCATTGGGCCTCTTTGAGAGGGAAGGATGAACAAGCACAGAATAGCAACAAGAGCCTGGACTATGTGAACTTGGCCACCTACTTTCTACTTTCTGATTCAAAAAGCAGGAGGAGGTGTTAAAGCAGTGGTTCTCAACCTTCCTAATGCTGCATCCCTTTAATACTGGTATGTGGGCGTATCTGCATGTGGGTGGACCCACCCAGGGACGGATAGAGAAGCGGTATCTTGGCTCCTGAGACCATCGGAAATATGTGTTTTCCTATGGTCTTAGATGGCCCCGTTCGACCCCCAAAGGAGTCGTGACCCACAGAGTGAGAACTGCTGCATTAAAGTTGCACAGCTTAAGCCACCCTAAGATCTATCACATTATTAGTGCGAACACTCCCTCTACACCTCAGGGTATGATTTCGTGAATTGCTTTGGCCAGAAAAATTCATTACCCAGTAGTCAGCCTGCAGGAAATCTTCTCTAATCATTAATCAGGTTGATAACAAGATGACAGACCTGAACCTCATAATCAAAGCCTTGCCAACCTGTAAGATCTTGGGTTCTACCACCATAGCCTTCAAGTGCAAAAAGCCTCAGGCAGCTAGGTGGTACAGTGGGTAGAGCACTGGGCTTGAAGTCAGGAAGACTTTTCTTTGTGACCCTGGTCAAGTCACTTAATCCCGTTTGCCTCAGTTTCCTCATCTGTCAAATGAGCTGGAGAAGGAAATGGCAAACTAGTATCTTTGCCAAGAAAACCCCAAACGGGATCACAAAAAATCATACATGACTGAAAGAACTGACCAACCACCAAAGGTCTCAGCTCAGGACTATGCCCCCCAATCCACTTAATTGTGCATATGTACTCTGACTCTGAAATGCCACTACTAAGTCTATACCCCAAAGAGATCAAAGAAAGAGGAAATGGACCCATAGGTACAAAAATATTTATAGTAGCTCTTTTTATAGAAGCAACCCCCTCCCAAAACTCTTACAGCTGAGTAGGGTGCCTATCAGTTGAGAAATGACTGAACACAATTATGGTATATGAATGTAATGGAATAGTATCGTGCTCTAAGAAATGATAAAGGATATGGTTTCAGAGAAACCTTGGAAGACTTGTGTGAACTAAGTGAAGGGATAACATGAAGCATATACCTTTTGGACATGGCCAATATGGGAATTAATTTTGTCTGGTAATACATATTTGCTACAAGACTTTTTTCCCCAGTGGTGAGGTGGAGGTGGGAGAGCAAGAAAATAGACTTTTGTTAAGTGAAAAAAAATTGGGCTAAAAAAAATATAAAAATCTATTTGCCACTATGAGGCATCAGAGCAGTACTTAAGAAGTTAAAAATAAATATGAAAATACAGAATTCTGGAAACATTTAAATATATACATACATACATAATTACTAAAATTAAAAAAACAAACAAACTTCTGAATTGAGAGTTATGACTTTAAATTGGTCAAAAGAATCTTCTTCCATTTGATGTCTTTGGAGGAAATGCTTTCCCTCCTTTCTATAAAAAACATAAGTTTTTAAGATGATGAAAGATGCTCTGTTATTGTCGTCTCATGTAAAATAATGGTTTTGCTTCAACATTTCAGTTTAATATTTCATTCAAGACAGCTTTTTCCTCTCTTTGCTAATGTGGCAAAAACTTATTATTCTAGCATCCTCTAAATTGAAATTTATATTTGGACAGAGACTAGGCTGAAGTTTACTTTCATTTTACAAACTGTTTCTGTATAAATTGTCCAAGTTAATGGAATAAAAAAGGTAGCATAGCAATGTTTCAATTTCTTAAGAGAATAAACTTTTCAGAAATGTGGGAGTCTTTTTTGAAGCATCTATTTCCATAATTTGTTGGAGCTGGAAGAGACTTTAGGATGCTGATGGCAAGTATTTCATTTTACAGGTAGGGGAAAATGGAAGATTAAGAGAAGTTGAGTTAAATTTTCCAAAATATACAGATAACTGGATAACTAATGGTGGTGGTGGGGCCAGGACACAGGTCTCCCATTTCGTGGTGCAATTTGTTTATCATTCCTTGGGTCCTCTTACTAAACAATTGCCATCCAATTACATTATCTCCCATCTAGACATTGAAACAAATGTCTATAGGCAAGTTTGCCTTTCCTTTGTTAGCCTCCAGAATGACTGAATCTCTTTGAAAGTCACTTGGCTTATTAAACACACACACACACACACACACACATACACACACACACGCACACATACACACATGCACACACCACAACACAGAAAACCCCCCTATAATCCAAACTTTGTATTAGAACTGATTGGTCCTTCTAAAATCAACGTAACAGTAATGGTTTATTCTTTTTTATGTATCTACCCTAATTTTATTTATGTAGAAAACCTCAGAGTGAATATTCTAAGGAATGAATCTTCAAAAACTGCAAAATAAAAAAAAATAACCTGGTGAGCTTGACATATGCTTTTCATAAAGTCTTCAAATGGAATATTATAGGAATGTAATTTCTGAATGCTTAGGAAACAGTGATCTCTGGAAGCTAGCACATAAATTCAATAAAACAAGTCATGTCAAACTCAATTCTTACCCCCACCCCCTTTTCCAAGGAGTGTGGAGGGACAGGATTTCTAGCTTCATAAGGAAGGAGAGAGCTACCAAAAATATCTGTTGATTTTAGTAAAGGATTTGATAGTATATCAAGCTATCCTGGTAAACCAGAAATTGATTGATAGTAGAGGTAAGTGGCCCTGGAAATCATTGACAGACCAGAGAATATCAATAGATTTATCAATAAATGTCAACCTAGAGTTCACTTTAGTAGTGTCATAGGGTTCTGTCCTTGGTTCTGGAATTTTAATGGAATGAATCAACAGTGTAATGTTATAGGTAGCAAAACAGTCTTTCATACTCCAAAAGATGATGATTTCATCAATGTAAGTACACCCTACAGTGATGGTAGATTACAGTACCTGATATTGTAAATTGTTGGTTTCATGAATTGACGTGGCCAAAAGAAGTCAGCTTTTGGTTGCCACTCTGTTCATTTTCTTTGGATTTAGCAAGATTAGTCCTTAAGTGAGTGTGTTGTGATAAAAGAGGCTTCTATAGATATGTTATTTCCAGAGCAAGGGACATAATAGTCCAATTGTACTGCTGTAGTTAGACCACATCTGGACTATTATATTCAGGTCCATGCTTTAGAAAGAACACTAATAGGTGAGAGAATGACTGGGATTAATAGGTAGCTCAAAACTGTAAAGATCATTTGAAGGAATGGGCTATGTAAAGACTGGAGCAGAGAGAATTTATTTGGAGTGAGGGAGTGGGAAAATAAATTCTCATATGGAAGAAGAAATGGATTTGTTCTAGTTGGCCTCAGAGAGAATTAGGATAAATGAATGGAAGCTGTAGGGAGCCAGCATTAGCTCGAAGTAAAACAGGCCTTCTTAACTTCTTTTGTTTCATGGATGCTATTGGAAGTCTGGTGAAACCTAAGGACCCTTTATCAGAATAATGTTTTTCATATTGTCTTCTACTTTTCATTCTTTTGGTTCTGTTTTATAATTTCTTGATTTCTCATAGAGTCATTAGCTTCCATTTGCTCCATTCTAATTTTTAAGGAATTATTTTCTTCAGTGAGCTTCTGGACCTCCTTTTCCATCTGGCCAATTCTACTTTTTAAGACATTCTCCTCATTGGCTTTTTGGACCTCTTCTGTCATTTGGCTCAGTCTATTCTTTAAGGTGTTACTTTCTTCAGGATTTTTTGGGTCTTCCTCAGCAATCTGCTGACTCTTTTTTCATGATTTTCTTGCACCACTCTCATTTCTCTTTCCAATTTTTCCTCTACTTCTCTTACTTGATTCTCAAAATCCTATTTGAGTTCTTCCATGGACTGCCACCAATTCATTTTTTTCTTGAAGGCTTTTCACGTAGGAGCTTTGACTTTGTTGTCGTCTTCTGGTTGTTATGTTTTGATCTTCTTTGTCACCTAAGTAAGATCCTATAGTCTAAGATTTTTTTATGCTCTTTGCTCATTTTCCCAGCCAAATACTTGACTTTCTCACTCTTTGTCAATGTAAGACTCTCCTTCCAGTGGGGGTGAGAGTAAGTGTGGGTGTACTGTCCCAAGCTTCAGGAGTTTTGTGCAGCTGTTTTCAGAGATAATTCTAACATCCTGTAAATTTTCCACTCTTCCAAGGTGTTATGATCAGAGGAGATGTTTTTATTCCTTTCCTGGCCTGTGCTCTGGTCTATAGTGACCACAAGCACTCTTTTCTGCCTTGGAACTTTGAGGAGGATTCCCTCTTCACTGCATCACAAGCTCCAGCACACCAGCCATCTTTCTCACTCCTGAACTCCCACCGAGGACTGTGACCCAGATTCAAGCAGTGCAAAGCAAGAGAATCCTGCCTCGACTACAGCAAAGAGGTCCCTGCAATCCCCTTCTGATCAGCTACTTGATCCCCATACCACTGCTGCCACCTCTGCTGCCATGGGGCCAGACCACGGTCCTCTTTCACCTAGGTCCCACAGAGTATTCCTACTGACCTTCTATGCTGTCTTTGGCATTTGTGGGTTGAGAGGTCCGGAAACTGCAACCACTGCCAGTGATTTAGTCCCCTGAGGCCTGCTCCCACCCTGTCTATGCTGGCACAGCCCACACTGGATTGTGCTCTGCTCCCAAACCTGGTGTGATAGACCTTTCCTGTCAACCTTCTAGGCTGTCTTGAACTGGAGATATGTTTCACTCCATCATTTTATTGGTTCTGCAGCTCTAGAATTTGTTTAGAGTAAATTTTTTTACAAGTATTTGGTGGGGTTTGGGGGAGAGCTTAAGCAAGTCCCTGCTTTTACTCTGCCATCTTGGCTCTGCCCCCATGATGTTTTTAAACAAAATGAAATATTTATGGTTGCCAAGGAAACCAATTCTATTGGAACACAGTTAGCAACATATTAAAAAATGAATTAATGGACCCCTAGTTAAGAACCCCTAATAGAAGATAATACTTCTTGATAATTAGAGCTGTATACCAGTAGGATACATTTACTTAGTGAGTTTTCCCATCTTTTGAGTTCTTCATGTTGAGATCAAGTAATCACTTGATAAGAATGTTGTAGATAAGATTTTTTTGATTGAATAAGTGGTTGAACTAGATAAATTATGAGATCCCTTTTAATTTTGTGTTTCTATGGTTCTGACATGGCTTCTTAGGATGTCTAGTACAGTTACCACAGTTCTAGTATGGTTATTACTCTATGAAACAAAGTGTGTGCCACAAAGGCTGTGTGGCATAATAGAAAAAGAATTGGAGTCAAAGCTGGAAGTCATTGATTGGCTTTCACACCAGATACATCGTAGTGTGGAAGTCACTTAACCTCCTAAGCCTTAATTCCCTGGCTTGTCAAATTGGGATAGTAAATTCCACCATTTTCCTCAGAGTTGCTGTGAGGAAATTGCTTTGTAAGCCTCAATGTGTAAGGCAAATGTTAACTCCTATTTATTATTGGCAGGACTACTCAAGCATCGTTACTATTGTTTTATCAAAGAGATGATAAGAAATATTACTTTTCATGCTTGAAGAGCATTGCTGTATAGAATTATACACAGTGAAGATATGGTCTCTATCACTGAATGGACAAGATGATGATGCAGCTTATTAACCTTTCTAAGCCTGATTTGTGGGTATAATAAGGAGCCTGGAATTGTTGCAACCCTGCATGTGCATGCAGGAGGTTTTTATGGAAAATGGTTTTTTTGCTTGGCTACATTTAACAGTGATTGCTGTCAGTGGCAGATTTTTATGAGTCTTGCCAAACAACAGTTTCTTAGTAGCAAATTGCAGCAATTTTGTTATAAATAATTGTTATCCATAAATAGAATAAAATACTACCCACTTTTCAAATTTCTTTAAATGCAGTGTTAAATTTTTTTTAAAAGAAAAGGTGTTTTTCCAGGTGCATCCTTAGAGCACCTGACATTTATTCTAACACTTGTCATTTGGAAGAATTTGAAAACATTTCCTACGTGTCCCTCACATAAGGCTAACATAAGGAAGGAGACAGCTGCATTGGAGAGGGAACCAAGAGACAGTGTAACTAAATGAAAAGTGTTCATGGGACCTGGAAGGCCGCTAGATAAAGTGGATTCAGGGCCAAGATATTATCTAGTATTGTCTCTAGTGATACCTCATGTTTGTGAAGCAAGGATTCTCAGACACAGCAGCATTCTTCTTTAGTTACCTACTCCAAAACACTTCTCTTTTTTTTTTTTTTAAATTTTATTATAGTTTGCATCATTCATTTCCACAAGATTTTGAGTTACATATTTTCTCCCCCTCTTTACCCCACCCACCACCCCAAAACAGCCATCCCAGTGTGTCCCCCCT